>CM054152.1:15021384-15073884 GCA_028751875.1 Rapana venosa | reverse complement strand
TCTTAATTTGTCGTTCAATAGGTCTCTGTGGGCCACTCTTTTTATCTGTCAGCCGTTCCCTCCTTTTTGTTTGGAGTCATTATGTGTTTATACACAGTACAGACTGTCTGTCAGTTAGTGTGACTTTATTTATTATCTGTCATTCAGTGTCGCTATTGCAATACGCTTTACCTGTCACAGTGTCAGGCCGTCCCTCCTCTCTGTTAATTCATTACGCGTTTATGCGCACCGTACAATCTGTCTGTCGTTTAATTGTTATTTCATTCTACCCGGTCTGTTTATCCACAGTACTTTGTTGTTTTCTGGTGTGTGTGTGTGTGTGTGTGGTGTGTGTGTGTGTGTGTGTGTGTTTATTAATGTCTATCTGTCTGAGTCTCTTTCGTTCTATGCATTTATCTCTTTTGTGTGTGTGTATGTGTTTGTGTGCGCGCGTATGTGTGTATGTCTGTGCTGATGCGCGCACGCACGCACATGTGAACATAAAAACAGTTTAATGCAAAAGTGATTTGAACTTTTTATTTATCCTGTCTCTCCATTTGATATAATTTCCTGTGGATTTTGGTTTTTATTTTCTTCACCATTTTCCTCCATCTGCACGGGTCTGTTAAAGGCGATTAAACATCTACCCCTATTTGACTCGCCATATGTTGTACAAGCGTACTCGGTTCCAACGAACCCGTTCCTCGGAAGTGTAAATAATTATATCGGCGGAAACTAGTACTTTTTAACATCGGTGGTGCAGGGATGTAAAGGTACCCTCTCTCGAGTTATATCCCGTGGACAATAATAAGAAATTGAAGGCGATGTAATATGATAAATTAGTTGGGAGCAGGTTTCAATGAAATTTAGGAACAATTGGAGAGACAGGTGTCCATAGAACAAAACGTGTGGTGGTGGTGGGTGTGTGTGTGGTGGGGGGGGGGGGGGGGGGGGGGGGGGGGGGGGGGGGGGGGGGGGGGGGGGGGGGGGGGGGGGGGGGGGGACGCGTGCGTGCTGGGTGCATGCGTGCGTGGTTCGTGCTGCTCTGCGTGTTAGTTAAAAGACCAGCCTACCAGCATTATTCTAGCAACTGAAGCTCTGGGATATTGCCTAGACTGTGATTTGAAGCACAGGAGGCTGGTAGCTAATGGCTTTAAATAAACTCTGAAGGAGTTGTTGTTTCTGACAAGTTCTAGGTAACAGAAGAGCCTTACCTGTCTAACTACCAGTCCAGGAAGCACTTTGGCCAGATTTGTCAGAACTACAAGTAATTTTCAGTAGCGCGGATATGGTGTCGTTAAATGGATTTCTTGTCGTTAACTGGATTACGGGATAGTTCAGTGGTCAGAGCTTTCCCCGCGCTTAGGTTAAGCAGCATCGAGCGTGGTTATCAATTGGATGGGTGACAGTTTGCGTGCCTTGGCTTCAGTACAGTCCCCCAGCTGTAAATGGATACCTGCCTTATTTAGGAGCAGCGAGGAAGAGGAGATGGGCGCCGCCCTCAATATGCTGGCCCCTAGAGAAGTGAGGTCTCTGTCACCTCGCTCCCCAACGACCACATAGGTTATGGGACACCTTCACCTTTTTTTAAAAACTGGGTTAAGGTGTTCAACTTCGCAGACCTGGTCAAAAAGTAACTTGAAATTATTTTTTATACTTTAAAAAACGACCCTGAATAATGGCAATAAAAAGATATTACATAGATAAAAACTCAAGTCGAGACTGCAAACGTTTTAAACGATTACTTCCTATCTCTCCCAGGGAAAATCAATCGTGTTGCCGATTTATACGCTCACAAAGTTAACAGGAATTGTCAGATTTTATATCGTTTGTTTTGCAATTTGCGGTCTGTGTATTGGCAGCCCACCTGGTGGAAAAAAAGAGGGATTTTCTTTTCTATCGCTGCAAGTTTCAAGACCCAGTGAGAAGTTCGTATCTCTGTGGACAGGCCCCGTCCACTTTACGACAAAATCCCCTTTACCGACACAACACACTCACAGGTAACAGAACTGCTATCAGTTTTCCCTGAAACGAATTCTATGACTGGTTAGTCCTTCGGATGAGACTATAAACCGAGGCCCCGTGTGCGAACGCATGCAGAACATCTTGCACACACGTTAAATCCTGTTCCGCTTTTCGAAAGAGTAGGCCATTGTGTGCCGGTGGGAACAGATGACAAAATTTCAAAACCGCATACACACGGGGACTGGATGTAAAAAAAAGCACATGAGTGCTTATTCCATTATCCTCGATTTAAAATAATCTGAGCGCTTTGATTTGTTGCTTTACAAGATTCAGCGCTATATAAATTCCATACATTATTATTATTATTATTAAACATTGTATAAGTTCCCCATTGAAGAAGACCGAGAGAAAAAATCAACAACCAAACAAACAAAACCCAGCTCACTCGCATTGTGTGCCCGTTGGAACGGATGACAAAATTTGCAAAACTTGCATATACACGGGGACTGAATGTAAGAAAGCACATGAGTGCATATTCCATTATCTTCGAAATAAATGGATAAAAAAAGATGAAAGAAACAAAAAAACAACACCCCCCCCCCCCCCCCCCCCCCCCCCCCCCCCCCCCCCCACAAAACTTTCCTGACCCCCCCACCCAAAAAAAAAAAAAAAAAAAAAAATTCAGGAGGTCAATTTTGCAACCTAGAGCCTGTTACGGTTTTAAGGAAAACCAATCATTCAGAAAAAGATGCTTGGAAGCAGACGAGAGTTTGTTTGTTGACAGTTGCAGGTAAAAGTGTGTTGGGAGTTGTGGATGCTTGGAAGGTGAGGTCAGCATGGCTGGCCCTTTTAACCAGCTTCCTCCTCCTCCTCCTCTCTCTCCTCCTCCTCTCCTTCCCCTCCTTATTACCGAGGCTTACATGTTGTGACAGACACGCCATTTGGCCATCATCCGCTTCCCAGGAAGTCCTTTTGGGAGTTTGTTTATGTGTACTCTCTCTCTCTCTTTCTCTGTTTCGGTCTCAGTCTGTCTTTTTCTTTCTGTCTGTTTCTCTCTCTGTCTGTGTCTGTCTGTCTCTTTCTCTGTCTCGTCTGTCTTCGTCTGTCTTTCTGTCTCTCTTTCTCTTTCTCTGTCTCGGTCTGTCTTTCTGTCTGTCTGTCTCTGTTTCTCTGTCTGTCTGTCTCTCTGTCTGTGTCTGTCTGTTATCTCTGTCTCGGTCTCTTTCAGTCTGTTGGATGTCATCGGATGAGACTATAAACCGAGGTCCCGTGTGCGAGCGCACGCAGAACATCTCGCGCACACGTTAAAACCCGTTCTGCTTTTTGGAAGAGGAGGCCATTGTTTGCCGGTGGGAACGGATGGCAAAATTAACAAAACTGCATATACACGGGGACTGGATGAAAAAAGCTCATGAGTGCTTATTCCATCTTTATCGTCGAAATAATTTTTATAAGAATAAATGAATGAATGAAATACGTCTCTCGCTCTGTCTCTGTTTGTCTCTCTTTGTCTGTCTGTCTTTCTCTCTGTCTCTAATCTCTCTACATGTCTGCCTATCTATCTCTCTCTGTGTCTCTGTCTGTCTCTCTGCCTCTCTCTCTCTCACCCCCCCCCCTCTCTCTCTCTCTCTCTCTCTCTCTCTCTCTCTCTCTCTCTCTCTCTCTCTCTCTCTCTCTCTCTCTTCCGTGTTGTTTTTATCTGTAGGAAACATCTCATCTGATTTTAGTTCCAACACCCCACGCCTATCCCCCATTTTGAACCCAAGTTGAGCGCTTGTGGGCGTTGTGTGTGTGTGTGTGTGTGTGTGTGAGGAGAGAGAGAGGAGAGAGGAGAGGGAGAGGTATTATGGGCTTGCTTTAGAAAAGAAAAAGGAGTCGGCAGACTGATATTAGTTGTTATTGTTGTCGATATGTGGGGGGGGGGGGGGGGGGGGGGGGGGGTTGGGCTATTTTTGTTTTGTTTTTTGGTTTGTTTTGCAAGGACTGGGGATGGGTTGGGTTGGGTTGAGGTGACGTTATTGCTACTTGTGGCTGGGAGAAAGTGATGTCGTTTTCTGCGTTGTTGTTGTTGCTTCTGCTGTTGTTGTTTTCACTACCGTGGCGCATCATTCCTCCCTGCTTTTGTTGTTTAATGAAGAGATGCCTGCAGACTGAGCTGGGAGGACTTTGTTGAGCCAACGTTTAGGGTGTAGTACATATTTTGCTTATCAGATGAGAAACATAGCTGAGTAGAGTTGGTATACGAATTTCGTTAAAGTCTCAGACTTTCATCCAAGATGTCTTGTTAGTATACGATTTTTTCAAAGCCTCAGACATTCGTCCAACAGATCTTGTCTTTTAAGGATACACGTGGCGTGGCTCAGTCCCGCAGGATTTAAAAAATGAGTTTTTCCCCCTTCCCGTTTTCGTAGTAGTGAACACACGTGCGGACCAGCTTCTGTGTAAACTGTATGTTATCTTACATAGCTTGAAACAGGAAAGGAAAGGAAAAGGTCTCCGTGTGTTTCATTTTCACACAGAAAAGGAAAAAAGAGAAAAAGAAAAGAAAAAGCATTCCGTGTGATGGGGCGGCTGTACAGGGTTGGGTGGCGAAGACTACACTGTTTCATTTAGCATTGCTTGCGAATGGCGTTGAAATGACCAAAATGCAGTCTACAAACCAGAAAGAGCCAGGACTCTCGTAATTGGACCTGAAAATAAGCACCACATTCTTTGAGAGTGCAGACAGGTCAATGTTGTTAAAGATTCTCAACCCGTGCCACGTATGCTTATCACAACTCACTAACGCTAGCCCAAGCAAAGAAGTTATAGTTATATCGAGTGAAGTTAAACTGTGTTAAGGCCTACGTTAACATGTTGTTATGGTTTGGGAAATGGTATGTTGAGATGGTCTTTATCCATGTTGTTATGGTGTGAAATGGTATGTTGAGATAGATGGTCTTTATCCATGTTGTTATGGTTTGAAATTGTATGTTGAGATAGATGGTCTTTATCCATGTTGTTATGGTTTGAAATTGTATGTTGAGATGGTATTTATCCATGTTGTTATGGTTTGAAATTGTATTTTGAGATGGTCTTTATCCGTGTTGTTATGGTTTGAAATGGAATGTTGAGATGGTCTTTATCCATGTTATGGTTTGAAATGGAATGTTGAGATGGTCTTTATCCATGTTGTTATGGTTTGAAATGGAATGTTGAGATGGTCTTCATCCGTGTTGTTATGGTTTGAAATGGAATGTTGAGATGGTCTTCATCCATGTTGTTATGGTTTGAAATGGAATGTTGAGATGGTCTTCATCCGTGTTGTTATGGTTTGAAATTGTATGTTGAGATGGTCTTTATTCATGTTGTCATGGTTTGAAATTGTATGTTGAGAATGTCTTCATCTATGTTGTTATCCTTTTGACATATGATAGTTGAGATTGTCTTCAGCCACAACAAGCTCCTAGCATACAGAATACTAACCTGCAAGTGTCCAGTCAAGGAGTGGGGGGGGACAAAATAAATCCTGCCGAAGTGGAAAGACCAGTCAGTGCCTACGTGTCCGGGGATTTGACCACCTCCACACACGCAAACTTCTCCTCCAGTGTGCTGTTGTGGTCTCACAGTGATTTGCAAGTGTGATGAGGCACCAGAGAACGTGTTCTGAGTGTTGACCTCCAGGCTGGTGAAAGCTGGAACCGTTGGGGGGTGAGGAGGTTGGGATGGGGGGTGGGGGAGGGGAGGGGTCAAGGACAGCCACAACAACTAACCAACGCACCCTTTTGCTCTCCCCCGAAAAGAAAAACAACAACAGCAAACAAATTGCGACGCATTTGGAAAGAACACGAAAAGAGAAGGGAATTTGGAAGAAGTATAAGTTAGGTGCCAGAAACGTGTGTTTTGTATCGTACTTCTTCATCCTTGATTAAAAAATTTTTTTTTTTAAGTCCAGTCTTTTCAGATATATTTCCATCTCTAGCCGTTTCAGATTTGTGAAAGAAAATTTACTTTGAACGATTCAAGACCAAAATCGATTCCGTCCTTCTCTGCCTGTCTGTGTGTTTGGTCTGCCTGTCTGTCTGCCTGTCTGTCTGGTCTGTCTGTTGCTCTCTCTCTCTCTCTCTCTCTCTCTCTCTCTCTCTCTCTCTCTCTCTCTCACACTTATTCACTCTCTCTTGCTCCCCTTTCTCTCGCCCTCCTGTGTGTGTGTGTGTGTGTGTGTGTGTGTGTGTGTGTGTGTGTGTGTGTGTGTGTGTGTGTGTGTGTGTGTTTGAGAGAGAGAGAGACGGAGACACGAGAGAGACAGCCACTTATTCACCCACCAAGAAACAGAGACAGAATTAAGCAGTAATCAACTAGTATGATAATCGTGTTTTCACTGGAAAAAGTTAGCCTGCCCTGGTAGTTGGGGTGTGTTGGTAGGTAGGTAGGTGTAGGTGCACATAGCTTACACTCATTACGTGTGTTACGGTTATGAAACACCCATCTGTTTCTTCATTCTTTTTCGCCTCACTTCCTTCCTCGTCACTTCTTTGTGCCCCCCTTCCCTCCCTCCCCCATCTCCACCCCTATGCCTACATCAGTTCCTTTTGCAACCTGCAGCCCGAGGTCTGGCGAAAATCACGGTGATTGAGGAAGAAGGCAAGAAGGCTTTGTTTGTGCCAAGACTTTACAGAAATAATATATCATTAACTTCAACACACAAAATGAGAGAGAGAGAGAGAGAGAGAGAGAGAGAGAGAGAGAGAGAGAGAGTATGTTTGTGTGTGTGGTGTGTGTATGTGTTGTGGTGTGTTGCGTGTTGTGTTGTGTTGTGTTTTGTGTGTGTGTGTGTGTGTGAGAGAGAGGGAAGGAGGGGAGAGAGAGAGAGAGACAGACAGACAGACAGACAGACAGACAGAGGTTCAGTGTCGAAGTCTTTTGCACCAAAATAGCTAAGTTCAGGAAGCAAACACGCTTTCTGTTGGGTCATTGGCTCCGAAGACGACAAACAGCTTGAAACATAATTATTGTATTTACATTGTGAAGAAGTCAGCAGAAAATAGTATAGATTAAATTCTGGCTGTGGTGGCCCTGTAGTAACTTCAATTCTGAACTGCTCTCTAGGGGGACCAGGTTTAAACCTCCCGTGAGAGAGATGCCATTGTGTATGCCGTGGGCTGAGTGGGGAGACTGGGATCATACAGTAAGGTGTCACTCGCTTCATAAATACGACTTAAAGAGGAGTACTCACTCGAGTGTCAAATCAAGTTAAGTCCAGAACACTTCTATCATTCCATGAAGGGCAATTACAACACTGACAGGCACATTGATACGTATAATTATCTCGAAAGACACAAGAAAGCTACATTTCATATTGGTATGAACATTCCAGGATAACAAAACAAAACTGACCAAAACTGAACGGTTTGTGATTTTAGGCAGTTTTTTCCCCTCAAGTCTGATCGCTGCTGCATGGGCTATAATTCCTGTTAGGTCCTCAGAAAGCCAGTTGGATTGTCAACGGAAGAGTGTCGATATCAGTCACAAGTTTTGGTTTGTTTTGCATGCTCTGAGGCTGTCAGATGACCTTTTAGATGTTTGTTCTCTCCTGTTCTGTGATTCTGAAATGATGTCAATTAAAGCCTTTGGGGATTGTTAAGCCATCAATGGATGGAAGAAGAGTTTTATTGTTGTAACAAATACTGCTTCAGAATGAGTGTTATTGTTGTAACAAATACTGCTTCAGAATGAGAGCTCAGAGAGTGTGACTGCCTGCTGACTTTTACTTTCTACCATCTTCGCTGTATTGCTTCTTCATCTTGTAGCTATGATAATACGCGACTTTGGATTGATTCCTCTTGGTCTGTTACTGTCTTTCAGTAAGCATGCTGTTCGATTGTTATTCTTCTTTTTCATGGTCATGCTGTATATGATTAAGGAACTCCACTTTCTGTATGTCGAACTCTCAGAAATCTTACTTTGATGTAGTTGTTAACAATAACACATTTCAGCTGCATCTTCATCTTATGGCTACATACTACGCCAAAATGAATTCATTTCTCTTGATCTATTTCTGTCTTTTAACACGAATGCTGTCGATCTTGATTCTTCTTTTTGCTGATCATGCTGTATAAAGAATAAGGAACTACACTGCCTGTTTGAAATACTCGCTTATCTTGCTATGATGTGGTTATGTAATAGATAATACTTCAGCATGTAGAAAGATTGTATGCCGACATTTTCCATGAGTATTGGTAGCTGACTGTAAACACCTAACCTCTCTTAAAATGTACTTGATATATTTGTTGTGGCAAAAGTACTTAACAGCTGGGGTCACTGCATGGCGACAATTTCTGGATAATTATGTGCTACCTTGGGTTATGCAAAGTTAAGAAGGTGACTTGTCCAGTGACTGCATGATATTGGAATTTTCGCTGAGTTGTTTTGGCTTAAAATGCTTGGCACTGTTGATTGCATGTTGTTGTTGTTGTTGTTGTTGTTTTGTTTCATTGATTTGATGTGGTAGAAGAGTAAGTTTCTCTAAATGTGTGTGTGTTTGGGGTGTGTGTGTGTGTGTGTGTGTGTGTGTGTGTGTGTGTGTGTGTGTGTGTGTATGTATGTATGTGTGCGCGCGCGCGAATGTGACAGTTACAAACCTTTTTTTTTCTGTAGTTTAGCTCAGCCAAATTATGCTTTTTATACTTAATATTTGCTGTCTTTTTAAAGCATACAGTAAGAAAGACAACACAAAAAGCATGGCTATGTCTTTTTCTTATTTTGTTCTTTTAAAAAAAAAAAAAAAATTCCTTGCATGAAAATTTCGAAATGCGCAAGTGTCAGTTCCATGTGTTGATTTTATGTACAAAAGTGATGTTAGAACCATGTAGAGCTTATAAATCTGTTATTGAATATAGGTTATTCTCTCTACAGTGTTTTCATGGAATTTGATGAATAAACTGTACATGATTTGGTGTTAGAATTTCCTTACAACTCTAAGAGAAGGGGAAAAAAGAGAAAAGTAACGTTAAGGGAGGAAAAAAACCACTTTTTTCATTACAAAATTATTATAGTTTACGTGATCCCTCATTTTGTGAAAAAAAAGGAAAACATTATCAAATAAAAGCCATAGTAAAAAATAAAATTTCTTTTGAAACCTTTCACACGCCATAGAACATGAAAGGCTAATTTGGCTTTGCAAGGCAGCTTTAACTCAAGTGGCGGACTACCATCTTGTAGTATTTTTTTGTAACTATTTTTTGTATTTGTTCAATGAATTTTTATATTATTTATCTACCTGTTATAAAGGATGAAAGAGTACAGGGGCAAGGAGAAAAGTATAACTCTTTCTAAACTGGCTCTTAGTTGGATATTGACATCTGATTTTCTAGTGATTGTTTGGGATGTTGTTTTTCACCTTGCATAAAGTGTGTATCTAGATTTTGTGCGATTGAATATAGCACTTTAAACACTTTTTCTGTGTTTAAAACATTTTTTTGAAAAGAGTTATCATTTTAGCCTCAAAATATATTATTGATCAGAATTTTTTGTGCGTGCGTGCATGTGTGTGTGTGTGTGTGTGTGTGTGTGTGTGTGCGCGCGCGTTACTGTTCAGTTCCAGTTGGTTTTTGTAAATAGATTTTTAAGAGTCCGTTTTAGATACAAGAAGAAATAAATGAATGAATAAATGAATGGCTTAAAGGGAAATGGGAAATGAAGGAAATGAAAGAGCTGAATGAAGAAATGAAATGCAAGAAATTTCATTAGCATCATATATAATCACTAGTGTATTTTTTTATTTACACAAATTAAAGAGATAAAGAAAAAACAGTATAACTTCTGCATTGACCACATATTATACATAAATCACTTATTGAGAGGAAGAAGTATTTATATCAAAAACTTAATAAAGATGAAGCCTGAAAACAGTAAATAAATAATAAAAGCTGTAAATTTGGCTTTAGAGCAGAAACGAATAAAATGAAACACTTACATGGATTAAATAGTTTTCATTCAGTAAAGGGAACAAACATTTAAAAAAGCATTTTGGAATAATAACAAGCTTGTAGCTTATGGTGTGCAAAGAATTGACAACAGCCTATAAGTAAGCAATATGATAAATCTAGTAAATAATATAAATGCATACATAAACAAAAATGAAGAACTTACAAGAAACACACAATAAACGCGCAAGTAACGTTTTAAGAAAAAACGATAGAGTTAGATAGCAAAGACACAGACGGTTTGTTAACGTTAGTTTGCCTTGTGACGTGCAGTATCGGCCAGTGAAACTCCTTACTTGTTGATGGGCTCGGACAACAAGGTGATCAAGATCAACATCCTGGACCTGACCAAGGTGGAGAACAGCGTGTATGCCGCCAGGGAGGGCATCAAAGTGAGAGGTAAGCCTGCTGCTGATGCTGCTTCCTTCCTTCCTCCCCCCCTCCTGGTGTTGTTCTTGGTCAGAAATCACTAGTATAAAACGTACGATGAATACCTTCATCTGTGGCAGGAATGGTAATGACCTCAGCCTGCCTAGCTCTCTTGCGTCTTTTGAAACGTCTGTTTTGGAAATGTAGGTTTAGAGTTGCAAAACAGTAAATGCATTTGTTAAAATGTACTCTACATGATTCTCAACGCTTCCTGATTTTTGTTCTTATTTTTAATAGGTAAGATAAAGGTAAAGGTGTCCCATAACCTATAAGGTCGTAGGGGAGCGAGGCGTCAGAAACTCACTTCTCTAGGGGCCAGCATATTGAGGTCGGCGCCCATCTCCTCTCCCTCGCTGTTTTACCTTCCCTGACCCTAAAGAGGCAGGTACTCATTTACAACTGGGGAACTGGGGTACTGTACTGAAGCCAAGGCACGCAAACGGTCACCCACCCAACTGGTAACCACTCTCGACGCTGCTTAACTTGCCTGGGGGAAAGCGAGTGCTCTGACCACTGAGCTATCCCGTCCCCTTTTAATAGTTATAGTACGTAAATAACGCTATGGTAAGGTTTGTCTTTGAATCTGCACTGAAAGAAATGATGGTGGTTTGTTTTTTTCCTGCAGTGTTGCCGTTTGAATATGTTCAGTTTGAAAGAATAAATGTCTGAGACGTTTCATCTTGGTACAGCTTTCCTTTCAGTTCTACTTGAACCTGTATATTACATTATATTACATTACATTACAGAGTAGTCTTTTTTTCTGTGAAGCGATGGATGAAATATTCTTGATAGTTTGTTTTTTTATGATCGGTACAAATTCACAGTGGCAATGGTCAAGACTTAACAAGTTATGTCTAATCTATACATTAAAATGGTCCACAAATATTGTAATGGTGATGATAATTGTTTTGGGCATTTCTTTCCTTATATAACAGCTTAAGACGTAGAGATACAGTTTGTCATTATAGAGAGACTATGGTCACACCCTGTTGTGAAAATAATCGCCATCTCATGCAGTATTGGCCTTCAAATCTCTCTCTCTTGCTCTGTCTCTCTCTCTCTCTTTCTGTCTGTCTCTCTCCCTCTGTCTCTCTCTGTCTCTGTCTCTCTCTCTCTCAGTTCTATTTCCTTTTCTCTACATGGCCCCCAATAACTGATTATTTGACTTGCGATACATCAATCATGTCTGTATTCTGGGATCAAAGGTCACTTTCTTTCTTTCGTACAACGTGATCTCAATCCTCTACCCCACCCCACCTCTCCCCCTCCCACCCCACCTGCCCTGTTCCCTTTTTCCTCCCTTTTATGTTACCTCCCACCTCATTTTCCTGCTACTACAGTCCCCTTCCTTGCCCTACACCCCCCCCCCCCCCCCCCCCCCCCCCCTCCATTCTCTGTCTGTCTGTCTCTTTTCTCTTTCCACCTCTTTCTCTGTCACTTTCCACCTCTTTCTCTCTTTCTGTCTCTTTCTCTTTCTCTCAGCTTCTCTATTTCTGTCTCTCTGTCTGTCTCTTCCCCTCCTCCCTCCCTCCCTCCCTCCTACCCCTCCCCCTCTTTCCATAGTCTCACTGACCTCACGGAGTACAGCACTCCCCCTCCCCCTTCCCCCACATTCTCTCTCATCTCATACCCACGACCACACCCTCTCTGCCCTTCCACACACCCTCTCTGCCCTTCCACACACCCTTTCTGCCCTTCCACACACCCTCTCTGCCCTTCCACACACCCTCTCTGCCCTTCCACACATACCCTCCTCATTCTCAATCCTACCACGTTATATTCTGTGCGCGTGACTGTCCAGTCAAAGAGGGTTGTCCAGAATGCGCCTTAGCGGAAAACGATTGCGGTAGAGAAAGACAGACAGACGGACCGAGAAGAAGACCAATAAGAAAGAAAGAAAGAGAGAAGAGGAGAGGGGAGAGAGAGAGAGAGAGAGAGAGAGACAGACAGAAGAGAGAGAGAGTAAAATATAAAAAAAAAAAATCCCCTAACCTTAAGCTGGCTCAGACTGGTAGTATTAGCGAGCATTGATTCTCCTGGGTTTGAGGAGGAGGGGGGGGGGGGGGGGGGGGGGGGGGGGGGGGGGGGAGGGGAGGGAGGGGGAGGTAGGAGGGCAGGAGTGAGTGAAGGCTAAGAGGTAGTAAGAGGGAGAAAAATCAGAAGAGATTTTTTTTTGGAAAGAGGAAGGGGAGAAGGGCAGGGCAGGAGGTATGGTGGGGCAAAGATGAGAGGGAGGGAGAGAGAGAGACACAGACAGACAGACAGAGACAAACAAACGGAGGGGGGGTGGGGGGGACAGACCAACACAACACACACACACACACCACCACATACAGATGAGAGAGAGGGGAGAGGATCGTCCCTAGTGTCTGTGAAAGTCGTCGAGTTGTCGCCCTTAATGGGAGGGTGTCCTGATTGGTTTCCCTTTGCCCTCAGACCATGCAGGAGACCAGCAGCCAGGCACTGCCCGCCACTCGTCTGTCCACTCCACCCCACTCCACTCCACCCCACTCCACCCCACTCCACTCCACCCCACCCCACCCCACTCCACTCCACACCACACCACTCCACTCCACTTTACTCCACTCCAATCCACTTGTCTCCACTCCACTCCACATCCAGTCCCCCTCCGCTCATAATCTTTTTTTTTTTTTGTTAACCATCAGCCTTGATGATTAGTAGGCTAGTGAATGAATGGAAGGCCTTAATTTCGCAAGGAGAAAGATTTGTAGGCAAAGCCTAGTCTTAATCTCGTAAAGCGTTGCATGCACCAAAGTATGTCAGTAAAACATCCGGGGGGGGGGGGGGGGGGGGTGCATAGATAATTATAAAAACACTTAACAGATGATCATAGTTATGAATGGATGGATGAATGAATGAATGAGCGTTGATATGCAGGGGTCGATGTATTTATTAGGTCTGGCCTAGTCTTCCAATCTGCCCATGTCAAACATACATGGATCAAAACAGTCGGTAAAACAATGGGCGTATATACAGAAAGGGGAAAGCGCAAGGATACTGGATCTAAGTAGTAACACCAGAAAATAATCAAATTAAAGAAGAAGTATTCAGCAAATATCAGTTTTACACACACAACACACATCCCACCTCCCACACACACACACACACACACTCACACACACTCACACACACACACACACACACACACACACCTCACACACTCCACACACACACCACACACACACACACACACACTCTCTCTCTCTCTCTCTCTCTCTCTCTCTCTCTCTCTCTGGTAATTGGTCAGATTGCGAGCGCAATGTTCTAACCACTAGGCTATCCCGTCCCCCAGGAGAGAGAGAGAGAGAGAGAGAGAGAGAGTTATGAGAGAGTTATATATCTGCGTTTATTGAGGGCAAACGTCATATTATAATAAAAAGGAAAAATATGACATAAAAATGATAGTTTTACTTACTGCTGTCTCTGTGTCCCCCTTCTCTCTCTGCCCCTGCCCTTCTTCTCTGTCTGTCCCCTCTCCACCCCCTTTGTTTTGCCCCCTCCCTCCCCCCCCCCCCCCCCCCCCCACACACACACACCCACTCCCCCACCCACTACCCTCTGCAACCCCTATCCTGCCACTAAGTGATCTTTTGTAATTCTTTCTTCCTCCAATGACGCTAAGAGCTGAAACAAAGTCCAACATCCACAACAGTAAAAACCAAACAAAAATAAAATGTATAAAATAACAGATAATCGTCAAAAAGACGAGGCATGAGAGAGAACTCTGAACTCTGAAATGTGCATCGGCCTTAGACCACAATACACTTTCAAGGGCAACAATGGAAGAGGCAAAGAAAATGAAGTATAATTTCTCGTAAACTTTGGTAGAACTTTGCCACAATACCTTGGCGTGCACTCAAAACTGGATACTCTTGAATATGCATATTCCAAAATCAAAACTAAATAAAGGCTGACGTGGACCAAGAAATCAAAACAAAGCACAGCTTAAGAGAGAGAGAGAGAGGATGAGAGAGAGAGAGAGAGAGAGAGGAGAGAGAGAGAGAGAGTCTTTACTGAATCTTTATTAAATAAAGATAAATGCGTAATCCCCCTAGGAAATTTTCTTAAGGGTTACAGATAAGGCATTCACCTACTTTTTTCACCTCCATCCGGCCCTTGTGAGAGAGAGACAGACACAGAGAGACAGGAGAGAGAGAGAGAGAGAGAGAGAGAAGGGAGAGAGAGAGAGAGGGGGGGGGGGGGGGGGGGGGGGAAGGGGGAGGTCTCGAACTCTGTGTCAGGGGGAGGACAAGACAGCAGGCAGTAAGCAAGCAAGCCAGTAGTGGCTGTACGTAGGGGCAGGAAGCTATTATAGTGTATTATCGTGACAATAGCAAATAGTAACCTTCAGGGGGCATGGGGGCATTTAACCTCTCTTCCCTCTCCCTCCCTCCCGCCCTCTTCCCCCCATCCCCCGCCCTGACCCTCCTCCCCACCCCACCCACTACCACCACCACTACCAGCTCTCCAGCAGACAGACAAAATAATGATGGGGGGAAGACTGGATATTATTATTATTGTCTTATTATTGCCTGCGTTCCCATAGCTCTAGCCTGACGACGATAAGACACAATGTCTTAAAAAAGTAGGACTACTAGGTTGTTGGGTGTTTTTTTTGTTGTTATTATCGTTTTGGTTTATGTAGATTGACGATATAAGACGCTATGTATTAAAAAGTAATGTCTCTACGTTTTGTTATCATTATTTGGGCTCATGTAGCTCGACTGAAGTTAAGACTGTATGCATTAGAAAAATTATGCCCTTAGATTGTTGTTATCATTATTTGGTTCATATAGCGCGACTGACGATAAGACACTATACATGTATCCAAAAAATGACATGTGTGAGTTTTGTTGAGTTATTTTATTCCTATAGCCAGACTGGCGATAAGAGAAAACGTATACAAGACGAAGCGTCTTGAAAGATTGTGTCTCCAGCTTAGTTATAATTTTTTTTATGTGGTTCCCGTAACTGGACTTATGATGAGACAAAACGTATTAGAGATTGTTTTCTGGTTTTGTTTTTATTTCGGGGAAAATGTTACTGGTGGATCGTATTACGTATTGCAGTAGGTTGGCCAGCAGTCTTGTTTTACGTGTTGTTCGTAACAGTAAGCTGTCTGCTAGACTTGTTTACGTAGCAGTAGGATGGACAGTCTTGCTCATTAAGTCTTTGGACAGACTTACGTTAAGGTATCATTTGTGTGTGT
This sequence comes from Rapana venosa, assembly GCA_028751875.1. Lineage (NCBI taxonomy): Eukaryota > Metazoa > Mollusca > Gastropoda > Neogastropoda > Muricidae > Rapana > Rapana venosa. The sequence goes on along the minus strand of CM054152.1, from coordinate 15,058,317 downwards.
GTGTGTGTGTGTGTGTGTGTGTGTGTGTGTGTGTGTGTGTGTGTGTGTTGTGTGTGTGTGTGTAAAATGATACGCCTAACTAAAGAACTACAGTATATCTTCTTTAGTTAAGCAGCCTGTAGATTACAGGAGGCACTCGACATAACCGCAGTGACTGCAACTGGCAACGTGTAGTTTGGTTACAGACTGACAAACTGATCAACCAGTTTAGCAAAAAAGTTTTGCATTTTTGAGTGGGAAAAAAAAAGTGGATCGAAAAGTTACGTGAAATTTTAAAGCCCCCCCCCCAAAAAAAAAAAAAAAAAGATGTCCCTGATGAATAAGCAGATATTAAAAATACATTCGAGGTACTAGACAAAAGATTGAAGTTAAGGTTAACACAGGAGAGGAAAGGATGGAATTGGAATTAACCGTTTGCAACGAAGTTAGATAAAAGATCTGAACAAAACGTCTAAGAAAAAAACCAACCCCAAAACAAAACAAACAAACAAAACAATACTACAATCAAACAGTAACAAAAACCCACACACAAAAAAAAAAACCAGAGAGAAAGAAAGAGAATCAAACAACCTCTGGCATTGAACTGTAATTAAACCCTCCCCAACATGACTTTCCCGTTCACTTTACAATCAGAAACGCCACTGATAACCAAACAACACAGAAATCAAGATGGACATAGTTTACACACGAGGTTAAAGAACAGGAACAGATCCACATTTTCGTTCAAAAGAAAAAAGATCAATACAACCGGAAGTGCATCTCGCGGCCATCAGGGACAATGACGTCATGATCATGGAGGACAGATTAACAGCATACGATTGGTTAAGCCGACAGAAAATGAATCGGGATGAAAATCGGTTTTAACGACTCGGTAACAAATGGCAACAAAAAGCAGAGGGAGAGATAGGCCAGGGATACACGCATGAGCTGGGCTACCATCAGAGGCAGCGAGGGAGAGATGGCACAGACTGTCCATTGTGTGTGTGTGTGTGTGTGTGTGTGTGCGCGCGCGTGCTTTTTTTCTCTCTTTCTTTTATTTCGTGGATAATGGAATAATCGCTCATGTCCTCTTTTTTTTTTTTTTAAGCATCCTGTCCCCGTGTGTGTACAGTTTTGTACATTTTTTCAACCGTTCCCACCGGCACACAATGGCGCCTACTCTTCCAAATTGTGGAACGGGTTCTAATGTGTGCGCAAGACGTTCTGCGTGAAGTCACAATTGGGACGTCGGTTTATAGTCTCATCCGAAAGAGAGAGAGAGAGAGAGAGAGAGAGAGAGAGAGAGAGAGAGAGAGAGAGAGAGAGAGAGAGAGAGAGAGAGAGAGAGAGAATTTTGTCTTTTTCTTATTAATTGTGTGGACAGCACAAGACTTTTTGCCTTTACATCCCATCTATACGGACCCGGGTACAGCAGCTGCTCGCTAGAGCGTTGGTGATGCATAGGGACGGCGTGGCACGGCACAGCACGGCACGGCACAGCACGGCACGGCACTGCTGCCGACAGACAGATAATGGGACTGACCCCACGGTGCTCGTGCGGGTCATTATCGCATTTTGTCCGGATGAAATTTACCCGTAGCTGAAAGGCCGTACTCTCGATGGCAATCTCAGTCACTGCATGTCTATCTCTGTCTGTCTGTCTGTCCGTCCGTCTGTCTGTCCTGTCCTGCTCTGAATTGTCCACAATTGTCTCTCCCCTCCCCCCCCCCCCCCTCTTCTATCTCTCATCCCTACCCCTCTTCCTCCTCCCAGCCAATCTTTTTCCCAACTCTCCGCAGTTGTTTCTCCATCTCTCTGTCTCTCTCCCTCTCTCCTGCCCTCTGTGTATCCCAACCACGCACGTTTTCTGTTAAAATTCTTTGTCTCTCCTCCCTCTCTCTTACTGTAATGAGACTGAAAACCGGGGTCACGTGTGCGAACGCACGCAGAACATCTTGCGCACACGTTAAATCCTGTTCCGCTTTTCGAAAGAGTAGGCTATTGTGTGCCGGTGGGAACGGATGACAAAATTGACCAAACTGCATACACACACACGGGGACTGGATGAAAAAAAGCACATGAGTGCTTATTCTATTATCCTCGATATAAAAGAATAAATAAGCGCTTTGATTTGTTGCTTTACAAGATTCAGCGCTATATATATTCCATATATTATTATTTATTATTATTATAAAATAAAATATTACTCTCTCTCTCTCTCGTCTCTGTTACTATGTCTCTATCTCTGTCTCCTGCCTGTCTGTCTTATCTGTCTTGTCTGTCTGTCTGTCACACACACAGACACACACAGACACACAGACACACTCACTCACACACACTCACTCACTCACTCACACACACACACACACACACACACACGGCTGTCCTTTTTGACCCGGTCTTGCATCCTCTCTACCTCCATCGTTCGCTTCGTTGGCTGTTTTCATTCAGGGCTCTCCGTTTCGTTTCCGTTGTATGTTAGACTGTGTTATTATTTTTTATTTTATGATTATTTTCTGTTTCCTGTGAAGGCCTGCTGAGAGAGAGAGAGAGCGAGAGGGGAGAGAGAGAGAGAGAGAGAGAGAGAGAGAGAGAGAGAGAGAGAGATTTTAGCATTAAATTTTATTTCGAGGATAATGGAATAAGCACTCATGTGCTTTTTTTTCCCATCCAGTACCTGTGTGTATGCAGTTTTGTCGGTTTAGTCATCCGTTCCTACCGGCACACAATGGCCTCCTCTTCCGAAATGCGGAACGGGTTTTAACGTGTGCGCAAGATGTTCTGCGTGCGTTCGCACACGGGGTCTCGGTTTATAGTGTCATCCGAAGGACTTTTGGGGAGAGTGGAGTCTGCACTGATGTTAACTGCAGAGGAAAAATCCTCTCGAACGAGAATCGAACCCGGGTCAGCAGATCATGAGTACATCACTCTAACCACCATCAGACAGAGAGACAGAGAAAGAATGGGGAGGGGAAGAGCACGGCAAGGCAAGGCAAAAATAATAGATAGGTGCTCCTGTAGTTTGTGTATGTGTTGTTGGTTGGTTTTTTTTGTTGGTTTTTTTTGGTGGTGGGGGGGAGTTTTAAAATATTTGTATTTTTACATGCAGTCCCTGTCTTTTGAAAGATTAAAAAAAAATCAAACAAAGCATACAACACACTACACACGCGCACATATGGAGAGAGAGAGAGAGGGGGGGGGGGGGGGGGGGGCGAGGGCAGGCAGAACACTGTGTGTGAAGAGTTCAGTGAAAGTGCTGTGTGTGGTCTTAAAAGTTTACGCAGCTTCATAAGATAGTAGTGACATTAGACATAAAGGGGTGGTGGGGGTTGAGTAGTGGAATGGAGTACAGTGTGGTGTGGTGGTGTGTGTGTGTGTGTGTGTGGTTTGGGGACAGGATACAGACAGGGCAGGATGTGGAGTAAACATGTTTGTGTGACATTTTAACCAAGTGGCTAACGTGTTGTCCCAGTGATGCCCAGAGAGATAAGACCCACTTCTGTTTGACTCGAACAGTGCACGACGGTAAATGTGTGTGTGTGTGTGGGGTGTGTGTTGCGCGCTTGTTGCTTGTTGTGGTGTTGGTATGTGTTGTGTGGTGTGATGGTGCGTGGTGGTCGTGGTGGGGGAGGAGGTGGGGGTTTGCAGATTAAGGTTTGATTTTAGACAAAAGGCTAAAAAAAGGCTTTGTAGATTCATATCCATGTGATAGAAAGAAGCCCAAAACAAATCAAATCAAAGAGCACCCCCCTGATCCCAGAGAGAGAGAGAGAGAGAGAGAGAGAGAGAGTTGTGAATCACTGTCCACTAGTCTGTCTGTATCTACCTCTGTGTCTCTCTGTCTCGCCTTTTGAATAAACCATTCGCATTGTGCTTGTCTCTCTATCTTTCTCATGTACATGCACACGCGCGCGTGCGCACACACACACACACACACATACACGCTCATTCACACACACTGGTATAGAAGTTGTTGAGGCAACTTTAGACTTGTTGTTTTTTCCCCAGACTTAATTTAAAAACAAAGGGGATGATTATTCTTATAAATGTAATTTAAAAAAATCTCAACCTGTGTGTGAGAAATGATATTACAACAAATCCACGGTTTCATGAACATGAAAATGCTTAGGAGAACAATGTGAATTTTTCTGTGCTGTGCTTGCATTTTTTATTTCTTTTTTTATTTTTTGTAATTAGTAATGTTAGATATGCTGTGAATGATTAAAAAAATTTTTTTTCAGAAAAATGTTGATTTTCTTTCACTTCTTTTGAATAAAGAAAATATTTGTTGATTTATGCATATTGTACTGATTACTTTGGTTAGTTTAAAAGTCAATTCTGTTGCTGATGATTCTATTCTTTCTGTCCTCTCCTCCAGCTGATATCTTATTTGAAAGTATTAACGGGTCAATCGAAGGTAAATGGAAAAAAAAGAAAAGAAAGAAAAATATTGTGAACCTCTCTCTATGTTGTTGACCATTTTTTGTGGATTTTGTGATTAAAATGACTGATCTTCTTCTACACTTTTTGTCTTCCCTCCAAGCCGCTATATATGTTGTGATTGTTAGTCCAGCTTCTTTGAAAATGTCTTGTGCTTTAGTGTGTGTGTTGTGTGTGCGTGCATTCACGTCCATGTGTGTGAAGAAGAAAAAAAAAGAAGTTAACGCATTTAATTACCATCTTCATAAGTTAAAGCACTGGTGTTAATTATTTTTTTCGGAATGTGTTTTGAATTTGCTGTGCTGTGTTTGGGCTTGTTGACATTCATCTCATGAGTTTGATTTTTTCCGTTAACGTACGTTGGTCGATTCATTTAACCAAGTGGTTATGTTAACAAACGGATGGGGCAGGCCGCTGCCAGTTTCTGAATGCATGTCGTCTGTGTGTTCTTTTGAAATTTTCAACATCCCAATCGGCATTTTCAATCATGATAGATTCCATTTCGTTTGCAGTTACATTCCAGCTTTTCTTGATGTGTTGCACGGAAAGTTTCTTTTCAAATGATGCAGTAGTAATGATTTCGTAATTTGGTGGTAGGTAATAGATGTTTGAATCACATACTGAAATGAAACATAAAGTTTAATTTAAAAAAGAATAGTTTTCTCTTTTTTTGAATTCTGTGAAACAAAATTTTACGCTTTTGATCATGGCAGCTTTTCTAAATTATTAATGATTGAAAGAAAACCAATTTTATCTGTCAATGTTTTTATATCAAAAAGGCATTAACAGCAAAAGAGAAGATTTGATTTGTACTTTCTGAATTAATTTAATACTCTTGTAATTTTGTAATTTTTTCAGGGGAATATATAAATTTGCAAAAAATGTAAATTTGAATGATTTGAGATCACCTGATAAGATTTTCTTATTTTTAGTTTGTTCATTTCATTTGCTACAGTTTTTATTTTTCAGATCATTGATATTCACGTCATCGCTTATTGTTTTATAATAATATTTTCTAATTGAATGTGTAAAGTTTTTCCAAAGAGCTATAAAACTGTTTTAAATGAATTTCGTTTACTTTTTAAGCAAAGAAATAATGATTGCTAATTTGTTATTTGAACTTAATCATATACATAATGACATTAGTAAAAAGTTTCAAATTGTTTAAATCCTTGATGTTTGAGTTAAGCAAACCGTTATGAAACGTTGGTGGAAAAAAACAACAACTTGAGACAGAGAGGGTAGGAAGTGACATTGAGATATTTTTAATTTTCTTCTTTTTAGTTAAAGGAAGATGAACATTGAAATTTGGTAATGTTAAAAAGATGAAAACAACCTCAGACACTTGCACAGCTTATGAATCTACTATACCTAAGTTTTTTTTGTTACTGTCCTCAGGCTGTGTCTGTCTGTGTTTTTGATATACTCTTTTATGGATTATTTTAGCAAAGTTAACTGAACCTCTATTTCACTTTATCAGAAGAGACGTTGTATATTCAAATGATACTGTACGATTTGGTTTTTTGTTGAAGCAGTTAGTTTTTATTTATTCTAAAGCAGTTTGAAGAACATTTCTTATTATTGATAGAAGGTTGTCTGTATTATGTTGAACATGTGCATATTAAGTAGAATAGTTATTGGCTGTGTTTAGTTTCTTTTTATCTCCTCTTCGTTCTTGTTGATGTTAGATGGAGGAAACTGTTTGTCATCACTGTTAGTGTTATATTCTCTTATCTGTTTTTTTGTTTTTGATGTTTTTTGCTTGGTATTTTCTCACGTTCATCTTTTTCCTTGTATTGATATATGTAATTGTGACAATACTCATAAACATTGCGGTTAGAGCCGGCATCCAATGAAAATGATTCTCTCTCTCTATGCCTGTTCATCTTTGTGTGTCTTCCAATGTCTCTCAGATTACTCATTCATTCAATTTTATGAGAGAAATGAGAATACAGTAAAATAAGAGGAGAAAACAGCTTTCCAACATGTATTCATGGTTTTCACTCTGTACTGTTGCATGATTAAAAAAAAAAAAGTCTCTGCATGTATGCACACACAGACACACAGCACACATATATACATGCATACACATGTATGTACACACATACGCAGACATACATGTACACATACACACAGTCTCAGAGATTAAGCAACGTTGTTAGGTAATTAAAATACATCACTTAAAATATTATGTCAATGATGGTGTATACAATTATCAGTTAACTCTTTTGATGTGTAAATTTACCAAATTTGTATCCATGTAAATTATGTGCTTTCAAGTATTTCTTTTCTTGCACACAATCACTTACACACACACACACACACACACACACACACACACACACACACACACACACACACACACACTCTGTCTCTCTCTCTCATTCACTCTCTCTCTCTCTCATCCCCTCTCTCGTTCACTTCCTGCTTATGACATAAGATATCACCATATAAAACAAAACACAAACTCCCAACAACAGACACATAGAACATGGTCATTGAACAGTTAATGAACTTAATAAAAAAAACCCAACAATCTACCTTCAGTATAATTATGTATAGAAGAAGAAGAAGAAAAAGAAGAAGAAAAAAAGAATGATGATGATGATGACGACGATGATAATACACTCAACGAACAATCAAAACCCCTACTAATCCACCCTTCTTCTCACTCCCTTTCTCTCTTTCCCTTCCTACCTCCCTCCCTATCCCTCTCCTCCTCCCTCCCTCCCTCCCTCCCAGGAGTGGGAGTGCATATCCGTCGGAAGCTTCTGCTGCTGAGTACCAGTGAGGGGAGGGTGGTGAAACTCCCCATCCCCAACGAAGACGGGGACAGCAATCCTGGCGATGGAGGTAGCAGTGGTGGCAGCAGCAGCGGCGGCATCCACAGCGAGGACAGCAACAGCAACCTGTACCCCAGTCTGCTGGAGCCCACTGTGATGTCTGTGGACTGGCTGGCTGACCGAGTCTATGTGGCCAGTCTGAACAGGGTATGTGTGTGGTGTGTGTGGTGTGTGTGTGTGGTGTGTTGTGTGTGTTGTGTTGTGGAGTGGTGTGTGTGTGTGTGTGGGGGGGTGTGTGGTGTGTTGGGGAGGGTGTGTGTGTGTGTGGGTGTGGTGTGTGTGTGTTGTGTGTGTGTGGAGGTGTGTGTGTATGTATGTGTGTGTGGTGTGTGTGTGGTGTGTGTGTGTTGTGTGTGTGTGTGTGTGGGGGGGTGTGGATGTGTTTTGTGTGGTTGTGTGTGTGTGTATGTTGTGTGTATGTGTGATGTGTGTGTGTGTGTGTGTGTGTTGTGTGTTGTGTGTTGGTGTGTGTGTATATATGTGTGTGTGTTTTATTTATTTATTTATTTATTCATTGTTTTATATGGAGGATAATGGAATAAGCACTCATGTGCTTTTTTACATACATCCAGTCCCCGTGTGTATGCGGTTTTGTAAATTCTGTCATCTGTTTCCACCGGCACACAATAGCCTACTCTTACGAAAAGAGGAACAGGATTTAACAAGTGTGCAAGATGTTCTGCGTGCGTTCGCACACGGGACCTCGGTTTATAGTCTCATCCTAAGGACTTTTGGGGAGAGTGGAGTCTGCGCTGATGTTAACTCCAGGGGAAAATATCCCCTTGAACGGGAATCGAACCCGGGTCGTTAGATTACGAGCGCAATGTTCTGACCACTAGGCTATCCCGTCCTCTGTGTGTGTGTGTGTGTTGTGTGTGGTTGTGTGTGTGTGTGTGTGTGTGTGTGTGTGTGTGTGTGTGTGTGTGTGGGGTTGTGTGTGTGTAGGGTGGGAGGTTGGGGTGAGGAAGGGTCGGGTGGAGGTGGGTTGTATAGGTGAGGAAGGATCGGGGTGTTGGTTGGGTGGGCTGGGGTGGGGTGGGGTGAGGGTAGATAGGTGTGTGGGCGGTGTTGTTGGTAGCAGTGGTGGTGATGGGGTGTTGGTGGGTGGTGATGGTGGTTGTAGTCAGTGATTGTGTGTGTTGTGTATGTGTGTGTTAGTGTGTGTGTGTGTTGTGCGTGTAAAGTTTGAGCGATACTAGATAGACAAACAGACATTCAGTTAGACAAACAGACAGACAGACATATAAACACATTCCCATTCATTTAAACAGACAGACAGACAGACAGATAGACATTCAGGTAGACAGACAGAAAGACATACAAAGAGATGGACACCCATCCACCCCCAACAACAAAACCTCATAAGTACAATTATGAGTACATGAATAAAACAGCACTGAGGTGGACATAAAGCCGTAGGAGATCATATTATAGTATACCTATACTTAGCGTGACCACTCCACAGTAGCCATTAGTCTAATCTTCTGGGACCATCTCAGGGCAGATTAGTGACCCGTGGTCACCAGCAGTCATTGATCATTGACCATCTTTTAGATGACCTCTATAGGTTGTTGTTGTTTTTTTGTGGGGGGGATAGGTTTTTAATGCACAGGTATTGATTAGAGGTGTGTGATCGTTTGCCCTCATTAACCTATGGTTGAGTGCTTGTGGGGTGGGGTGGGGGAGGGTGGTAGAGGTTGGTGTGTGTGGAGTGTGTGTTTTGTGTGTGTGTGTGTGTTGTGTATCTAGGCTTGCCTGATGAGAGTCTGTGTTTGCTGATTTCTTGTAGACATATTATGATTATTATTGATGTGCTTGCTGTACATGATAATTATGTCTTTCTCTCTGTCATTGCCTGGTACTGGTCTCTCTGTCTCTCTCTGCCTGCCTCTCAATGTCTCTGTCTGTCTTTCTGTCTGTCTATCTGCCTGCCTTTCTCTCTCTACGTCTCTGTCTGTCTGTCTGTCTGTCTGTCTGTCTCTCACGCACACATCCCTCCCTCCCCCCCCCCCCTCTCTCCCCCCCTTTCTCTCTCTCTCTCTCCTCTCTCTCTCTCTCCTCTCTCTCTCCTCTCTCTCTCTCTCTCTCTCTCTCTTTTTCTCCCCCCCTCTCCATCTGCTGTCTCTCTGTCTGTCTGTCTGTCTATCTGCCTGCCTCTCTCTCTACGTCTCTGTCTGTCTGTCTGTCTCTCTCTCACGCACACACCCTCCCCCCCCCCTCTCTCCCCTCTTTCTCTTTCTCTCTCTCTCTTCCCCCTTCTCTCCAACTGCTGCCTCTCTGTCTCTGTCTCTGTCTGTCTCCCTCCCTCTATCGCCTCTCTCTTCCCCCTCTCTCACACACGGAATATTGAAAATAACCTGTAATCTCACAGTCTTCTCTCTGGTTGTGTCTCACAGCTGTACAGCTGTCCCTTGGAGAGAGACCTGTGCTTTGTGGCCGTTGGCAACCTGGACAGCACTCCCTCTGACGTCAAAGTGGACCCCGTCAATGGGTCAGTGGCCAGAGCAGAGTACCCAGGGGGGCAGTCAGTGGTGTCCCTTGTCTGGTCTCCATAGTGGCTTCTGACTTGACTTCTGACTTGACTGGTGATTTGACTTACGACACAACTGGTGACTTGACTTATGACTTGGCCGATAACTTGGCCGATGACTTGACTTATGACTTGAACGATAACTTGACTTATGGCTTGACTGATGACTTGACCGATGACTTGACCGATGACTCAGTATATGGAACAGAAGAACCATGGGGCAGTCAGTGGAATCCACCGTCTCCATATTGACTTATGACTCGACTTTTGATGATTTGTGACTTGACTTTGGACTTGACTTTTGACTTGACTGGTGACGGAACTTTTGAATTGATTTATGACTTGACCGATGACTTGACGACTTATGACTTGATTTATTCTCCAAGTATACAGAACAGAAAAGCAAGGGGGAAATCAGTTGTACCCACTGTCTCTGTATTGACTTATGACTTGATTTTTGACCTGATTGATGACTTTATTTATAACTGAGGATGTATGATTTGACTTAAGACTTCACTGATGACTTGATTTATGACTTGACTGATGACTTTTGAATTGATTTATGACTCGACTAGTGACATGACTTATGACTTCGCTGATGGATTAACTGATAGTCTGACTTATGGATTGATTTATGACTCAACTAATGACTTGACTGATGACTTGATTTATGTATTGACTGATGACTTCATTGTTTACTTGACTTTTGACTTGATTTTATGACTCGGTGTACAGAATAAAAAATCACGGGGCAGTCAGTGGTGTTCACTGTCTCCATAATGTCTTATGACTTGACCTATGACAGATAAGTCATGACCTGACATATGATGTGACTTATGACTTGACTGATTACGGGCTTTTGAATTCTGTATCGTATAGGGGTTCTACTTGTTTGAATATTTGTTTTTTTTAAAACTATTAATTTGATTGAAGGTGTATTTCCCCTTCCCCCTTGATACTCCTCCCCCACCCCCATCCTTTCCAATGCTTTTCTGTTATCATGGTTATGTTGTTGTCTCATGGTGATGGGGATCATTTGTTATATTGTTGTCTCATGGTGATGGGCGATTGTTGTTATAATTGTATCTCTATTATGATAATCATTATTATAATCTTATTTGACTTATCTTGCTTTGATAGCTATTGTGTGAATATGTCATTTTTTAAAAGCGCTATTTGAAAAGTATGAACGCAAAAAAAGCACACGTTTGCTGGGTGGAGGAGGAGAGGAGGGAGGTTATTGAAGGTAATATTGTCAGTAATGACGAATGCCTAGTATTTTCTAACGTTTTATTCTTGTACCTTTTTATTATCTAAAGTATAAACGTGAAAGAATGGATGTAACAGTAGGTGAAGTAATTTGTTTGTCCTGACGTTTTATGATTTTCTTTTTTTAATTCTTAAAACATTTTTATTTAAATGTGTGTGTGGACATGAGCGCGCACGCGCTCAGGCGTGCATGAGTATGTGTGTGCATGTATATGTATATGTGGTAATTTGTATTTTCAATGTATCTCCTTATCGATTTTTTCCTTTTTTTTTACTGGTTTAATTTAACGGTAAATGATGCAATAATGTAGTGTCTTAGTATGATCATTACGAAATTTGTTCTTAGATAGATGGCTTGATGAAAAAAAGCAAATGCATTGCTTATTCAATGTACCATCTGGAAATAAAATTTTGACTTGACTTGACTTGACTTGACTGATGACTTGACTGATGACTCAGTGTACAGAACACAAGAACCAGGGGGGTAGTCAGTTTTGTTCAGTCACTGCATTGACTTATGACTTGACTTATGACTTGATTTCTCGCTTTTCCCCCTTCTTGTTCTTCTGACACACATGCACTCTTACAGTGTGTCTGTCTGTGTGTTTCTGTCTCTGTCTCTCTCTTTTTTCATGCATGTGCACCTATATCTTCTGCACATTCATACATCAATACAGATTTTTACATTGCTGTGTTCATATCATATTATTGTACCCAATGACATTTTTAAAAAAAGAAAGAAACTGGATGTTTGTATACCTATAATGGAACTTATCGGTTTGTTCATGGCATAGGGTTATATTGATCAGGTGTCTGCTCAGTTCATATTCAGCACAGTCTTTGCTTTTATATTCTATGCTCTGTTTTTCTGACAGAAACCAGACGCACACACATGTGTGTGTGTAATGTGTTTGTGTGTGTGTGTGAGAGAGAGAGACAATGACAATGACAAATTCTTTTATTTCGAGGATAATGAATAAGCACCCATGTGCTTTTTTACATCCAGTCCCCGCCCTTAGGGATATATATAAGAGAGAGAGAGAGTGTATTGGGGTGGAGTTGAATGAACCTAAGACTGTTCGAGATTTTTGTCCACCTGCTGGAGAGAGAGAGAGAGAGAGAGAGAGAGAGAGAGAGAGAGAGAGAGAGAGAGAGAGAGAGAGAATGAATCTCTGAATGAATGAATCTTTATTTTTCGAGAGAGAGAGAGAGAGAGGGCGCACATGTATACACAAATTCGCATAAATGTCTGCATGCATAAATATACATGTATGATTACTGCTACCTCAAGATCATACATCACATCACCACACTCACGCCCCGCTCTTTTTCAAACTCTCACACATTTCACTCCTCCTTCCAGGTACCTCTACTACGTCCTGAGCGGCGAAGACAAAGGGCTGTACCGCGTGGACCTGGACACCATTCGGCCCATGAGCAGCCCCCCGTCCAGACACATCGTGACCATGGACGACCTGTCCGCCTTCGTGGTGGACTTTGACAACGTGCAGATCTACTTCCCCAACAGCACGCAAGACACCATCATGTCCTGTTTTCTGGACGGCTCGGACATCAAGGACTTCCGGCCCAAAGTGATGTCCCGGGCCTACAAGGGCATCGTCAGCATGAGCTACGCCAACCACGTGTTCTTCTGGACGGACGGGCTGATGACCTGGAGGGAGGAGTACGACCAGGGATTCAGCCTGTACCGCCACAACAACCTGCTGCTCTTCGACCCTCCCTTCAGCGGATTCCAGCTTTATCACCCCAAAGCGCAGCCCACGCCTGGTGAGCTGGTTGTGTGGTGTGATGTGGTGTGTGGGTTGAGGGAGGGGGGAGGGAGGGAGGGAGGAGGAGAGAGAGAGAGAAGAGAGAGAGAGAGAGAGGAGATGAGAGAGAGAGGGAGGAGAGAAGAGAGAGAGAGACGGACAGACGAGACAGACAGAGGGAGGGAGAGAGAAGACAACACACACAGATACAACAGACAATGAGTGGGGAGAGAGAGAAAGAGAGACAGACAGACAGACAAATAGACAGACTGACAGTCAAAGGGGGAGGAGGAAAGGTCAATTGTATGTTCTTTTCAAAGAGGAAGAAGGAAACACAAAGCAAGAACTAGACAGGAGAAGGTCTTCAGAATACAAGTTCACTTCTGGCAAGCTTTTGAAACCTTACATTCTTTGTTCTAGGCAACTAAGTCACATTCGGATCACAAGCTCTGGTCCTTATTAATGGCTGGGGGAAAATGGGTGCAGATATAATGGATTTGAAAGGATTTGTTTCTTTTTATTAGATTTGGAAGTGATGGATGTTGGGTTTTTCTTGAACTAGTTATAGTATGTATGCAGTGTAAGCATATAATATGGATGTAGCCTGCATATAATATCACATCATGCTGAGTCTCTTAAATACACATCAACATACAGTAATGCAATTCAGAGCAATGCAATATAATACAATTTAAAAGAGCACAACACAATAAAGTACAAAACAATGCAGTACAACAGTACAATGTGGTGTGGTGCAATATGATACAATACAGTTGAAAACAAAACAAAACGATGCAGTGCAATAGTACAGTGCAGTGCAATGCAATATGACACAATACAGTTTGAGACAAGACAATACAAGGCGGTTATGGATTGTGTCTTGCAGTGCCTCTGACAGCACCGACAGACGTGGAAGTCTTGTTCACTCCTAACCGTGCACAGATCAGGTGGAAACCACCTCAGAGACTGCAGTATCAAGGTAGGGTCCTTCAGTGTGTGTGTGTGCGTCCACGTGTGTGTGCGTCCATGTGTATGTATGTGTATGCATGCACATGCATGTATGTATGTATATATAAAGTATGTCAAGATGAGAGATATGTGTGTTTTAGTGCTTATACACATGCTTCAAAGTATGTGTATTTTATTTTATTCTTTTATATCGAGGATAATGGAATGAGCACTTATCTGCTTTTTTACATCCAGTCCTGTGTGTATACGGTTTTGTAAATTGTCATCTGTTCCCACCAGCATACAATGGCCTACTCTTACAAAAAGATGAACAGGATTTAATGTGTGTGCAAGATGTTCTGCATGCATTCGCACATGGGGCCTTGGTTTATAGTCTCATCTGAAGGGCTTTTGGGGAGAGTGGAGTCTGCACTGATGTTATCTCCAGGGGAAAATATCCCCTTGAACAGGAATCGAATATGTATAGTTAATGTATAATTATGTATAATGTATGTATAGTTAGTGATATAACTGTGTATGATTTATTTATATTTTATGTGTTTCATTCATTTAACTGTTTGTATAGGTATGCATAACTGCATTATAGCTGCCTATGATTAGTATATGTTTTGTCTGTTGTATTTATTTACAATTTTTTTGGATAAACTTGTGCACAAATAAACATATCATATTTGGACACTTGTGTGCTTGCCTACAGTTGCACAAAGACAATAAATGTAAATGTCTTAGATGTGGTAACACAACAAAAGTGTTTTATAATCATGAAAACTCGCATATTTTCTTTGTGTTTGTCAATTTTTTCATGTTTCTCAGCTAAAAAGCTCAGAGAATGGTGAAATTTTACATATGCAGCCATTTTTGCCCACCATTTAAGCAGCCACATTCCGACTTCGGGAATGTGTTTATCAAATACAGACTTCAACTGAGTGTCTGCGATAAAGGCAGCAGTAGTCCGCATGTCTTCTGAGTAGCCAAACTCGCATTTCAAAACATCTCGACGCATTATTAAGCACGTTTATTAACAAATCATTTTGAACAGATGACAAAATTTACAAAACCGCATACACACGCATAAAAAAGTAATCTGAGCGCTTTGATTTGTTGCTTTACAAGATTCAGCGCTATATAAATTCCATACATTATTATTATTATTATTATTATAAATCATTAAAAAATGATCAGTGTCTGCTGCTGACTCAAACAGGTCAGGGTTCCTGGTCCAAGTGGCTGTACGAAATGGAGCTGAAGGACATCAGGTCAGACGGGAGATCAGGGCTGCACATAGAGACGGCGGAAACAGACACCCTGAACCACACTGCGGATGGTCTCCACCCCAACACCACCTACCACATCCGCGTCAGAGCCAAATCCAAAGCTGGCGTGGGGCCGTGGTCCACGTTCTTCATCGGAGCCACCCTTCAAGAAGGTCAGTCCTGTTCGACAGTTTGGAGGATACCACTGCAGTGTACTAGTTCGTAGGTATGATGTGAACGGAACGTAAGATTTGAGATTTGAACGTATTCTTTAATGTATGTAAGCAATGCGCAAATACCCCCTTCCCTCACCACATAGCATACAACAGGGTGAATACTGTGAAGTTAAAATATTCCCCACACGCGCATTGCATGCAGCATACACTCATGCCACACATACACACACTTACACCCATCACACAATTTCACTCACAAATACATCGTCCATGCTCAAGGCTCACATCATTCACACACCCACACAACACAAACACACCTCCACACTGCATCCCACCCCACCACCCCCCCCCTCCCCCCACCACCAACCCGCCCCGTCCCACCTCCTCCCCCCCCCACCCTCACCGCCCTCCGCCCCACCACATTTGAGCACCCTCATGCAGTCCTCCTTCAGAACCACCTCCACTTAACACCCTCACATCAACACACACAATCCCCCCCCCCCCCCCTCCCCACCCCCCCCCGCCCCACCTCCCCCCCGCCCCCCCCCCCCACCCCCCCCCCCCCCCCCCCCCCCCCCTCCACCCCCACCCCACCCACCCCCCCCCCCCACCCCCCACCCCCACTCCACCACCCCCCACCCCCCCCCCCCCACCCCCCCACCCACCCCCCCCCCCCCCCCCCACCCCCCCCCCCACCCCCCCCCCACCCCCACCCACCACCACCCCCCCCCCCCCCCCCCCCCCCCACCCCCACACCACCACACCACCCACCCCACCACCCCCCCCCCCCACCCCACCCCCCCCCCCCCCACCCCCCCACACCACCACACACACACCACACACACAACACTACACCACACACACACACACACTTACACACACACCACCACACACCACACACACCCACCCACACACACCACACACCCACCACACACACACACCACCCACACCACCACACCACACATACCCACCATCCCACCACACACAACACACACACCTACTTGCTGACCCTCACATCATCATCGCCACCACTCACGATTCCCTGAGGGTGGAAGCCTGATGAGCTCTGTGGGTCCTGCAGAAGCCATCCCTGTGCGCGTGCTGATGGGCATCCCCGGGAAGATCATCGAGAAGGACCTCAGCCACCTCACCCAGAGCACCGTCGTCAGCTTCTTCTCCGAGCCTGTCGGTCAGCAGATGTGTACCATCTGTCTGTCTGTCTGTCTGTCTGTCTGTTTGTGATGTCTTCATCTTTGTATTTGAATTTGTCTTGTTGTTATCGTTGGAAGTTTCTTTTCTGAGCCTGTCATGTGAGCAGATTTGCACTGTCTGTCTTTTTGGGATATTGTCTTCTTTTTTTTTTCTTTATCCTGTTGTTGCTGTTGTTATTATTGTTGGTAAGCTTCTTCTCTGAACCTGTACGTGAGCATATTTGTACCGTCTGTCTCTTTGGGATATTGTCTTCTTTTTTTTTCTTTATCCTATTGTTGTTGGTGTTGTTGTTGTTGTTGTTCTTCTTCTTCTTCTGTCTTCTTTTCTTCTTGTTCTTCTTCTTCTCTTCTTCTTCTTCTCATCATCATCATCATCATCATCATCATCATCATCATCATCATCTTCTTCTTCTTCTTCTTCTCTTCTCTCTCCCTCTCTCTTACACACACACTCACTCTCTCTCACTCTCTGTCTGTCTGTCTGTCTGTCTGTCTTGTGTGATACTTTGCTCACAAAAAAGGATATCACCCTTACTGGGGTAAATGGAGGATAAACCCTACATCCCAAACCCATCCACCTGTTTTGTCTTCTTGCCCCATTACATTGATACCTCAACCATCAGGGACTTACATTCTCGCTCTCGCTCTCTCTCTCTCTCTCTCTCTCTCCTCCTCTCTCTCTCCTCTCTCTCTCTCTCTCTCTCCTCCTCTCCATCTCCTCCCCCCCCCCCTCTCTCCTCTCTCTCTCTCGGGGACTGGATGTAAAAAAGCACATATGTGCTTATTCATTATCCTCGAAATAAAAGAATTTGTCATTGTCATTGTCTCTCTCTCTCCTCTCTCTCTCCTCTCTCTCTCTCTCTCTCTCTCCCCTCTCTCTCTCTCTCTCTCTCTCTCTCTCTCCTCCCTCTCTCCTCTCCCCTCCTCTCTCTCTCCCCTCTCTCTCCCCCTCCTCCCCCCCCCCCCCCCTCTCTCTCTTGCACAAACGCATGCACACACACACACGCTACCCTCCTCCCCACTGCCCCCCCCCCCCCCTTCCCCCCTTACACACACAGTGAAGAGGAGACCATCAGCAGGAAGGGCTAAGTCCATAACA
This sequence comes from Rapana venosa, assembly GCA_028751875.1. Classification (NCBI taxonomy): domain Eukaryota; kingdom Metazoa; phylum Mollusca; class Gastropoda; order Neogastropoda; family Muricidae; genus Rapana; species Rapana venosa. The sequence continues at coordinate 15,040,779 of CM054152.1, read as the reverse complement.
GCGGAGATTTGTGTTACTCTCGAAAGCAAAAAAGGACAAAGAGGCAAACAAAGACCTTTGTTAAGCCCCGTTGCCCCGTGCTGTAGCCCCATGATCTGAATGTCAAGTCAAGTCAAGTCAAGTCAAGTCAAAAACACTTTAATCATCCCATGAAGGGCAATTACAATGTGCAGTTTAAGGTAATGCAGCCGACGTTTAGCTAATGCAGCCAACATTTGGGAGACAGACGGCAGCTGAGTTGGGTCTGTCTGTGCTCTTGTCCCTGCCGCATGATTGCGAAATGAATGGAGGATCCCTCCATTCAGAATGATCCATTCTGGGGGCCAAAGTAGTTGCCCTTGATTTACTAATCCTTCCAAAGTAGGGTATATCTTTTTTTTTTTTGGCCTGTGTGGCACGTGCTTTAATGGTTTTGTCCATTTCCTGTATGGTTGGTTTTTTTTTTTCTCTTGTGGTCTTTTATGTCTGTCTTTGCAAGCTTGTTCTTCTGTCTGTCTGTCTGTCTCTTAGTGTGTGTGTGTGTGTATGTGTGTGTGCGTGCATGCATGTGTCCTTTTCTTTATCTGTCTCCCAGTCTTGTCAGTCTCTCTTCCTGTCTTTTATGTCTCTCTTTCTCGCTTTTTGTTTCTTTAAGTTTTCACTTGTTTTTTTGCACATCTAATTTCGTTAATAATCTAGTCATTTAATGATTTTGATATATGGAACAGTTGATTTATGTCCACCAATTATCTTGCATTAATTTTAAATGTCAATTTGCAGATATATCATGGCACGGCAATTTACTGCTTTGGACGACCAACCATGGCAGCCTGTATGTCTACAATCGGCTCAACAACAGTAAAAGTGTGCTGCAGAATGCCAAAGATGCCTACTGTGTTGCTTATGACTGGCTGGGCGACAAAATCTTCTGGTCGGAACCTAAGCTGGGTGTGGTAAGGATACTCTCTTCTTTCTTTTTGGTCGCTTGTTTATCTAAGAAAATATTCCCAAAGTCAGAATGTGGCTGCCTATGGTGGATTAGAAAGGTTGCATATGTAATATTTCAGCATTGGTGAACCTCGGAGCTCTAGCGTAGGAACTGGGAAAAATATCAGGAGAAGTTTTCACTTAAATGCAGATTGACCGACAGTTAATTGGAGATTGTGTCATTGACATTTAGTTTGTTTTTCCCAGCTTTAATAGATGCTCGTTATTGCATGATTTTTTCCCCTGTTTATTTGTGTAAACATTAAACAGAAAAGGGGAATGAAGGTAGATCATCCAGGTTTTCTTTATTTTCTACTTTTATATTTTTGATATCAAAATGAAAACTTTTTTTTTTAATTGAGAAAGAGTTGGCAAACATAGTTATGATGTTGATGATGACACCCCACCCCACCCCACCACTCCACACCCCACCCCACCACACCACCACCACCACACCACCAACACACCACCACACCAACCACACCACCACCACCACACAACCACCACCACCACACACCACCACCACCACACACCACCACACACCACACCAAACCACCACCACCACACCACCACCACCACCACCACACACCAACCACCACACCACCACCCACACCACCACCACCACCACTCCAAAACTGAACTATACAAAACCTGACATCTCCTGTGTTTCCTCACACCCAGATCCGTCGCTCAGACCCCCGAGGCATCCACCCCGAGTTCATCTACCAGGCCGAGGCCCGGGACCTGGCCGTGGACTCCATGGCCGGCCGCCTCTACTGGGCCACCACCAACTCCATCGACTCCAGCTTCCTCAACGGGGAAAACCACGTGGAGATCTTCACCGTCCCGTTCTTCTCCGGCCGCCAAGTCATCAGCCTGACCTTGAACTTCGACCTGGGGAAGGTGATGTGGTACGTGAAGGGCTACGACAGCCAGGAGCTGTGGATGGCCAACCTGATCGGCAAGAAGGGCAAAGGGGCCCTGGAGATCGTGAAGACTGTGCGACCCGCCGCCAGCTTCCATAGCATCTCGCAGTGAGTGGTCGTGTTCAGGGTTTTTTGAGCTTCTTGGGTTGTTGTTGGTTTTTTTTGTTGACTTTATGAGTTGTTGTGTTTTTGTTGATTTTGTGAGTTGAGCTGTTGTGTCTTGTTGATTGTGTTGTCTTTTTGAGTTGTTGTGTTCTTGTTGGGTTTTGTTGACTTTGTGAGTTGTTGTGTTCTTGTTGATTGTGTTGTGTTTTGTTGATTGTGTGACTTTGTGAGCTGTTGTGTTTTGTTGATTTTGTTGACTTTGTGAGTTGTTGTGTTTTTGTTGACTTTGTGAGTTGTTGTGTTCTTGTTGATTTTATCTTTTGAGTTGTGTTTTTGTTGAGTTTGTTGACTTTTTGAGTTGTTGTGTTCTTAATGATTTTGTTGACTTTGTGAGTTGTGTTTTTGTTGACTTTGTGAGTTGTTGTGTTCTTGTTGATTTTATCTTTTTGAGTTGTTGTGTTTTTGTTGAGTTTGTTGACTTTGTGAGTGTTGTGTTCTTGATGATTTTGTTATCTTTGTTGTTGGGTTGTTTTTTTTAGCTGTTATGTTTTTATTGTCTTTGTTGTTGTTGTTTTTTAGGAATGTTTTTGACGATTTTGTTGTCTTTGTTGGTTATTTGAGCTGTTGTGTTTTTGATGATTTTGTCATCATTGTTTACGTTCTGAGCTGTTGGTTTTTTGTTGATTTTGTCATCATTGTTGACGTTTTGAGCTGTTGTGTTTTTGTTGAATTTGTCATCATTGTTGATGTTTTGAGCTGTTGTGTTTTTGACGATTTTGTCATCATTGTTGACGTTTTGAGCTGCTGTGTTTTTGAAATGATAGCATCTGAGCATACAGATCGAAGTTTTCACTGAAATGTCCGGTTTTAGAGGATTCCCCACCCCCACCCCCACCCCTTAGGGTTTAACATTGAGTCCAGTGCATAAATGCACGTGCATTGTCTCAAAAGGTAAAGATATCACATAACTTCTGCAAGTATTTGGGGAAATGAGGCATCAGAGACCTCAGCTTCTTTAGGGGCCAGCGTATTGAGGGTGGCGCCCATCTCCCCTCCCTTCACTGTTTTATGTTCCCAAATATCCATCTACAGCTGGGTGAACTGGGAGAACTCTGTTGAAGCCAGAGTGCATGAATGGTCACCCATCCACAAGGCCACCACACTCAGTATTGCTTCACCTCAGTCAGCTTGGCGAGAGAATCCTATCCCCTTACATTTTCTTGTTATGATATCTGTTAATAGAATGTAAAAACCTACACCTTTTTTTTGATCGAAGAGTAGGCTAGTTATGTACACACAGGCACACACCGAGAGACACAGACACACACACATCCAATGTACCATCTGGAATTAGAAATTTGACCTGACTTGAATTTGACACTCACTCACTCACTCGCTAACTCACTCACTCACTCACTTCCTCTCCTCAAACACCCCTCCCTCCCACCTGCCACCCTCCTTCACACACAACACACACACACACACACACACACACACACACACACACACACACACACACCACACACACACACAGCACTCACAAGGGTGGCATGAACATAACAAATAGAATTGACCTCAATAAACAACAGCAACAGCAAAATAAAATCTGCCCTAAAACAAACAGAACGAACAACCAGAACAACAACAACAACAACCAGAACAACAATAACAACCACCACAACAACCCCCACCCCAACAACAACAACAACAACAACACAAACGAACAACAACAAACCACAACAACAACAACAACAACAACAACAACCAACAACAAACGAACAAACAAACAAGCAAACGACAATATAAACAACATCAACATCAACATCAATATCATGGTGGTGGTGGTAATGTTCAGGACCTCGGGCCTGCAGTACTACTCTCACCGCCTGTTCTGGGTGGACGGTCTCAACGCTCTGGTGGTGGGCGACATGCAGTGCAACTACACCTCAGTGGTCGCCCCTTCCTACAACAACGTCACCAGCTTCGCCGTCGCTCACCCCTCCATGCAGCATTTCCCCGGTAAGAAAAGCTGTTGGTGTTCATTGTTCTTTGTTTGTTTGTTTGTTTGTTGTTCTTGGTGGTGGTGGTGGTGGTGGTTGGTGGTTGGTTGGGAGGGGGTGGTTGGTGGTGGTTGGTGGGGGGTGGTGGTGGTGGTTTTCTTCTACAACAACGTCACCAGCTTCGCCGTCGCTCACCCCTCCATGCAGCATTTTCCCGGTAAGAAAAGCTGGTGGTGGTGGTAGGTGGTTGGGGGTGGTTGGTTGGTGGGTGGGGGGTTGGTGTTGTTGGTGTTGGTGGTGGTTGTTGTTGTGGTGGTGGTTGGTGGTGGTTTTCTTCTACAACAACGTCACCAGCTTCGCCGTCGCTCACCCCTCCATGCAGCATTTCCCCGGTAAGAAAAGCTGTTGGTGGTGTCTGTTGTTGTTTGTTTGTTTGTTTGTTTGTTGTTGTTGTTGGTGGTGGTGGTTGGTGGGGGTGGTTGGTGGGGGTGGTGGTGGTTGGTGGGGGGTGGTTGTGGTGGTTTTCTTCTACAACAACGTCACCAGCTTCGCTGTCGCTCACCCCTCCATGCAGCATTTCCCCGGTAAGAAAAGCTGTTGGTGGTGTCTATTGTTATTTGTTTGTTTGTTTGTTTGTTTGTTGTTGTTGTTGTTGGTGGTGGTGGTGGTGGTGGTTGGTGGTGGTGGTTGGTGGGGGTGGTGGTTGGGGTTGTTGTTGGTGGTGGTTGGTGGTGGTTGGTGGGGGTGGTTGGTGGGGGTGATGGTTGGTAGTGGTTGGTTGGGGGTGGTGATGGTTGGTAGTGGTTGGTTGGGGGTGGTGATGGTGGTGGTGGTGGTGATGGTGGTTTTCTCTCACCACATTGTTACCACTTTTGCGGTGGCACAACTTTGTATACATCATTTTTCTGGTTAAAAACCCCCCATTGGTTTGTTGTTGTTTTTTGTAACCATCTTTTGTTGTTATTGTTGTTGATGTTATTACATCTTTGTTGGACACCTTCTGCAACAATATCACCAGCTCTTGCTGTCCTTTTAACCCCCCCTAAACTTTTTTCTATTGAGTTGTAATTATCTATTTATCTATTTATTTATTTCAAGGATAATAGGGTTGTGTGCATGTTATGTTTTGTGGGGTTTTTTGTTTGACATCCAGTCCCGTGTGCAAGCGGTTTTGTAAATTTTGTCATATGTTCCCACCTACACTGAAGGCAGAACAGGATTTGACGTGTGCACAAGATGTAAAGACATGGAAGAATGGCATGGGTCTCATGTAAGATGTAAAGACATGGAAGAATGGCATGGGTCTCATGTAAGATGTAAAGACATGGAAGAATGGCATGGGTCTCATGTAAGATGTAATGACATAGCAGAACGGTGTGTGTGTGTGTGTTTGGCGTACGCAGAGGACGTGGGGGAAGAGAAGGTGCTGGTGATTCCCCGGAAGATCAACAAGACCAACATCCACACGGTGGGCGACTGGTCCAACTTCAACCTGACCTGGGACACTGACCCTGAGGTGAACCACGGCACCATCTTCTACAAGCTCTTTCTGCAGATGGGCAAAGAGCAGATCCATAAGGTCAGTGCCTACCAGGACAGCCTCCGAGTAGTGTTGGTGTTAATGCTGTTGTTGGTTGTTGGTTGTTGTGTTCGGTTTAATGTTTGTTTGTTGGTAGGGATGTTAGAGGCAGAGAGAGTGTGTGTGTTCTTTATTTTTATTTATTCTTTTATTTCAAGGATAATGGAATAAGCATTCATTTGCTTTTTTACATCCAGTCTCTGTGTGTATGCGGTTTTGAAAATTTTTGTCATCTGTTCCCTCCGGCACACAATGGCCTACTCTTTCAAAAAACGGAACAGGAATTAACATGTGCGCAAGATGTTCTGCATGCGTTTGCACATGGATATTGTCTCATCCAAAGGACTTTTGAGGAGAGTGGAGTCTGCACTTATGTTAACTCCAGAGGAAAAATCCCCTTAATCGGGATTCGAACCCGGGTCAGCAGATTGCGAACGCAATGTTCTGGCCACTAGGCTATCCTGTCTGCCGTGTGTGTGTATGTGTGTGCATGTGTGACAGAGTATTATAAAAGCACATATCGTTATATGCATGTAAATTCTTACATATCTTGCATATGCCATGTCACAAACAAGGGAAGCTGCTGCTGATAAACGGGTCTGTTGTTCTTCTTCAGACCACCTCTCAGCCTTGGTACACCATCGGGGGCAGGTCACCCTACACTCAGCTGGTGGTGTCGCTCCAGCCCTACACCTACTGGGGTTATGCTGACGCCACCACACTCTCCATCAGATCCCCCATGTCCAGTGAGTTGAGGTTATAGTAGTGCACTGTCATTTCTGGTCTGTAAGCCAAGACCGCGTTCCTTCTTTCTTGTGCCTGTCGCTGTTACATGGGTAGAGGCGTAAACCCAAGCAGAGTGATGTATTTTTTTGATTCTCTTGTTCTGTAAATGTTTTTTTTTAAATCATGTTAGAAACAGATGTTATCATTTCTAATGCAAAGGTTGTCACAAATAAGCTGGAAGAAAGACCAGCTTGAAATAACTGAACTTACAGATGGATGGAATTCAGTTTAATGTTTCATTGTGCAAATGGATGATTGAAGCTTTATTTTTTTTTTTTTAAAAAGATATTGTAACAAAAAATTCATAGAGAGAATGAGAGACAGACAGACAGAGAGAGAAGAGAGACAGAGAGAGAGAGCTTACAATTCTAATAGCGCCTTTGATTTGCTTTCACAAGATAGAGCACTAGATAAATTCCAAGTATTATTGTTATCATTATTGTTACTTACAATGTGTGTCTTAATTCACACAGCACCACAAGAACCGCTGACTCCCAGAGTGTATGTGACACAACATAAAAATGCCAGCACTTCCCAGCATGCTCTTGCTGCTGACTTCCGCTGGTCGACGCCCCATGTGACCAACGGCATTCTGAGTCATCACTTGGTCACCTTTTGGCGTAACGGGCAGAGCAACCGTAAAGAAACCGTTGAGGTGTCCGGCACCACGCGACATTTCATACTGACGCCACTTGCTGCATCTGAGACCTACTTTTTCCAGGTAAGTCTGATTTAAAACAATTAAAACAACAAAACAGATACCCCGCCAAAAAAACAACCCAACCAAAAACCACAAAATAAAGTTTTTAAATCAACAAAAAGGAAAACCTACCTGGTTATTGGTAAGTTGTTCATGTGTGCATGCACAGACATAATACACACTCATGTATGCCTTCTCTCCCTCTCTCTCTCTCTGTTTCTCTGTCTCTCTCTCTGTCTCTCTCTCACTCACACACATACACACACACACACACACTTTTACACAAAACCAAACCAATTCAATCAATCTAATCTTATTGTTTACACACACTACACACTTACACACACACACAACACACACACACACACACACCACACACATTACACACACACACACACACACTCACTCACTCACTCACTCACTCACTCACTCTTACACACACTATAGATTGCATTGAATCAGCAGCTACAGAAGGAATACGAGTTACATTAAAAAAAACTGTTTCTTAGCTAAAGCTCTGAGGTTCACCAGTGGTGAGATTTTTGCGTATGTGACCATTTTTGCCCACAGCGAAGGTAGCCACATTCCGACTTCGGGGATGAGTGTTTTACATGTTTTGTTACACTGTGTTGTTCAGGTTATTGCCTGCACTGAGGCGGGTTGTGGTCCCCCTTCATCCACCGTGTCTGCTGTCACTGATGGTGAGTTCTCTTCTCTTGCTTTTTCATTTGGTTTTTTCAGCTTTTTTTTTTGCTTTTTTCATTCTCTTTTTCTGTTTTGTTTTTTGTTGAATGCTCAGACAGCAACTGTTGCTGTCTGTCATATAGGCGAAAATGTGTTGCATTGCCATTAAGTGCCTGACAAGTCAGGCCCAGTATGTCGGTCTTCAGCGTGCTTCTTTTTGTTCTGTTTTTGTTTTACTGTTGTCTGTTTGTTGTTGCAGCTGAATTGTGAATATTTTTCTTTGAATGGTGGAGGTGGTGGTGACGGTTACTCCATTTTATCATTTTTGTATTATCTTTAATAAAAATTGATTTTCTATATTTTCAAAATTACTCCTATAGTTTTCTTCTCCCCCTTGCCCCAGTTCCCAAGTACCAAGCAAAATGATGGAATCGTGAGGTATTTTCAAAAACACGATAGATATTCACCTCTTCATGTGCCATTAACTGAGTGATATGTCTGATGCTTTCCTTACTGTAATTAGCTTTCAAACACTCACACACACACTCCCCACCATCCACACACATACACACACACACACACAACACACAACACCACACACATACACACACATACCCAAACACACATTCCCCCCTCTTTCCTCCTCTCATCCTTCCCCCACCTCTCTCCCCCCCCTCCCCCACCATCCCACTTACCTCTACAATAACAACAGAAATACACCAAAACTGAAGAAGCCACATTCTCTGTGCTGTGCAACAGCGGTGAACCCAGTACCCATGCTGCTGATCGCGACATCGGCGGGTGTGTCGGTGTCGGAGTTTGACAGCAACCTCAATTCCTTCACCACCTTGCTGAGTCACGTGTCCCCTTCAGCCCTGGCATACCTGGCTCAGGACAACCGCACCTTCTGGATCGAGAGAAACGACGCTCTCTTTGTGTCACAGAATTCTGAGCAGAAAACAGAGGTAGGTTGTGAAGAAGAGGATGAGGTGATGGATTTTTGTGGTGTGTGAGTTTTTTGGTGGTTTTCTTTAGTATGTGTTATGATGGGTTTAGAATTAGTGAATGTTGTATGTGTTTGGTGTGTGTTTGTGTTGTTGTGTGTGTTTTTGTGTGTGTGTTGTTGTGTGAGTTGTGTATGTTGTGTGAGTTGTGTGAGTGTAATGAGTTTGGAAATGGAATGAGTGTGTGTATGTGTGTGTGTGTGCATGTAATGAGTTTGGAATTGAATGAATGTGTGTGTGTGTGTGTGTGTGTGTGTGCATGCGTATACGTGCCCATGGATGTCTATAATACATGCATGCTTCCTGTTTGTGCATACATGCTTTAATTTTCAATAAATATCTTGTCAAAACAGTATCTGAGACAAAATATTAAGAAAAAAAATTTGAGGTAGTACTAAGCTGTAGTAGCTATCTCTCTTCTCTGCATTCCCATACCGGGTAGGGTGTGTAGTGCCTGGTCTTCTGTGTTTGTAATTTGCAGAAGGTCTGACTGCTGGCTTCAGCTGACACATTCCAGCTTCAGAGCAGCCCTTTTTTGTAAATGATGCATGCTGGGTTTGTTCATGTTTCTGTAACCCACTGAATGCTGACAAAAATTACAAGATCTTAAACGTGCATATTTTATCTTCTGCATATGTATATATACACAAAGGGCACTAAGGCACTGGCAGTTTTGCACTTGAAGTTGAAAAATTCCCCACCCCTAATTCACCAGATGCCACTGCCACCAAGATTCGAACACAAGACTGTAGCAACCCTGACAGATCAGCCTCCTGAAGCTTGGTCCACTCCAATCCGATCTTGTTGATAACCCTACTGACCACAGAGGCCCGCCCCTCGGGGCTGTCACCTGGCCAGACTGTCATTTAAACTGCGCAGCCATAATTATGCAGATTAATATCTGTCATGGCAGCTGGTGGAGATGAGGGGCACAGGTCAGGACCTCAACCTGGACTGGATCAGCCGCACCCTGTACGTGGTTGAGAACGAGGCCGAGGCTTCGTCCAGCAGCATCATGGGATACCACATGGATCAAGATGTCTACACACGCATCATCGAAAGTCGGGACAATACCATTGGCTCCGTTATCTCTGATCCCTATGCCAGGTGAGTTTGTACAGTTTTGAATGAAATAATGGGTTGAAGTTAATATGTGTTTGTATATGGTTTGGGTTTTATCAACTGTATGCTATGAATAGTGAACAAAATACAAGCTGTATTACAAAAGCACAACAAGGAAAGCACATTAAGCCATGGGTTGGGTTTTTAAGCACTACTTGTGTTTTGTGATTAAGCATGTGTGGGTGTTTGGGTGTGTTATATGCATTTTATGGTAAACATGTTTTGTGATACAGCATATGCTCACTTCTTCAGTCTGTTGATTTGACTCTTTGGGGGTGGGGTGTGATGATAAATACAGTGAAATCACTTTCTTTTCCTTCAGACAGATCATGCTTCACTTCAATCAGACTTTTTATTCAATATGACAAAAGACAGATAGAAAATACAAATTTTATATAAATGTTATAAATCATGCCACATAGTTTACTCTTTATCCCCCCTCCCCCCTCCCTATAAATCATGCCACATAGTTTACTCTTTATCTCCCCTCCCCAAGAATCTGAATTTCATTTCAAAGTTTATAAACCATGCCAAGGAACGTAACCCTTGTCATAACATTTCCAAATTTGATGGAAAAAGGTTATAAATGCTAACATTGAACTTACACCATATCAGCCCTTCCCTTTGGATCTGTTGCTACAGTATGCTGCTATGGACAGAAGTGGACCGCTACGGTAGAGGAACTCTGATGTCCACTCCAATGGGAACGTCAGAGCGGGAACCCTTTCTCGGCAACAACATCGTGGACAATGGACAACGACGTAAAAAACGCAGTCTGTATCCAGTGTGCTCGTGTTCCAATCTGATGAATGTGGCGCCCGTCATCGCCATGGACTACACGAAGCAAGGTCAGAACGAGGTCATCTTCGTAGACGCCGGCACCAACACCATCTTCGTCGCGGACATCAACGGGTGTAACTGTACCGCCATCTTCAGGCCCTCTGGCAGCGATGTTCATGGTGAGGGGTTATGACAGTTTATTTGGCGTTTGTTGTTGTTTTGTTGGTTTTTTTTATTATTATTATTATTTTTTATCCCATGCCATTTCTTTATTTTTGATGATGTTTTTGCTCTTGTCTGTGTGGATGTTTGTTCAGCTACCTCTCTCTTAGTCACTGTCTTTGTCTGTCGCTCTCCCTCCCTATCTGCATATCTTGCTCTCTCACTGTCTGTCTGTCTGTCTCTCTCTCTCTCTCTCTCTCTCTCTCTCTCTCTCTCACTCTCTGTCACTCTCTCTTTCTCCCTCCTGCCCTCTCCCTCAGTGTCTGTCTGTGTCTGTCTGTCTGTCTCTCAGATTTCAGAGTTCTCTATCTCTCTCTGTGTCTCTGTTTCTCTCTCTCTCTCTGTTTGTATGTACCAGTCATTGAATGGGCAACATACAAGAAAAGGAGATTGTGTGAACTATGTGTGCTCAAAACTGCTAGACACACACACACACACACACACACACACACACACACACACACACACACACACACACACACACACACACACACACACACACACACACACACACACACACAACACACACAGTCAGTCAGACAGACAAGCAAGTGGGCAGGCAGACAGCTACACAGATAGAGATACAGACAGACACACACACACACTCACTCACACACACACACTCACTCACTCACTCACACAGAGCCAGCCATCCTTTCTGACCAAATCACTGACCCGTTCACCAAGCAAACTCAAGCTAACATGGAAAGAATGTCTCGCAGGTCTTCCTCCAGACCGACTAGCAGTGGACCACCTGCGTGTGTACTGGTACAACAACAGCGAGGGACGTCTGTACAGCGTCAACAAGGTCACGGGAGGCAGCGTCCAGCGACAGAACTTATTGGACGTCCAGGACATTGTCGCCTATGGAAGACACCTGCAGCCTTTACCAGGTAGGGTGGTCTACAGGTAATGTGCCTGCCTAGGAAGTGAGAATTTGGGGGTTCGATCCCCAGTTTGAACCCAAAGTTCTCTCCTTCCCTCCCCTTCTGTGTGTGTGTGTGACTGTATATGTCTTGAGTCTATTCATGTCTTCTCCACCCCTTCCTCCCCCTTTCCTTGGTTAGAGCTCTGAGGTTCACCAATGGTGAGACTTTGTGTATGCCACCGTTTTTACCCACCTTTAAGGTAGCTGTATTCCGATTATGATGGTAGTGTCTAAACATGACACCTGTGTGTATGTGTTTTTGAAAAATGTCATCCGTTCTTCCTACCAGCAAAAATAGTGTACTCTTCCGAAAGGGGGAACAGGTTTATAACATGTGCTCAAGATGTTCTGCTTCACACAGAGAAATCTGCCGTGACTTAAAGTGGTATAAAATAAAACATAAAAAATAAAAAAAACACACAAAACCAAAAAAGTGTGCTTGCCCTCGCCCCAGACTCCGAGTGCCTGGACCCCGGAGCCTACAGCGGGGAGATGAGGACGAGTCACCTGGGCAACACCAGCGTGCGCGTGGAGCTGGAGCCTGTGGTCAGGCCCCCGCAGTGCGGGCGAATCAGCGCCCCCCAGCACAAGTTCACCCTCTACTACCGGAGCAGAGGGGACACCCGCACCACTGCCGCTGCTGCTGCTGCAGGGTTCCTGGACTGCAGCTCCGCGCCTGAGGCATGCATGAAGAAGGTGAAAAGTGTGTGTGTTGGGGTGGGGGGGGGGTGGTTGGGGTTGGGGGGGTTGGGGGGGGGGTGGGTGGGATGGGTGGTTGGGTGTTGGGGGGTGTGTGGGGGGAGGGGTGTGGGTGGGGGGGGGGGGTGGGGGTTGGGGGGGGTATGTGTTGGGGGGGGGGTGGGGGGGGGGGGGGGGGGGGGTGGGGGGGGGGGGGGGTGGGGGGGGGGGGGGGGGGGGGGGGTGGGTTGGGGGGGGGGGGTGGTGGGGGGGGGTGGTGGGGTGGGGGGGGGGGGGGGTTGTGTGGGGTGGGGGGGTTGTGGGGGGGGTATGTGGGGGGGTTGGGTGGGGTTGGGTGTGTGTGTGGAGGGGTGTAGGTATGTGTGCTTCTGTCTGTATATCTCTGTTTGCCTGTCTGCCAGCTTGTAACTGCCTGTCTGTCTGTCTGTCTCTCTGTCTTATTCTCACTCTTGCAATGCCGTAAAAGTGTGTATATATTTGTAGTTGTTCTTACATATTTTTCATTATTTGTTAAATAACTTGAAGTTTACGTGAATTTGTAGAGAAAATGACACGCACGCACGCACGCACGCACGCACGCACGCACACACACACACACTACACACACACACACACACACACACACACACACACAGATACACCCACACTTGTATGCATGCACTCATACACATACACACACACTCACTTATAAAGAAAATCTTTTATTTGCACTCACACACACTTAAAAAAAATATTGATTCCACACACACACACACACAATTAGAAGGAAAATGGTTTTTTATCATTCTCAACCTTCACACCTGTCTTCACACCTGTGTGTGCCTGTGTCTGTGCTGTGCAGGAGGCCTACACGACTGAGATAGAGCTGCAGGGGCTGGAACCGTACACCCAGTACCTGTTACAGGTGGCTGTCAGCAACTACTACACTGAATACCTATCGGAGGCCATGAGTGCTCCCCTCAGGTTCATCACCAAACCTGGAGGTAAAACACAGAGAGACAATGACAATGACAAATTCTTTTATTTCGAGGATAATGAATAAGCACCCATGTGCTTTTTTATATCCAGTCCCCGCCCTCAGGGATATATATGATAATAAAATAAAATAAAGCACATAGCAATACAGAGAGAGAGAGAGAGAATGAATGAATGATTTTTATATTGCAAGGGTTACAGATAAGCATTCACATACTTTTGTTCATCCGGCTCTTGCCCCAATTCGAGACTATCTAAACAAAAAAATAAAATGATAAAAAACCCAAAACAAAACAAACATAATAGAGAGAGAGAGAATGAATGGATGGATGGATGGATGAGTAAATTAGATTTGCCAGGTTGAGCCAAACCTAGTCTTTGTAAACATATAATTTGCAATATAATGTACAATCTGTCTTTGTACAGATACATCAAAATAATAAGTATGAGAGAGAGATTGATCGATTGATTTGTTATCTTTAGTCAGTGTAAAAGCCCCATAAATGGTTTCTGAGGTGGAATGGACAGATAAAACATACACACTTACTCGTGCTCTAATACTGTATAAATATTCTCTATTTGCACTCAATTTCATACGCTTTAACTTAAGCTGTACATAATTTTGCAAATCTATCTTAATAATCTGATATACCTTTTTTTTAACCTTTTATCTATCTTAATAACCACTGTAGGAGTTTTCTCAGCATGCAAGATCTATTCAAGAACGATAACACTGTTGTAAAGTTTGTGTTCATGACGTGCTTGCTTCCCCCTGTGTGCAGTGCCCCAGGCTGTCAGAGAGGTCAGGGCAGACCCCCTGACTCCAGAAGAGATGAAGGTGACCTGGCAGCCCCCAGAGAAGCTGAACGGGCCGGCGAGTGAGGTCACCTACAGGGTTCTCTTCTCCACCCTGGTGAACAACGTGCACTTCAGGCGGGAGACGGACAAGCTGATGCTGAACAAGACCAGGGATGGGTCCATCTACACCATCCTCAGGGGGCTGGAGCCTAGCCACGTGTACGATGTGGAGGTGAGTGGACATTCTTCAGGCAATGTGAAAGAGACAGTGCGTATGGGATTTGTGGAAGGGCATATCGGATTTTGTGATAGTGTATATCGGATCTGTGAGAGTGCATATCAGATTTGTGATAGTGTGTGTCAGGTTTGTGATAGTGCATATCAGATTTGTGATAGTGCATATTGGATTTATGATAGTGCGTATTGGATTTGTGATAGTGCGTATCGGATTTGTGGCAGTGTATATTGGATTTATGATAGTGCATATCAGATTTGTGATAGTGCATATCGGATTTGTGGTAGTGCATATCGGATTTGTGATAGTGCGTATCACATTTGTCACCTCTGCTCTGTTCCAAACATGTCTTGAATATTTAAGCTAGAGGATCAGAGATTTCAGGAGCAGCTATTGTGGACAAGGTCAGGTCCCACACCCTTTCATTTGTGCCAGATCAGTGTGCGCATTGTTAACCTGTCTAGTTGTACCATCATCTACTTCCGTTTCTGATTGAGAGATGACTGGAAAATGGACATTATCTTGCTTCTAAGGTATACTGAGTAATGAAATAAGAATTTAATATGCTTGCTTTTTCCTTGTTCCCATAGATCAACCTGTCTACAGGTTATGCTTGTTTCTGCACGTTATGACTTCTGTCTGTGCAGGTGGAGACCTGCATGATGGGGCGAGAGATGTGCAACAAAAGCCTGAAGGTTCAGAGTCGCACGTTCGACACCCCGGGTAACATCGTCCTCATCAACGCCTCCCACAACTGCTTGGTGCTACGATGGCAGTCACCTGCTGACAACAGCATCCTCAGACACAACTATGAGCTGGCCAAGGTATTCAGGAATGATGAAGCGGGAGTGGATGTGGCTGTCTTTGTGGTTTTTTAATGTGATGAATGTTTTACCTGCTGATTGTTTTTAGCCCTACTTGAGACCCACATGAACTGCTGGTGTCTTTTTGAGATGTTGAAGTGTTAGAAGTAGTTGTGTATTTATATTGTTGTGGGTGTTGGGCTGGTTTGGGATTGTAGATGTGATTATGCTGTGCATTTGCATTGTGTGTATGTGTGTGTGTGTGTCTGTTTGTCTCTCTGTATGTTCCTTTTTTCTGACCACCTTATTTTGCAGGGTGTAACCATTTCCAACACCTAGAGATATCAAAGATTACTTACAACTTACATTGTTGTGTCCTTTTCTTTGTCATTTTCTGGAAATTCTGCAGAGAGATGAAGACACGCCGTTATTTCTGTTCCATTTTCAGATCAAGGAGGGAGAGGACCTACTCCTGTGGAAGAGAGAGGAGATACCCAGCATCACCAAGAACTACACCACCTACACCGAGTCCTTCCGCAACCTTGACCCCAACACGCGCTACGCTGTCAGGGTGGCCGCGTCCTACCGCACCCCTCCCTACCACACCTACATCTGGCCGTCAAACCCCAGAACCTTCGTTTTTCAGACACTGGGTGAGAGAAGTTCTTCATGTTAGAGAGTAAAATTCTAAATCTTGTTTACTGAGTTGTTTGGGTGTAGTCTTATGATGGGTTTTTCATATTGGCATTGAGATTGAAATATGATTTTTTTTGGGGGGGGGATCTTTAACTGAGAACTCAGCTGTTATGAATATGCCTTAACATCTTAGTTTGATATTGGTTAATCTGTCAACCAATATAAGCCATTTTAAATCTTTATTTTCATGGGTGATCAATAATAATAATGATAATGATAATAATATGATGATGATGATGATAATATATATATAATAATAATACTATATGGAATTTATATCTGCGCTTAATCTTGTTAAGCAAATTGATCAAAGCATTTGCATTCAAATCAGTACAATAAGCAGTACAAGATTTTTTTTCATGTCATCCAGTCCGTACGTTTAAGAAAAGCATATGATGAGTGGCCCTTAACTGGTGTGCCACTGCAGTAAGATTTACCTTCTCATTTCACGACTGCCTGTGATTGATTGATTGATTGACTGATTGATTGATTGATGTTCCAGCGTGGAAGCCAGAGCAAGTGTTGGCCCCAGAGATCCGCCACCTGAAGTCAGGGGCCTATGAGGTGGTGTGGGAGGAGCCGGAGGACAACGGGGCAGACATCCTGGCCTACAGCCTCCACTACAGGTAGGGGGGGAGGATGGGAGGGGGGGGAGGGGGAAGGGGATCTTCTGATTGATGCTTCGTCTGTTGGAGTACAGATCGGCATGCTTGGCTTCAGTTGATCATTGATGAACATGTTATGGGGAAAAAAGGTCCGTGCTGGGATGATATCTTCAGTTTAACATCTATTCACATTTAGTGATTTTAGATGGAAATGCTGGGATGAGTTTTTGTTTTTAAGTCTGCAATTCAGGCTGGCTGAGAAAAAGCTTAGGTGGTGTTGATGTTTGGAGCGAATGATGGCAGTTTTCTGTAGGAGGGTTCATATTTTTCTTTGACTTAACATCAACACAGTCAGACAGCCCTGTACTGTTCTTAAAGAGTTCACTTCAGAAGGCCTGTCATCATTTCCAGTCAGTGTAAAAGCGTATGGGAAAAGGCATTGAGCTTTTGATTTACCATGAAATCAGAGGTGATGGTCTTGAATTTCTGCACTCTCTGGTGGATTGAGTGCGGGGAAGTATTATCTCCTCAGTTTACTGATATTCACATGTGCCAATGGCTTGTTCCTTTACTCCATACGTACATGCTGAAGATAAATTGTATGCTCTTAAGATACAGTTATTCCTATTAGTATCTTTCCTTGGATTGTAGAAACCATTAAAGATGACATAATTCATATCAGTATTTATAAGAATTGTGAAAACATGAAACTATCCAGTGTATACCTAAAGGCTTCAAATGCTGTAATATTTCTAGTTCATGAAGCTTTTGTTTAGTGGTTTTCTGAGCAATCTAAAGCATGTATGGAATATTTCACATGCTGTATGACCTTTTTGAGGAAACTTGAAAGCAGAAGCATGACAGCCTTTCAGTAACTTGCCTCAATGTCGTTACCATAGGAGAAAATGACTGTTCTATTGATGTACAAAATTCTAACACTTACTTTCTGGCCATACAGTGCAGTGAATGATGACCAGTGGCTGGTGGCCTACAATGGCTCAGAGCTTCGCTGGCTGGTGGAGGAAACTATGACTACCCCAGGACAGCAGTATGTGTTCCGTGTAGCTGCCTACAACGCTAAAGGTTGGGGTCCTTTCAGCGTCAACAGCACCACTTTCCTGTCTCCTCCAGGTAGGTACAAGTGAAAGAAGGAGGTGGCTTGTTAGTGTAACTAATGCCTGCAGACGATAATGTTAGAAAGGCTGTAGGGGCAAGTGAACCAGGGGATTCGAGTTTCATGTAACCTATCCTTGCACACTCATTTGTATGATGAAGTGTTCTTTTGAAAACTTTTTCTTTTTAACTAAGGCTACATCACTAACTTTTCTGTGATACCTGAATGTAGTGTGTTGATTATTAGTCAAAGACTGACACAAATGTCTTGTTTGAAATCAAAATCTTAGATTATTGCTCTATTGTTTTTATCGAAAAATGAGAACAACTAACAAATCCTTAATAGTTAGCAAAATGGTTTAATTTTTGTTCTGTGGTTAAAAAAAGTGGATGCAGCTTTGTGACATGCATGTCTCTGCACCCCTAAGACTGTTGTGTGTTTTATTTCAGCAGCAGCTGACAACAATATCAAAGACGACATCACCATCGGCATCGCTGTGGCTTTGTGTGCCATTGTTCTGATCTCCCTTATCGCCACCATCTTTATCTGCTTCTGTGAGTATGGGCACGTGTCAGTGTGTTGCTATTTCATCCTACAAAACAGTCTTTGTGTTGTAGCACCTCACTCTTACGAGTGATTGACGTCCCTTGTTTTGTTGACATAGTGATTGATGTCCCTTGTTTTGTTGACCTAGTGACCTCTTTGGTCCTGATCAACGGGTTAGCAAACCTCAGTTTACAGTCTCATCCAAAGGAGTTTTGAGGAAGTAGAGCTGGTGCTTTGATTGTGGCTTGAACCCGGGCCATCAGGTCATGAGTTGAAGGCTCTAACCACTAGGGTATCCTATGCCCCACATAGGTTTTAAAGCCAGCACACAAAACAAAAGAGATGCTTAAAAAGTGTTATTATAATACCTACACTGGCAAAGTCAGGTCAGATTTTGTTTTGTTCTCTCTTTCTTGGAGAGTGTACAACAGTTGTGAAACAACGGTTTATTGTTGACCTTTTATTTGCAATTTGACTGCCATAGTGTTTGTCTTAGCATGCATGGAAGAAGAGAGTTAGGTCCCTTTTATTTAAGCTGCTAATTGTAAGTAGTTACCATGCATTAATGGGACATCAAGTACAATAATCATATGATACCTGATGCTGAAATATCAACATATGTTAGTTTTCACTTGAATTTCTATAGAATACAAATAACAGGTAAAGGTGTCCCATAACCTATTATGTGGTCGTAGAGGAGCGATGCATCAGAGATCTCATTTCTCTAGGGACCAGCATATTGAGGGCAGCACCCATCTCCTCTCCCTCACTGCTTTACCTTCCCTGACCTTAAAGAGGCAGGTACCCATTTACAGCTGGGTGAACTGGGGGACTGTACCGAAGCCAAGGCGAGCAAATGGCCACCCATCCAACTGGTAACCCCGCTCAACGCTGCTTAACCTTAGCTGGGGGGGAAGCGAGTGCTCTGACCTCTAGGCTATCCCGTTCCCTTGTATAGAATAGAAATCTTTTTATCAAAGAATGGATGTTTGAATGAAGCTAAGGCATGCAATGGTGGTTGTGGTTGTGGTTGCAGGGAGGCGGAAGCAGCAGGAGAAGAAGAAGAAGCAGCAGTTCCTCAGCATCGTGCGGGGTCCTGACACGGAACTGGCCACGCTGAGG
>CM054152.1:14958884-15016384 GCA_028751875.1 Rapana venosa | reverse complement strand
CCTTTATTAGAAGACACAACAACTATAGAAGGAGAGAGAGACAATGACAATGACAATGACAATGACAAATTCTTTTATTTCGAGGATAATGAATAAGCACACATGTGCTTTTTTACATCCAGTCCCCGCCCGTTAGGGATACATCTTAATAATAATAACCCAATACTTATACAGTCTCACAATAAAAACAAGGGGAAATAACCCTTTTCAAAACAGCTCCCCCCCCCCCCCCAACAACCCCCCCCCCCCCCCAAAGCAAGCAAATAAAAGAAAACCATAAAAATACCCCACCCCCACCCCCCAAAAAACCTTAACCTTTGAGAGAACAAGGATTATGGAAGACGCTGATGTATGAGATCTCCAAAATCACTGCCATCCAGAGGTCTCATCCGACCCTGGAAGACAGTTGTCATGGTCTGTTCCAGTCAGGATGATTGAAGAAGTCCAGCAGTTACTGTGCTAGAATTTTTACTGTCCCTGCCTGCAATTTTTTTTATAACAGTGTATCTCTACACTCCCCATCCACCCCCCCCCATCACCAAATTATAAATGCATCAAGTACTAAGCTGTTTTCTTAACTCTATCCAGTGCCATTGTCTTACTTCTTCCCACTACCTCTCTGGTAGCGTCTTCCATTACACATGGTTACTTGTAATTTTCTACCACGTGTTTTTAGTTCTTTCACTAAGTTGCCCCCAGTCAGTGTCACCTGTTTGCATCACTGAGGTCAGTGTTAGCCGCTGCGCCCAATGGTAATGACATGATCCTCCTTCTCTGCTCTGGTCTTCAATGGCCCTGCTGACTTCATGGATTCTCATGCTGCAGGATTCAGTGGTGTTGCCAGTCAGAGAAGCTGGAGGTCTGCCTTGTTGTCTTTTCCCCTCAGCCTCAGTCAGTAAATGATTGTAAAAGAGAATGTGCTTCAGTAAGTATGTTAAAAGAGAATGTGCTTCAGTAAACAATGTTAAAGGAGAATATGCTTCAGCAAGCAATGTTAAAAGAACACGTGCTTCAGCAAGCAATGTTAAAAGAGAATGTACTTCAGTAAGCAATGTTAAAAGAGAATGTGCTGCAGTAAGCAATGTTAAAAGAGAATGTGCTTCAGCAAGCAATGTTAAAAGAGAATATGCTTCACCAAGCAATGTTAAAAGAACACGTGCTTCAGCAAGCAATGTTAAGAGAATATACTTCAGCAAGCAATGTTAAAAGAGAATATACTTCAGCAAGCAATGTTGAAAGAACATGTGCTTCAGCAAGCAATGTTGAAAGATCACGTGCTGTACTGCGGTGTGCAGGGACTTGGCGGCTCGGAACTGCCTGGTGTCCAGTCCGGATGTGAACACCATGGTGGTGAAGATCGGCGACTTTGGTCTGGCGCGGGACATCTACAAACACGACTACTACCGCAAAGAGGGGGAGGGCCTGTTACCTGTCCGCTGGATGTCCCCGGAATCCCTGGTGGACGGGGTGTTCACCACGCAGTCTGATATCTGGTGAGACGCCAACCTGCAGTCTGACAATTTTGTCCTTCATCTGTTTGTACACTGTACATCAGATGGTTTGGCCACCCTGCAGTCTGACGATTTTGTCCTATTGTCCTATTTTTCAATGCATGCAGAATAACTGTATGACTCCCCTTATCTCAACATCAGGCCCACTAAATGGTAACATAACAGGTTTTAACTGTTTGATTTAGTTATGTGATGGGTTTGTTAATTAATAATAATAATAAATGGAATTTATACAGTGCTATATTCTGCATAAATGAAGGTAAATAATATGTGGAGGCATCATTGCAAGAGCGAGTATTTGATAATTTGTGTATAGGTGGCTGAAAAAATTATATCATTTGCAGACACTTACACTTGTCTGCACATGCATGCATGCCCACATGTTTTCCAAAGGGATTATGTGAGTGCATGCTGATTTTGAATGCTTATGTATGCATCTGTGCACTTCTTCAAAGGATTGACCATGATTCAAATAATGAGCAATGTTGCTTTGGTGAAAACTTTCTACAAATGATTTCACTCTTAGGTTTTAAAAAAAGGGGGGAATCCCCTTTTTTACCATGAAGCAAACAGTGTTATTTATGCCCCCAATTATGACTGAAAGTGTAAACAACTCTATAGACACCTTGTCACACATTCCACAGCTCAAATCAAATTCCACCTAGCTCAATATCAGGCCCACTTAATGGTAACATAACTACCTCTCTGGTTGATCCATAACTAGTGCTGGATATTAAGAGATAAGGGGAGGCAAACAGTTATTCTGCATGCACTGACAAATAATGTCTCTGTCGTGCAGAAATTTAAACTTTGCCCCCAAAATGCTAAGCCACCAGCTAAGAAAACAACTCTTGTCATTACTCAAAGATGGCCTTCAGAATGTCATTCATTAAAACTGTTCGGTGCAGTTGTGCAGTCAGTCTGTGAAACTCATGTACATGTTTGCCCACAATCATCACTGTGGTCATATCAAAAGACCGTTTGGTATTTCAGGGCCTTTGGCGTGCTGATGTGGGAAGTGGTGACATAAGGACAGCAGCCTTACCCAGCTCGTACCAACATTGAAGTTCTGCATTTCGTTCGAGCTGGCGGCAAACTGGAGAGACCTGAAAAATGCACCGATGATATGTAAGTATAGTGTTTGTGTGCTGTTCACTGTTCACACTCGTTCAGGCTCACAGAGTCAAGGGAGATGTTTCTGCTACTTTAATGACTACACACGGGCAAAACTAAGACTATTACTGACTACAACCAAGATTGCTCATGCTTCACTCTGATAATATCGTGTGACATGTTTAAATACTGCACACACTAAACACATGTCTAAATACTGCACAATACCAAACATGTAGCACATTTTATATAAAAATTAAAAACCAACCTGATACAGCATTAATAATAATATCTAAATATAACTACCCATAACCATTCATGGAAAGACAATGAGAAAGCAGGATTATGTAAGAACAACTGCACTGTTAATGATGGTATAGTCATAACACAGGTTGTGGTGAAGGTTAAGGAATTACTTATTAATCCCCCACCAAAAATTAATGAAAGCAAACTGACATCACTCAGAATCTGACATTATCCTGTCATGTGTGTGGTTGGTTAGGTTTGGTCTGATGCAAAAGTGCTGGAGCTTCACCGCGGATGAACGACCTTGCTTTGCCTACCTGCTCCAAGAGCTTGTCAACTACGAGGAGAAGTGTGCCCAGATGTCTCCAGCAGAGGTCGCTCTTCATTCTCCAACAGGGGCAGATGGTGAGTAGGCAGCAGCTTGACCCTTCACCTCACTTGGCATCATCCTAGATAATCATGGCTGTGCTAGGGTTTTCACCGTCATCATCTTTAGCGTGTGTTAGCATTGGCTAACTGTATGTGCTGTTTTACCACTCATAGAATTAGACGGCCTTGATAACGAACAGCATATTTTGGAAATCAGCAGGAATTTTTACAAAGTGTTGTGGCTTTGCATGTATGGATGTTCATGCAGGTATTCTGTGCTCTGTTGTTGTTGTTGTTGGCTTGCTGTTTTGTTATGTTTGCTGTGCTTCTCTTTTATTTGGCTTTGAATGTTTTTGGGTTTGTTTGTTTTTTTAGTTTGTATTTTTGTCTGGTACCAAGTTGATAGGGATGGTTTTTAGTTTTGTATTGGCTTTGATCATGCATGTTTAGGCATTTGTTTTGAATGATTAGTGTGTGTGTGTCTGTGCATGAGTTTGAATAAGAGTATTCGTTCCTGACTGCATGTAACAAGTTTCTGTACCCTTTAGAAAAAAAGCCATTGTGTATATACTTGCATGCCACTGGATATCCTTTTTTTATATTTTGTTTGATTCCCCCCCCCCCTCCTTTTCTTTAATCTTTTATGTTAGACATTTTGGTGTGAGCAAGTGTGCTTCATGTTTGCTTAGCCCTCCTTCCATATCACCTCCTGTCCCCCATACTAGAACTCCACACCCACGTTCCCTGTGATGTGTGTTGCTGTACCGCATGCCTATGTTTGCCTATCCATGCTTATGTTTGTCTGTTTGCATGCTTGCCCGCTTGCCCTGACTTCACCTTGCATGTTTCGGTGGATGGTGTCCGTTGGGCAGACATGCGACTGCCCTCCTACACCCAACCCTGGGACTTGAACCCCCACCCAGCCCCTCACCCTTCCCCACCCCGGTTCTTGTCACCTCCTGTGTCTGGCGCCCACCCTTCCCCTCTTTTTCCTCCTCCTCCCCCCTCCGCTCTCGCTCTTCCTGCACAAAACAGTTTCCACCCCGCACCTCACCCTGCTCTGCTTCCTTACAGCCAGCCTTTGCCTCTGTTTTCCGCACGCCCTAACGACCACTCCGCTTTCTTTGCTTACAGCTCTCCTCAGGACTACTATGACAAAGCTAATAGAGTAGTAGACTTTGAGGATGGCTTCACGCCAGCCAGTGGTGACTTTGTGCGTGTGCCTAAGGATGTGGATTACGATGATGGCTTTGGGCCAGCTGGGGGGGACTTTGTGCAGGTGCCTGTGGATGTCCACGGAACATGGGCATCCCCCTCTTTGCTGGAAACTAGCTTCAGCAGCACAGGCGCCAGACAGGGGATTCTCAGTTTCAAGAACGAGGCGCTGTCCCCGCTGAGTTCGGATTATGCTGATTATGAGCTTAGGGGAGAGAAGAGGAGGAAGTATTTGCACACTCCGTTCCCTCTCAGTCTGAGGCTGGAGGCTCTGTCTGAGCAGGTAGCTGTGGGAGAGGCGCCTCAAGAAAGCACGCCTTTCATTCAAGGCGCGGAGTTTGTACCCAATGTACGTCTGCCTGACTTCGGGAATGTTGCAAATGAAGAAATTGTTGTGTAAATAGGTTTCCGGAGAGGAGATTTTCTTTCTTAGATGTGGGGTGGGGGAGGTTAGATCGCTGTCTTTTTCTGTTTAGCTCTGTGGTTCTAGTTTCTTTTATTTTCATTTTATGAGTTTTATTTTGGCATGGGTTCATTTAATTTTATTATTTGACTTTTTATTTTGTTTTGTACTTTTTTATGTTGGATTTACAAGCTGTCACTGTGATGTTTGCTATGATGTGATATATCTCGCAACCCCGCATACTGTATTTATATATTTTTTATATTGTTGAGTGCACAGCACACGTAGCAGATGTAGTTTTGTAAATACAAAACCTTTTTTGGCTAGAGTTTGTTGACCTTGCACGGTTATAGTACATATTACCAGAAACTAATTTTCACAATTAATTTTTTGTTAGAATATTGAACAAGCCTGTAACACATATCATTCATTGAGTTGTTTTAACACTGTTGTGTATGAATTAACCTTATGAACTAATAGTGTGTTGTAGCTTCATCTTTCTTTCTTTCCTTGTGTACCATCGTGAAAGTTCTAGACACTTTCAAAGTCATACATTATGTGTTCAGTGGTGGGATGGATAACAGGGCTCTGTGGTCACTCTGCATTCCCAAAGCTAGTTTCATTCCTTTTTGTACCCCTTTGCTTTCTTTACTGTTTTATCTCCTTTTTAAAAAAAAATTTAACACACTGTGTGTATGCATCATTGGATCTTCATCTGTAGATCTTTCAAGCATTTCCTTCATACTGTGGAAGATCATTGTGTGAAAATAACCTTGTTCGTGAAGGATTCATGATTGAGATTGTTGTATTCTGGGTTTTTCGTTTGTTTTTTTCTTTTATTGTGAGGATAATGGAACATGCACTCATATGCTTTTTTACATCCAGTCCCGACTTGCATGCAATTTTGTAAATTTTGTCATCGATTACCACTGGCACAAATGGCATACTCTTCCAAAAAAGCGGAATAAGTTTCTAATACGATACATGATGCTCTGGTTTAGTTGTTGTGTCAAATGGAAGAGAGCTGTGACATACGAGGCCAGAACAACATGTGCAGATAAAGGCTTAGGCAGTGACAACCATACTTCATCATCTGTACAGAAGGTGATATGCACTGCAGTCTTTTCGAAGCTTTCTGGTACTCAACAGAGTTTTTATGATTATTTTAGAATGTATAAATTTGAAAGTGTATCTGTTTAGGATGTTTAGAAACTTGATTTTTTTTTTTTAAAACCTTTACATTCATCTCTGGCAAGGCTGGGCAGAAGGTTGTCTAGGTTGATGTAGAAAAGGCAATAGTGTTAATAGAGAACCTTAGGATATATACTTGAAAATGTGAAAAGTAGTCAAAGTGTAGGATAGACATTAAAATCTGATAAGCATTCAAACTATTAAATAATCTGCCAAATATAGAAAGAATTCCAAAAAGACATTTACATTGAAAGGTCAGCACCTATCAGAAGTTTAGAAACTTCACACACACACACACACACAAAAAGAAAGAAGAAAGAGTAAATGAAAAGAAAGGGTTTTTTTCAAAACATTTTTCTGTTAACAGTGTAAGGCAGTTTCAGTAAAAGGTATTAAATGTAAAAAGTACTTTAACCAGAAATCAGCTGTTCTATATTTTTGTGTTCACTTATTCACATGCAATCTTATGTGAAACTATTGGTTTTTTCTTTTTAGCTCTCAAAACATTTTTCCTAACATAAGTTTAAATAAAAAATTCTCCTGCATTTTTCAATCTTTTTTACTCTCACATCAAATACTGACTTGATTTGTCCATCTCATTTAACACTTGCAAACATTCATCAAGCTTTTAAGGAAATTCATAAATAAAAACAGTTTCTTGCACAAATCATGCTTAAATCCTCATATTTAAAAGAAGTTACTGAACAGCTTTGTCACTTTAGAGTTTGGAAACCAAATTTGGCATGCTAATTTTATGGGGTAATGATTTATCCGCCTCATCAGTCAGACATTCTAAACATTTCACAAAGCAGCAATGGAACATACACTATAACCCTTCAGCTGTTAAAACCTTAGAATTCTCCATCCTTCAGCCGTGCCTCGTTTCATTCCTGTTGTCTGTCATCTTGGGGAAAGAAAGTTCATCATCTGCCAGTCCCTGTCCTCGTACCCCTGTCCTTTATACCCCTGTCCTTTATACCCCTGTCCTTTATACCCCTGTCCTTTATACCCCTGTCCTTTATACCCCTGTCCTTTATACCCCTGTCCTTTATACCCCTGTCCTTTATGCCCCTGTCCTTTATACCCCTGTCCTTTATACCCCTGTCCTTTATACCCCTGTCCTTTATACCCCTGTCCTTTATACCCCTGTCCTTTATACCCCTGTCCTTTATGCCCCTGTCCCATGTGCCCCTGGTCCCTGTGCCCCTGTCCCTGTGCCCCTGGTCCCTGTGCCCCTGGTCCCTGTGCCCCTGGTCCCATGTACCCTTGGTCCCTGTGCCCCCACTGACGGGTGTTTGTCTGCCTGGCAAGCAGCGAGGACAGGCAGCGTGTATGCGCCGCAGTACCCAGGCAGCAGCAGCAGCGAAGGTAGCACCTGCAGCAGCAGCAGCAGCATGACGTCTGCCACACAGGTGCAGGTGTACACTGCACCCTCCCCCTCCTCCTGCCGGCCACAGCGGCGAGGTAACTACTGCTGCTGCAACAGCCAGCCCTGTGTTGTGGTGATCGTGATGGGTTTCAGTTGTTGGCTTTTTTCAACTTTTAGAGGCTTTTTTATGATTTATTGTTAACATCCCAGGGTTTGGTTTTGTATTCATTTGTGGGTGATGGTTTTTTGACGCAACTTAGATTTTGATTACTGATTTTTTTTTGGGTGCTGAATGAAATATATATATATATATTTTATATATATATATATATATATATATATATATATATATATATATATAAGGAGGAAACACCCCAGGAAGGAGTGCCTGTGGGAAGTACTGATTCGTGTTGTTGAAAGGATAACTGCATGTAGTGAAGTGTGTGTAAAAAAACAACCCAGACCGTTCAGTGGTGATGGCTAAAGGTCCTCCTCGCTCTTCCTTCATGAAGGGGTGGTTCCTTAGTAGATGTGTTTGTTTCTCTGAGTATGTGTGCATTTGTCTTATTAGTTTTATCATTTTTGCTTTTCTCATTTTAACTTAGCATTTTGTACTCAGTGGCAGAGCCATGTTGAATAGAGTCTTAGGTTTGTTCAAGGACAGAGATTGCGGCTTATTTGTTGGGAGATTTCAGATCTCTTATAGCAAATTAACAGTGTCACTTTGTAGATCAGGGGTGCAAGACTATTAAAAAAAAGTGAAAAAAACAGTTTTATGGAAAGAAAACAGAAAAAAAACCCCACAAAACAGAAAGGCACTGTCTGTTATGGTTTAAAAGGAAATAATGAAACATAATGCCGAAGTCTGTCATGGTTTAAAAGGAAATTGTGAAACATAATGCCCCAGTCTGTCATGGTTTAAAAGGAAATTGTGAAACAGAATGCCACAGTCTGTCATGGTTTAAAAGGAAATAGTGAAGCAGAATGCTGCAGTCTGTCATGGTTTAAAAGGAAATAATGAAACAGAATGCCCCAGTCTGTCATGGTTTAAAAGGAAATTGTGAAACAGAATGCCCCAGTCTGTCATGGTTTAAAAGGAAATAATGAAACAGAATGCCACAGTCTGTCATGGTTTAAAAGGAAATAATGAAACAGAATGCCACAGTCTGTTATGGTTTAAAAGGAAATAATGAAACAGAATGCTGCAGTCTGTCATGGTTTAAAAGGAAATTGTGAAACATAATGCTGCTGTCTGTTATGGTTTAAAAGGAAATTGTGAAACATAATGCTGCTGTCTGTTATGGTTTAAAGGGAAATTGTGAAACATAATGCTGCAGTCTGTTATGGTTTAAAAGGAAATTGTGAAACATAATGCTGCAGTCTGTTATGGTTTAAAAGGAAATTGTGAAACATAATGCTGCTGTCTGTTATGGTTTAAAAGGAAATTGTGAAACATAATTCTGTTGTCTGTTATGGTTTAAAAAGAAATTGTGAAACATAATGCTGCAGTCTGTTATGGTTTAAAAGGATATAGTGAAACAGAATGCTACTCTGCTTTGGTTAATCTCATCAAGTGTCAGGTATGTGGACATAATGCCCAGGTGAAGAAAGAAATGAGAAAAAAATTATTTCATTCCCCTTTAAAAGAAAAAGTTCTCATTTGCTAATAAATATACTTGATTCAAAAGATACATTTCCTTTCAAAGTTAGAATGGAAAATGAATAATCAAATACTATTTTGTTTAAAAAAAACACCCAAACAAATCTATCTTTCTTCCATATGTTGATCTAGAAATTTTCAGTTATAGAAGAGGCTTTCTCCTTAGTATAAAGTTAAATTACTTCAGTTGGCTTCATCAATCACACACATGCATGCCCCCCCTCCCCCCCACCCTCCCACACACGGTTGCTGCAGAGCAATAATTTAGTTTTGTTTCTTTTGTTTTATGTAGATACTTTGGAGATCTTCATTACCTCCTTTATTCATATTTATACCTTTTTTATTTTAAAATCGATACTGATAAAAATGTGTGTGCGTGCGCACGTATGTGCATGAATGCTACTTCTTTCTTTCTACTTGTTCCATGAAAAGTAGGCACATTATTGTCAATACTTATGTTTGGGGACGGGATAGCTCAGTGGTCGGAGCACTCGCTTTCCCCCAGCCAAGTTAAGCAGTGTCGAGCGTGGTTACCAGTTGGATGGGTGACCATTTGCGCGCCTTGGCTTCAGTACAGTTCCCCCAGTTCACCCAGCTGTAAATGGGTACCTGCCCTCTTTAGGATCAGGGAAGGTAAAGCAGCGAGGGAGAGGAGATGGGTGCCGCCCTCAATATGCTGGCCCTAGAGAAGTGAGGTCTCTGATGCCTCGCTCCTCTACGACCTTATAGGTTATGGGACTCCTTTACCTTTCCTTTACCTTTATGTCTGAATTTCAAAAACAGTTGCAAAAAACAGTGGCACAATTAAAGTGTCTGTAGCTGTTTTCTATTCTTGTATGATTTGACTCGTGGCCTTGCTCTTATGTTCTCTTGTACATGGAAAACTTTCATTATTTTTGTTTCTTTTGGGGAGAACTTTTTTCAGTTTTGTTTCTTTTGAAAAAAAACTTTCTTCATTTTCATTTCTTTTTATAAATTGATGATAATTGTGTGGCATCGAGGACAAAAATACTGTGCGTGCGTGTGTGGTGTGCTTCTTTTTTTCTTTTTTGTTGTTAGTTCTTTTATTTCAAAGTTAATGGAATAAGCACTCATGTGCTTTTTACACCCAGTCCCCGTGTGTATGCAGTTTTGTAAATTTTGTCATCTGTTTCCACCAGCGCACAGTAGCTTACTCTTCCAAAAATCAGAACAGGTTTTAATATGTGCGCAAGATGTTCTCTGTGTGTTTGCACTCAGGACCTCAGTTTATAGTCTCATCCGAAAGATTTTAGGGGGAAGTGGAGTTGGCATTGATGTTAACTCCAGGGGAAAATAGCCCCTTGTACAGGATTCGAACCTGGATCAGCAGATGACAAGCACAGTGTGCAACGTTCTAACCAACCAGGCTATTCCGTCCTCTGTGTGTGAGAGTGTATGTGTGTTTGCATGCGTGCGTGCGTGCGAGCGAGCGAGCGAGCTTGTGTGTGTGTGTATGGTTAAGTTATTCAAACAACTCACCACTGAAAAAGCTTGTGTTCACTTTTTTCCCCTCCTGCAGTGTCTCAGCCTCATCAGTACCGGTATCCTAAGTGTTCTGTAGATAGATAAGATCATTCATGTTGCACAGAAAGAATCATGTTAAATGCTTTGTAGCCATGTTGTCAATATTTGTTTTGACAGTTGTAGTATTCTTTTTCAATATCCTGCTTCTAAATCTAGTGAACGGTGAAAGGTGGTAGCTATTTTTATTGTCAGTCTGAAAACTTTTGTCAGTTGAATTACCCCCACCCACCCCTCATCCCCCAAAAAAGAAAAAAAATAAAGAAATGAAGACTAACTCTTGTCATAGTGATTGTCTTTGCACCACACAGTAGCTTTTGAATAGTAATATAGAAAATATTACATACCCTATGTTTTCCTTTGCCTCATGTTCACACACATGTAGTAGACACAACAGAACTCTTTTCCAGTCAAAACTTTGGTCATCCATTATGTTTGTTTTGTTTCGTTTTGTTTTTTTAAAAGCTTTTTGTGAATTTTTTCCTTTTCATTTGTTTTTTTGGTCTTGGTAACATTATTTCTCTAACCCAAATGGTGCCGGCGTTGCAATTCTGTCGACATTCTTGATACATGATGTAACATGATGATGTTATTCTCTGCTTGATGAGATCAAATATATCAGTTTTCACAACCCAGCACTTAAGGGATTGTAGAAACATAGTTGGTAGTGGGGATTTCTAAAATAGATATAGAATGGCTGGTGATGAAAAGGTTGATGCAATAATTATCTGAAAACAGCACTGTATTTCTTTGTGTAGTGTTTCAATTTTTTACTTGCTCCACTTTTATTAATTTTGATTATATTTTTTATGATTGATATTCACTGGTTTTAGTTAAATGTCAATGGAATATGACATACACTGATTTGTAAGTAATGACTTTTTAACACTGTTAAGAGACATCGTGTGTTGATAAGACTGACCGTTGAAATGCAGTTTTTGTGTGTTTGTTTATCTTTTGAATCTGTAAATGTTTTGTGGGTATTTGTTGTTGGTTTTTTTCTCTGTTCTTTTTTCATAATATTTTTCTTATGTGTGTGTGTATCTTTTGTCACCATTTTCTTTTCTTCTTCTGGCATGCCAAGAATGATGTTAGCATGATGTGCATGGTGGATGGGGACAGCTTTTTCCTGATAGATGATCTTACAATTAACTCGTATATATGTGTTTCTGCTGGCACGGATCTGTAAATCTGTCTTTTCTTTGCATTTTACTTTCTTGTTTTCTAACTGTAATATACATGATAATTTCTTTTGAATGTTGCTGTGGTATATAAATGTAAACTTGTTTGAACTTTAAATCATGCATTTTCTTGTATAGTGTGTAATGTATTTTTCATTGATAACTTTATTAAATGAAAAAAAAAATCTGACTTTATCTTCGTAAGAAACAATTTTTCTGAAATACACTACATATTTTATTTGTCTACTTATGATTTTTTCCCAATTTTCTTTTCTCTTTTTTCTCCTTTCTTTGTTTTTTTTTCTTTTCTTTTTTTTGTTTTAAAACTTTTAGATACCTTTCGATGCAGATATGCTATCTAAATTTAGAATACCATCAAATGTTAAGATGTCTAGTGCAAGTAATATGCAAGGAGTGTGTGTGTGTGTGTGTGTGTTTGTGTGTGTGTGGGGAGAGAGAGAGAGGGGGAGAGAGAGAACAACATGTGTGATCAAGTATCTGCATGTTTAAGATGATAAAACTATTTCATGACCCAAGTCTTTGCATTCAAAGGAATATAGTTCTTAAGCTTAATTGAGATCTGTACTTATATATCTAGAATAAAACATCACAGACACAGCTAACGTTCAGTTACATTTTCACCAACTTTTTCACACAGTATGCTAACTTTATGAAAGTATGTTACAGTTTCTCTGGTATAAATTAATGACAGAGAATGTTGAATTTCATCTGTTTTCTTTGCCTTAGTAAGATGCTTCTGTAGAACCAGGAATGGAGAATGTTATGGAGGGAGGGTGACTGTGCTTTACTTGTGTGTGTGCAGGCGGCTCTGTGCGGATGACCCCAGCAAGCAAGAAAAAGCGACTGATGACCTTATTAGGTGGAGCTGACACCAAGGAAAAGGTTGGGCTCGAATTATTGCACACACACACATACATACACATGCACACACACACACACACAACACAAACATGCATGCATGCACGCATGCAGATATGCACACACACATACATGCAGGAACACACACACACTCACATACATGCACACATGCTCATACATACATGCACACACACACACATGCAGGCATGCACACACACACATGCTCGCACACACACATACTTATTCATACACACACATTATCATTTTTGTGTCTGTGTTTTTTTGTTAACTGGAAATTTAACACTTTTGTTTTGATCTGTGTGGATGTGGGTGGGTGTGTGTGTGTGTGCGCGTGCATGCATCATGCCTGTCTGTCTTTCTGTTTTTCAAAAATGTTTGTCACTTATAATAATTCATAACACAGAAACGAGAATTCCATGATTTTGTTTTTATCTTTGAAGGCGGAATATTGTTCATCAGTTATGCATCAGAAATTGAAAAGTCATTAAAAACTATCAAGCTGATCATCTATCCGTCTTGTGTTTAACAGCTGATGGTGGATTTGTCTGGAATGGGTCGCTCTCGCACATCCTCGCTGGATTCCAAGCGTCGTCCTTGTCGGAATCCTCTCGCACGCCGTACAGCCTGTCTCAGTGCCCCACTGTGAGGGAGTACGACGCCATGGGGTACCTGGAGCCCCGCCAGCGCCGCCAGCCGCAGTATTTGCAGCTTTTGAACCACGCCCCGGAGCTGGACCTGCCCGCCTTCAAGAACGCCCGGCCAGAAGGGGCAGAAGCCTCAGGAACCAGCGGCTCTTCTTCCGCGCAGCCTCAGTACGCGTCAGCGTTTCGGCCGGTGGGTCCTACACGCGTGCTGGTGATGGGAGCCACGGGCAGCGGCGGGAAGAGCGCGCCCAGCATGCCTCCGTCTGTGCTGTATTCTGCGGTGACTGCTGCTCCGCCCGGCCACTCCCTCCCCTTCTCCCCCAACTACAGCAGCGACGGTGGTCCGGGCAGGGCGCCCCCCTCCTCCTCCTCCTCCTCCCAGAACTACGGCGTGGTGTCAGTGCAGGACCCTGCTCAGTGCTGTGACGGGGGCGTGGCCGAGAGGCTGGTGGTGGACCTCACGGACCTCAGTCGCATCAAAGCGTCCCAGCGCAAGTTTTCTGACCAGGATCTGTACAGCAGCCCCGCGCAGTTCAACCAGCGCGCCCCTCGCCTCTCCTCCACCTCCTCCACCATGTCAGACCACCCCTACTCCCGCGTCCTCGACAACCACAACAACAACAACTACAGCTTCGCCAGCTGCAGCAGCGCGCGGACGACACCTGTTCCCAACGGGCGTGACCGGCACAACTCGGGCCAGGACCTCAACCAGTCCTACTGTTCCTCCCGAGGCAAGCCCCTCCTCCCCGGTGGACCAACCGCAGCGGATCAGAGTCGGACTCTGTGTTTGAGCAGGAGGAGGAGTTCGCTACCCGCCACCCCCCTACGTCAATGTTCAGAATGGACCACGGTCGAGAGGACAGGTGTACCCTGAGAATGGGGGTCCTCTGGCTGGCCTGGACATTGCCCAGGCGAGTCTGGTGTAGGAAAAGTGACCGTGACCCGTTTTAAAGTGTGTGTGTGGGGGGGGGGAGGGGGGTATGGTAAAAGTTTCGTGCAACATTGACAACTATGGGTATTTGTAAATCTTGCCGAGTTGTGTTCGACCATTGTGAACTGTTGGAAGTGACAACGTGATCGTGAACAGGAAAGGAAGAAACTGACGCTGCTTCTGAGAGTCTGGCTGTGTACAGCTGGACGGTTCTGGATCTACCATTGTCCCTTAAGGTCTCCAACGTCTGTGGGTGGTGTATGGCGCAGTGCTTAGACTGCTAGAACACAGTGGACCAGAACCTCGCACGGTTGCTTCGCCACGTAACTGTTGTTGTTGTTGTCAGTGCCAGCAGTCCCTCCCACCAGTCCTGCTTTGTTCTTTGTTTCCCAGCTTCAAGGGAGAGGGGGAAAAGTCATTGTGACATGGAGTTTCGATGTGTGTCATCCAGCCTGTGGTTTTGTCGTGTTTAACGAATTCATGTTCATGTGTGGACTTTCGTGCAGGTCGTCATCCACAGTCTGTGCTACGATGTGTTGGATTTTCCTGTAACTTTTTACCACAGTTATGTATATTATGTGGATTACTTACCATGACTTTCCTGTTTGTATGTTTCAAGCACCATGATCTGAGGAGTAGGTTTGTTTCTTCTTGAGAGAAAATGAAATATTTGGATAACCTTGTGAACAGATGGGAAAGAGAGTCATCAAGGTTTGTTGATGTTTTCAAAGGTGTTTTAAAGGTGTCATCTTGTGAGGTAACTGTGGGTTGGAGGGCATATTTTACCTTGAATCGTGTGTGTGTGTGTGTGTGTGTGCACAACACGTGTGCGTGTGCTCATGTGAAAAGAAAGAGAGAGAGGGTGCTGTTTATTAACTACTTAACATGAGGATATGTAACTGCCATCGACAATCTGTGTTTTTCATGATTCATCTTGACTGCTCTGAACATTTTGTATTTGCCTCTGAAAAAGGTGTGTGAAAGTACAGGTAAAAAAATATAAGGAGAGAACACAGATAACTAGAGATGGTGTCTTTCAAAGAGACAAGGAGAAATATTGACAGATAAGACTAGCATCAGGATTCAAATTTGAATCTCGTGTTTAAAATCTTCCCTTTCCGTGTTATGACAATTCATGGCCACAATCACTTCATTTGTTGCTCCAAATACTTCTAATAATTGTGACCAAGAGCAGAATCCAATTTACTCCATTTTATAATTTGGGTTTTTTTCCCTTCAATCACAGTATAATTCCTAGGGGCAAAGTCTGATTTGTTTCTTTAAAAAAAACAGAACAAACAAAACCAAGGAATACTGCAGACTCTGTGTATCAACAGACATAATTTTATGTGTTAAAACATTGCAAAATGGAAGACTTTGAAAGTAATGTGTTTCTCACATTAATGAAATGCATTTATGTGGGTACAGGTAAACATGTCCCCCAAACTTTTGAAACACTAAAAAGAGCCCTGTTTTTCTTGCCCGATTAAAAGCGAACAAATAAGTTACTCGTTATTCATGAAATGATGATGATCATCATGATGATGATGATGATAAATGTTATCTGTATCACAGTCATGAGTTTTCTGGAGCAGGAAAGAATGAGATTAACTAAAGGGAGTAGTTTTGTTGAGAGGTATTATTATTTATATAATTATATACATACTGTGATTAATTCATCTAGTCATTATGTTATGATGTATGGTAAAGGTCTGTGGACCTGTCTGTGTATTATGAACTTTTCTTTCTTTCCTTCTGGTTTTTTATGCAGAATATTTAAGCTTTCTTACTTTTTAAACAAGTTTATGTCTTACCTATGGTGTAGGACTAAGGTGAATGGTAGAGTTTACATTTATTCTGTTTTGAATTTTTTTTCAAGTTATGCACATAGCATCCACATTTAATTCAGAAAGCCAAAGTTAAGAAAGGATTTCATATGTTTTGTTCTCTTATTTTTATTGGGCATTTAATTTTTTTTTAAAGGTTAATGGCTGGTCCTCTTAATCATCTACATTTTTTCACTTTCATAACTGATTTACCAATTATTGATGTTTCTGCTTTAGAATTTTGTACAGATGTGAATGAAAGGTTTGTGATACTTAATGTGAAATAATCAAGTCTGCGATTGATGTGAGCTGATTGATTTTAAATCTTGAAGTCAGTGTACAGTGATTGAAATAAGGGTGTATGATTATGTCACTGACATGTCAGTGAAAGATAAACAAAGAGTGTTAGGGGTGGAGGGAGGGTGAGTGTGGGTGGAAAAAGTCATGTGGCTGCATGTTGCAGGTAATGCAGGAGCAGAAGGCTGGAAATGGCCTTTGACCCTTTCTGGTTGGGAGAGGAGGGGGTAGGGGAGAGTGTCCGAAGTTAATTATGCTTCCATCTCATTGGAACAGTTCTTCAAATTGGATCAGATTTTAAATAGAGGCCTCATGAACTAATAACATACATGCATAACATCAGTTGCTTATGCCGAGTCTTTGTCATTGTGTGCAGAAGAGAAGGGAAGACATGTCTGATTGTGTGGATAACATGAAAACACATTACTTGTAATTTTTGAGGACTTGTAATTTGTTGCACTAACTATGATAGTCTGCTCGCAGGATTGTCTTTCTCATGCACACATTTAAATTGAGATGCTCAAACAGTGGTAAACATGCTTTGAAAGATAGACAAAGTATGGGATGTACATTTCATACACGGTTTCAGGATTTGTGGATGTGCTCTTTTTTTTTTCTTAAAAAAAACAATTGTACTCTCTGACATGGCAGAAATAAATAAAACAGACGTTAATTTTATGTGGCTATTTTTTTGTTTTCTGAATTCTTTTATTACAATTCAGCTTGCTCTAGCATGAAAAAAACATCTACAGCCTGATTGTCAAAGGAAAGAAAGTTTTCATTCTCATCATGTCTAAAGGGTTATTATTGCTTAACTGTAGTTTCCAGTTAATTTCAATTCAATTTAGCATTATCATGTAGTAGTGACACTATTTTTTAAATGTGAACTTTGATTTGGTTTGAGGCAGTGATTTTAGAACTTTTTGTTGTGACAATTTTTTAGGTAAAGTTGTGGTATGCGTGATGTATGCATCGAGAGGGGATGCTGAACTACAAGGCATAGGGATCAAAGCTAAGGAACAGATTTGATGATGAATTACAATCACGCTCACAGGCATACTTAGTCCAACTATTAGTAGTACACTAGCAACAATGTGTGTATGTATTTGTCTTTTTTTCCAGTTTTCATGTATTCAAATGTTTGGAAATTCTACAAATTAACTTTTTAAAAATCATTACTTTCATTTCAGTTTATAAATTCAACAGGAGAGTGAGCTGTTAAAGTATACAGCATTCAAGGACAGAAATAAACAATAACAGTCACAAAACATCATTTCAGTGAATCAAACAACCAAACAAAGTCAGAAAAGAGAAAGGGGCAAGGGAACAATATGTATTCATAAGCAACATTCAGACAAAAGTGGATGTTAATTAACTATACATCACTAACATTATTTGATATTGTAGCTGTGTACAGTTTTAGTTCATATAATTATTTGTTTGCTTTTTTTTTTCTTTTCACCAGCTTGACTTTGCTTGTCTCCGGCTTACATAGCGATTGTTTCTTTACACATGGCCCTGAATATGGCAGCTGTCCCCATCCACCTGTATTCTTCTAGCTGCTGGTCGACTTTCCGTTGTCCTCAGGTAGGCTTAGGGCTGTGGTTTGCCCATGTGGTTGGTTCCAGTCCTCTAGAACAGCAGTCTCTGCTCTGAAAACTAGTTCAGTGGTTTGGAGTCTGAGCTTTTGGAATTGGGTGTTGTAGGCAAGTTTTGGTTTGTTCTTTTCTTTTGTTTGCTTGTTGAAGTTCCAGATTTTGGTAAGTGTTCTGTTCATTATTAGACTAGAAAATGTCGTAGTCCAAGAAGAGAAATGATTCCTGGCTAAGAACACTGTCTTTTTCTTTCTTTCGTTAATTTTTAAAAAAATCATTCATTTGGTCCCTGAAAATCTTTAATAGTAAGTGTTACTGTCTAGGGATGAAAATGATTTTGGATATGAAAACTTTCTAAAGAAGAAAAAGAAAACAACCTCTCCATCCACTCTGTCAACATATGCAGGTAAAAAGTGTTCATGTAGAGTTGTGAAGGACCTAGTCATTTGCACTGTTGATTTTTAAAGAGTGTTTTTTACCTAGTGGTTTGTTTTTTTGTGTTTTTTTTTAAAGTTCTAGAGATGTACTTTTGTGTTATTCTTTCAAGGTTGTAAACAGCATAGGTTTTTTGACAAAAAGTAAACATTCAGTGTGAAATATTTGTAAATCGGATTTACATGGGAAACTTAAAAGTATTTTTTTCATACTGATTGGCAGTTAATGTTTGTTGATCTGGCCAAGATTAACTGAGGCTCCTATTTCACCTAGTGAGTTATGGTCTGACAATGTCAGCCTGCTCTGCTGTCAGGCTGTTTCAAATGCAAGTGTTTCTTGATCCTCTGAAATATTCATCACTGTGTATTGATTGTCTGTTATTTCACATGTTTGTGTGCTTTTCAAGACATATAGCCAGGGATCTTATGACACTGCAGCAACCAAAATCATAGCTCATTCCTTCATTGATAAACAAAAACAAAAGTGTTCAGGATGAAAGGGCTAAAAATAAAACCTATAACCAGCAGCAACTCATTTCTTAAATCTTGGAGAAAATGATACTGAGAAATATTCAGAAAATGTTTTTAAAAAATGCAGCAGGTGTATCTCAAAACCATTACTAAGCTTTCAGTTAACTGGAAGAAATGTTTGTTTGGAAATGACAAAGAAAATGTGATTCAAACAAAAACCACATAGAGAAAAAGAAATACAGAAAAGTCAGCAGTTAGGGAGTTGGAAATTTAAATGATCCTGATCTTTATCAGACCACACTGTAGTTCAGAATCAGTGGATATTTCAGAAGTCCTGGTGTAGTATACGTGGCTTTTACTTTTAGACATGGCTGCTTGTAAAGCTGATGTCTGTGTGTTCCCAGCACAAATTGCCTCAAGTGATCTGGTCAGTAGAAATTAGAATCTTATTCCAAATATTTTACTGTTGAGTGCTCCCTTATGTATCTAGCATTAATCATGGATTCAGTATTGTGTATATAGTTTTGTTGTCATTTTGTTGATACTGATTTTGTTGTCCTTTACATTTTTGTTTTAAGGTGTTAGGATACAGGAGCTCAATGACCCTCACAGTCTGTTTTAGCAGTATTTCCATTCAACGATGCTTTCCTTTTTTTTCATCTTCTCACTTTTTAAAAATAAGTTTTGTTCTCTCTTCTTCTTTCTTGGTGACTCGCTATGCTAAACTGGCTAACGCAACTAAAATAGAAATGTGCTTTATTGTCATGAAGTACTGTTGTGGTTGATATCGTTTTATTTCATGCTGTTTTTATTAGTTTGTTTTTTGTTTCATTATTATTGGTAGTGTTGTGGCAAATAAGCATGAATCTCACCATGGGGAGAAGATATTTGTGTGTTGTTGACAGTGCTAGTTATCTCAGGAAATATATCCGTTTCATTTTAAGTTTTTGACAAAAATGAGTTCTTGTACTTTCACTATGTCATAAGTGGCATGCAGCATCTATATCCTGTTGGTTTAAAGAGTTGCATATTCAGGAAAAAACCAAAACAACACAAAAACTGTGTGGTTATTATACACAGAAACATTGTGAGCAACATCAAGCCAACAGCTTATAGCCGGAATACATTTCTAGAATATCAAATCATAGAGACTGAGTGAGGAACTTGGTTCATTAAAAAAAAATTCCACACATCTACTACAAAGTCTTCTATACATCTTACTTACTTACTTAATCCTCATCATCCCATGTGCCAGGACACAAGGCGCCAACAAAATCCCTCCAGCCTTTTCTGTCTTGGGCAAGCCAGCTCAATTCATTCCAGGTCTTGCCCGCCTCTCTCATCTCCTCCTCTACTGTCCTCCTCCAAGTGCCGAGTGGTCTGCCTCGTTTCCTCTTCCCTGGTGGTGCCCATCTCAGCGCAGTATGAGGGAGTCTGTTCTTGTCCATTCGGAGGGTGTGTCCCAGCCACCTCCATCGCCGCTGTTTTACCTCGGCCACAATGTTGTCAATGCCGGTGCGCTTTGACACTTCCCTGTTGGTGACATGCTGCTGCCAGTGAAGTTTCAGGATTCGGCGAAGACACCTTCCTTCAAAGCCTCTGAGCCTGCTCTCAATCTTCTTATTGGTTCTCCATGTCTCCGAGGCGTACTTCTATACATCTACTTGATTTAAAAAAAAAAAGAAAAAAAAAGTATGACACAGAAAATGATCGTAGAAAACTGAAGTCACAGATGTTCTTACGACTTCACTCAAACACACACACATGCATCCATGCTAGCACATACACACACTCTGATCTTTGAAACTCACAGATAAAATGTGATAATTATGAATAAACATTCTCAGTGTGATATTTTCCTTATCTTCAGATCGTGTCCATTGCAGATGTCATTTTAAATAATGTGTACAGCAGAGTCAAAAATAGCAATTAGTCTGAGTTTTAATAACCGGGGGGTGGGGGGGGGGGGGACCCTTTGGAGAGGGGACCCTTTGGAGAGGAGTTAACAGTCTGTCTGTTTATTAAAAGAAGGCATTTTTTGGTTAATGACTTGGTGTTCTTTTTTTTCTATGCATATTAAATGCTTATGATGAAATATACTTTAAATTGAAAACAAAGTATGTATGAAAAAAGTGACTCCAGACTCTAAATGGTCATTGTTCAGTTAGGCTTTATCTACAAGTCATTGTCATTATTTAAAAAACAACAACAAAAAAACCAACCCAACCCATATTATTGTTCCTCTTTTTTCTACATAGGTTTTTTTTTTTCAATTATGTTATTATTAGTTTTATTTTATGTTATCAACTTGTGTCAACTACTTTTTTGTAGTTTATTTTATTTATTTGTATATTTTGGTAGTGGTATCTGAAGGGAATGAATATTTTATAACTCATGCTCTGCCTCTTTCTAAGTTACATGGTCAATTCATGTGGCTCTTAGATTAATTTTTATCTTTTAAAATGTGAAACTGCTTCTGCACCCCCCCCCCCCCCCCCCCCTCTCTATGCTTCAAGTGTAATTTAAAAAAAGGAAAGGCTTAAGATTTTTTTTTTTTTTAAAGTTCTTTATTCAGCAAAGAAGCTGTTAGGAAACAGAAGAAAAAGAGAGAAAATAGAGAGAATTGTTACCGTTTGGTTGTTTGTTTTTGATGTTACAAGGGTTTTTTGCTTCTGTTTTAGATGCTTTTCAAGAAGACTGAACTTTTATGACAGTCAATCACACATATAAACCCTAGTGTTTATCAGTAATGGACAAAATAAAAACCTGGTTCACACACACATCTTTTCTTCATCTCCCTTTCCCCTCTTGAATCCTCCTTGTACACACATTTACCATATTTCTTCCCTTCATAAAACTAATGCACATGAATTTACTAATTATCTTACTTGATATGGGATAGTAACCAGCACTTTTTATGATGAACATTTTGTAATAATATCTGTACAGAGGACTTTTTATGTGAATGAAATTTACAATATTTTCTTACCGATTTCACATGTTTTAGTTATAAAATTCTTCTTTGGCATTATGTTTTATGGGGTACTTTTTTTCATACTTCATCTTAAGCTCTTGTTGAATACTATTTCCGCTAAACTGCTGTTGTTTGTTAATAAAATGGCTAGGTAAGATTTTTTCCTGGTTATCACTTTTTTAACAGTTGAGTGGACACATGTGCAGGCACATGCGAGTTGCTTAGTTGCTCAGAGCTTCACTTCATCACCATTGCTGTGTGAGGAGTGCAGGAGAGGCAGAGTCTTAGTCATTCAAGTGCGGCGTTGACAACACCATTTATTGTGATCTGTTTGGTGGAGGTGAAACATCCCACAATATTCAGGTAGATTTGGCAGAAGTAATGTGTTTGCAGATAAATCTGAAGTTGCTGAACATGAAAACTGTGGAGTTTCTCTGGGTTTTTTCCTAATCTGGAATCTTTGTGTTGTTGATATGCGTACATGTTTTGTTGTCATTGTACATGACATTAATGCTGCTGTTATCGATGTGTTCATGGCTACCCATTGTGTGAGGGTTAACTCCATCTAGTCCGTTTCTTTTGTCGAATGTGAACATGTTTCTCTGTTGGGGAAGAGGGTTTTTGCTGAAAACAGTAGTGCAGTTCTGCGCATAACAGCATTGCCATTGGTACTTGTTTGTGGAATTAGCCCATTGTCTGTGTTGGGACATTGGTGTACACAGGTGTCTTAAACAGTTTGCAGGTCACATAGTGTTGTTGTCAAGTGTTTCTTTCCCACCTAACGGAGGAGGAATATGACTGTTAATCGCCATGAAAAGTGAATGAAGCCAGCTAGGGAAAAGTGAAGCAGGACCAGAATGGGAACACACTGAATGTTTAAAGCAGTGAAAAACAGTGTGTGTGTAGGTGGGGTTTTTTCTTCTTTTTTTTCACTCACATTGTAATTTTTTTTGTTTTTGAATTCCATGTGCACGCTCACCTTGTCAGAAGGCTTGTTCCTATGTCAGGTCAAATATGGAAAGTGTCAAATCCAGTCATTGTCCTTGAGGAATGGAATGATCGATCAACTGGATATTACGTTTGGGTGTGAGTTTGACTTGAGGATGTTCTTCATTCTAGATAAAGTATTCTCTTTGAAATAAGCCCTTCATGTAACCATAGTGCACTTGCATGAAATAGCATTTTATTTTCTTCAATGTTTCCTTGTCATTTTTCCGTTTCTTTCCAATTCCTTTTAAACAAAATTCAATTGAAAAAACTGTAGGCAAGGCGCTTTTTGTTTGTTTTTCTATTTGTCAATTTTGTGAACAGATTTCAGCGACTATTCTTTGCATGCAGACTGATTTTCAAACCCAGTTAAGGATCACACAGGGAAGGGAAGATAGTGCCTGCAGTGTTAGTCTGTCACTGCAGTGTGAAGGAAAGATAGTGCCTGCAGTGTTAGTCTGTCACTGCAGTGTGAAGGGGAGACAGTGCCTGCAGTGTTAGGTCTGTCACTGCAGTGTGAAGGGGAGACAGTGCCTGCAGTGTTGGTCTGTCACTGCAGTGTGAAGGGGAGACAGTGCCTGCAGTGTGAGTCTGTCACTGCAGTGTGAAGGGGAGACAGTGCCTGCAGTGTTAGTCTGTCACTGCAGTGTGAAGGGGAGACAGTGCCTGCAGTGTGAGTCTGTCACTGCAGTGTGAAGGGGAGACAGTGCCTGCAGTGTGAGTCTGTCACTGCAGTGTGAAGGGGAGACAGTGCCTGCAGTGTGAGTCTGTCACTGCAGTGTGAAGGGGAGACAGTGCCTGCAGTGTTAGTCTGTCACTGCAGTGTGAAGGGGAGACAGTGCCTGCAGTGTTAGTCTGTCACTGCAGTGTGAAGGGGAGACAGTGCCTGCAGTGTTAGTCTGTCACTGCAGTGTGAAGGGGAGACAGTGCCTGCAGCGTTAGTCTGTCACTGCAGTGTGAAGGGGAGACAGTGCCTGCAGCGTTAGTCTGTCACTGCAGTGTGAAGGGGAGATAGTGCCTGCAGTGTGAGTCTGTCACTGCAGTGTGAAGGGAAGATAGTGCCTGCAGTGTGAGTCTGTCACTGCAGTGTGAAGGGAAGATAGTGCCTGCAGTGTGAGTCTGTCACTGCAGTGTGAAGGGAAGATAGTGCCTGCAGTGTGAGTCTGTCACTGCAGTGTGAAGGGGAGACAGTGCCTGCAGTGTTAGTCTGTCACTGCAGTGTGAAGGGGAGACAGTGCCTGCAGTGTGAGTCTGTCACTGCAGTGTGAAGGGGAGACAGTGCCTGCAGTGTGAGTCTGTCACTGCAGTGTGAAGGGGAGACAGTGCCTGCAGTGTTAGTCTGTCACTGCAGTGTGAAGGGGAGACAGTGCCTGCAGCGTTTTTCACTACAAAGTCTGGAGGGAAGGGGTTAGTATAGTGCATTGCAGACTGCTGGTGAAATGTCCTTTTGCTGTTTTAACTCGACTTACCTACATCCATGTACATAATAACTACAGGTAAAGACTTGATGTGGTGAAGCATGTAAAATGACCATATTCATTCCTGATTCCTCGCTGATCCCCTCCCCTCCCCTCATTTTTATGTACCTCTCTCACCCCCATGTTGAGTCCTTGCTTTTGATGCACTTGGTCAAACCATGCTTTTACACCTATGTATATAATGGTGCAATCATATATGCATGTGTAAACACACACACTTGCATCCCCTCCCCTCACAATCACTCACTCACATACACTGAATCCATCACTTCAAGTGAACAGATGTAAAATTACACACACACACACACACCGAATCCATCACTTAAAGTGAACAGATGTAAAATTACACACACACACACACACACAGTTTTTCAATGCATAAAGATCTCTTGCTGTGTTCATTGTCATAAAATGGTCATAATTTTGATATTATGTTTTGTATAATTTTGGATCACTGAACACTGGCTATAAGAAGGAAAAGGATGACAGTGGACTGTTGGCGAATCATGATGGTCTTGATGAATTAACCTTGTCTGTATTGGAGCATTCGGTTTTCATGTTCTGTTTTTGTGACTGCTGAATTCCATACCTGTTGTGTAATATAGTATACACGGAAAAATTAAAGTTCTTTTCAGTCACTTTGTATTCTGCTTTTACCAAGTGTTGTTTTTGGTGTGTGTGTTTTATTTATTTATTTATTTATTTTATTTTGAGGATAATGGAATAAGCACTCATGTGCTTTTTTTCATCCAGTTCCCGTGTGTATGCAGTTTTGTAAATTTTGTCATCCGTTCCCACCAGCACACAATGGCCAACTCTTCCGAAAAGCGGAACAGGTTTTAACATGCGTGTTTGTGTGCTCCCTCTTCTGTTGCTGTTGATCCCTTTCCCTTACTTTTCCTTATTCCTCTCTTTTAACTCTCCTCTCATACTTTGGCCACACCTTCTACACGTTTTTCATTTCCATTTTTTCCATTTTATTCTTTTATATCGAGGACAATGGAATAAGCAC
Source organism: Rapana venosa (assembly GCA_028751875.1). Classification (NCBI taxonomy): domain Eukaryota; kingdom Metazoa; phylum Mollusca; class Gastropoda; order Neogastropoda; family Muricidae; genus Rapana; species Rapana venosa. The sequence continues at coordinate 14,991,035 of CM054152.1, read as the reverse complement.
TTATGTGCTTTTTTCACATCCAGTCCCCGTGTGTATGTGGTTTTGTAAATTTTGTCATCAGTTCCCACGGGCACACAATGGCCTACTCTTACGGAAAGCGGAACAGGATTTAACGTGTGCACAAGATGTTCTGCGTGCGTTCGCACACGGGGCCTCAGTTTATAGTCTCATCGAAGGACTTTTGGGGAGAGTGGAGTCTGCACTGTATATATGCTCTACAATGCTTTACATTCATTCATTCATGACAGCTTGACAACAGAGTGAGAATAGTGCAGTGAAGTGATACTAGTCTGTTCCATGCTCAGTAAATCTTTTCATCTTGCCTTCATTCACTTCTTCCACTGAGAAAATGGTGGCTCCAATCCAAACATGTACAAAGCACAAATTTTTAACTCTTTTTAACACACTCACACATACAGTCACAAGCACACACATACAGCACAGCACACATCCCCACACAAACACACACACTGATTTTGAAGTTTTTAGTTTCTCAACCCCCCCCCCCCCCCCCCACCCCCCAACACACACTGAACATTGGTTTGGAAGCACTTAGTTTTTCTCTCTCTCACACACTCACATATACACACCCACCCACCGCACATAATTATACCCCCCCCCCCCACACACACACACACACACACATTCTCACACATGGACAAACATCCCCCCTCCCCCTCACAAACATACATTCCCAAACAAACTTGCGCATAGAACAATGATTTGGAAGCATTTAGTTTCAAATGCACTCATGCACACACATGCACGCACGCACACACACACACACACATACACACAAACTCACACACTGAACAGTGTGGAAGCATTTAGTTTAATGCATGTTCCCCAGCCATTGCACAGTAAGTGTGGGGAAAAAGAAGATCATCATCATCCTGTACATTATCACAACAGGCGCCATAATAACATCACATCTATTCAGCAAAAATAATAATCACATTATTAATGTCATCATCATTTTCTGGTATGCCGTCAAAACGTAACCAATTGTGTTATCCATGTGTAAAAACTTAAGGGTCACATCTTCAGATCTACTTGTCACAAATGAACATTTTGTCCTCTCGTTCTAAACATGACTAGTCTTAGATATTGCCTACTGCTTCAAAAAAAGAAACCAAAGAAAATAAGCTACCACTGATCAGAACATTTAATCGATGTTGAACAATAACTTGCATAAGAGAAAAAAACAAACAAACAAAAAAAACGTACTGAAAACTATATCATACTTCAGGCTTCACCCCCCCCCCCCCCCCACCCAAAAAAAAAATGTTTGAGGAAAAAGGAAAGAAGTGGTGGTAGTGGTAGTGGGGGGTGGGGGTGGAGAGGGAGATGTCCCCCTAGGACAGATATAAATTGTGTTCTAATGCAACTAAAGTGTACATTCAGCTCAAAACTGTCATGGCAATAAAACACTGTGAAAGGGTTTGGGAATATGGACAACAATGGTTACCCTGTTGCGAACATTATGATTATGGCAAATAGGGACTATCAAATTCATTCTTGCATTTTAACTTATAATTGGGAAGAAACACCTAGACTGACAGCTCCATGTTCAGAATATAAAATAACAGTTTTCAAGGTTACTATCAACAGAAAACAAATATGCCCACACAATCAGAAATTTCAGCATACAGTAGGGTGCAATGATTGTACAAGTAATTGAAAATCATTCTCCTGCAGTCTAACAATCATCCAATCTGCTATTAACTCCATCTCCCAGTACTTTCAAACAGTTTTTAAGTCAAAGAGAGAGAAAGACTGTGACAGTCACTGCATCAAGAGTTTGGTTTAGTATGTTGTTTCTGAATACATTTCATATGTGACACAAGTCACAACTAAGATTTTGTTTGTAAGCTGGTTATGCTGTTTCTTATAAATAAAAAAAAGGTTCATAAGTGGACACGAGTGACAGAAGCGAGGGCAGGTGATGGTACTGTGTTGCTCTGAGGCTATTTATACTGTCACCTTGCTTCTTCTGACTATGTCATTGATCTCAGGCCATATAGGTAATTCCATAAAGTTCTGGGAAATGCCTTTGTCTAATATCACTTCACGTGAAAAGATGTTCAATTAAAGAACAGAAGGAAGGGGAAATGACTCTCTTGCATCAACAATCTCCAAACATCAGCACGATTTCCACATTATTAAAGAAAGAAAGAAAAAAAAGACAATCTCAAAGAAAAAAATCTGTTGTGATCTTTATAGAGACGAAACCCACATTCTTCAAGACAATCACGAGCAACGTCGTAACAAATTAAACCGAGGAAACTGACATCCTATTTGTGTACTTTTTAACCTAATGATACAAGAAAAGAAATGATGCACGAAGCAGTTTGCCTCTGTGCCAAGATGCAGGCACATGTGTGAAACACACACACACACACACACACACTCTCTCTCTCTAACACACATGACATGAAGATCAATTTTTCTTTTCCAGACATTTCATGTCTACTTCCTACAACTGTAACCTAAACAACTCCACAACACATTTATTCAGTGACCTTTTTGAATCAGTGCCTGATACGTGAAATAACAAAATAGTCTGTGAATTCCTACTCTCTGGTAGGCTACCTGTTTTTCTGCAGTACACCCTCTACATGCACTGACTTCCTCTTCAGTCAGTTCCCCCTAACTCCTTTCCCTTTAAAACTTCAGACCAGCTCTTGTTTTCTGAATATTTGGCAGAATAAAGCTTGGGTATATTTTGTGGTTCTCAACATTCATGCATGCGCACATGCGCAAACACACACACTCACAGGGGGAAAGGGGGATGGGGAACAGGATAGCCTGGTGGTTAGAACATTGTGCTCGGAATCTGACAACCTGGGTTTGATTCCCATTCAAGGGGATATTTTCCTCTGGAGTTAACATCAGTGCACACTCCACTCTCCCCAAAAGTCCTTTGGATGAGATTATAAGCCAAGGTCCCCTGTGCGAATTCATGCAGAACATCTTGCGCAGATGTTAAATCCTGTTCCGCTTTTTGTAAACAGTAGGCCATTGTGTGCCGGTCAGAACAGATGACAAAATTTACAAAAATCGCATACACACAGGGACTGGATGTAAGAAAGTACATAAGTGCTTATTCCATTAACCTTGATATAAAAGAAAAAAAAATATATACACACACACAAACAAAGTCATATGATAAGTCAATAATCAAGGCACTTAACAAAAAATATTTCAGACAAACTCCTTACCAATAAATACTAAAAGAAAACCACAAAACCATCTGTGAAGAAACACAATAGATATTTCTTGATAAGAAAAGAGTAAGGCATGTGGTCTAGATTGTTAAAATCTGTTCTCATTTTTATTGTTCTTATTTGTTACTGTAATCTTATTAATCAATCATTAGCAGCAATAGTAGATGAAGAACAAAACTGTAATCAGGAGCACATTGAATCATTAGATTTTTTTTAAATAAAAAAATCCAAAAGAAAAGGAAACAACAAATTGTAGAAAGAGCTGTTTGCTTGACTGTATGTTTACTAACACAGATTGAATAATTTTATATTACAAAACCCAACAATAAATCGATTATTGATGAAAAATACTAAAGACATTACTGATTACCATTTAGAAATACAAAAGACATTACTGCTACCATTAATTTTACAAATACTAAAGCCATTACCGATTGCCATTTAAGAATACTAAGGACATTATTACAACTTAGAATGCTATGGATTACCATAAAGAAAGAAAAAATAACAATGCTGATTACTATTTATACTGATTTTTATTTTTAAAATACTATTCAATTACTGATTACCACACATACTATCAACAATATTGATTACAGTTTCCAAAAAATTGAGAACATATCTCATTACCATTCAGAAATATTAAACACACTGACTACCATTTTGAAATACAATGCACATAACATACACACAGTATTTTCCGATGATGTTGAAAAGCAACCCCACAAAACAATCCAAAGGAAACAAACAAACAACAATGAAAATTTTTAAAAAATACCCAACAAATTTCTTCACAACAGGAAAATAATCTCAGTTTAAATCATTTCATTACCCTTCACCTAATAATATTTTGCATAGATTTCATTAAAAAAAATCACATGATTGAAAATTTGCACTTTGAACTTTCTTGGTATGTAGCTGCTAAGCAATTAATAAAAAAAAATGTACAAGCGTCAATAAAAATTCAAAATTATGTTAATCTGATGAACACATATGAAACAGCTTGAGCAATGTTCATCAACATATAAAAAGAGATTTAATTCTACGGAAACTTCACATACATTGCAAAATCTGAGCACTGCAGCATATGAACTGAATCTGCCAAAGGGACCACATCACTGGTCAATACACAGAGAGAGTGCAGCCAGTCATTACAGGTCCATTCTTATTGTGGTAACAGTGATTACAAAGATACAAAAAAATGGGGAGAAAGCCCGAAACAAAAAAAAACCACCAACACAAAATAAAATTCAGATTGTCTTCTGCCAAAAGCTACCAGACCAGAGAGACAGAGAAAGGGGGGGGGGGGCCTCAGGGCTTTTTTTTTATATGAAAGAAAGAGAGAGAGAGAGAGAGAGAGAGAGAGAGAGAGAAGAACAGACAGACAGACAATGACAAATTCTTTTATTTTGATGATAATGAATAAGCACCCATGTGCTTTTTTATATCCAGTCCCCGCCTTTAGGGATATATGTGAAAATAAAAATAAACCCAATACCAATACACACACAGTAAATGGAAAAAAAACAACCCACACAATAAACCCACAGAAACCACCGAGAGAGAGAGAGAGAGAGAGAGAGAGAGAGAGAGAAGAGAGAGAGAGAGAGAAGAGAAAGCAACAACAAATAGTAAAAGAAAAGAAAACCAAAAAACAATGAAACCACCAAAAAAAGAGCAAAGAAACCAAGAGCAAAATAAAAGCAGCAACAACAAGAGAGAGACAGAATGACAGAGAGAGAAAGTGAGAGACAGAGAGAAGAAACTAACACAGTAACAGGAAGATATCAAGGTTGATTTTTTAAAAAAAACTTAATTATAACCACCAGCAAACTTTGTACATTCATCTACACAACTTGAAGATACGCCACGCTAGCTTTTTAGAGCAAAGTTTTTCACTGTATCTTTTCACAATCATGTCCTGGACAGTCTCAGTATTGGTGCAGTATTTTTTCAGATGTCAACAGATATGTTCACTTTATACTTAACAAAGTTTTTTTTGGCAATTTTTTTTAGGATGTAAGGGCAACAACCCCCCCTTCCTAACCAATTAAAAGGAGAAAAAAAATGAATGTAATAATTTTATAATAAACTTTTCAGAAAAAAACATTACAATAGAAATCTATAAATGGGAAGGGATCTATTCATATCTCTATCTATCATACCCTAGGAGTGGTGGTGAGATACTTAAGTTTATGGATGCAACCCTGCTGTGTGTGTATCATCTGAGTCAACAATGAAAACAATTGACATGTTTGTTTTTTTCCTCCTTTGTTTGCTTGTAAGTATATCTTTTATTTATCGCAGCATATAACAGACTACTCTTATTAAAAACACTACCTGTCTCATCTTTTGCCATGTTTTACTTGAGAACTGTGTGAGAGAGTGAGTGAGTGAGTGAGTGAATGTGTGTGTATGTGTGTGCACACATACATACTACAAGTAATACTGGGTAAACAAACACACTATTTTAAAGAAAGAAAATGCCAGCATTTAAGCTTCTTGACTTAAATCTAAAAACAACAACAAACTAACAACCAATCAAACAAACCCAGTTCCTCCAGTTTATCAACAGAAAAAGACCTTTAATCCTAGGTTGGTATTCTACAAATCATGGATATAAAAATAATAAAAGACATCATACCCTACTTAGCAGGTTGCACTTAACATAGCTCTCACCAGATGCCAGTATCAACTCAGAATCTTACTAGCAAATTCAAGATTACCCCTTTCACTTGTGTCTTAAACAGAGAAAAATTAAAGAGACATCTTAAATAGGTCTTGTTTGCAATATAATTTTGAACAACAATGGGTATCGTCTACCAGTGAGAATACTTTTGTTCAAGAACACAAGGTTACAATAATATTCTGGAGATAGAGAAGACTGTGATAAATGCAAAGTGTAAACACCAGCACCAATAACATCAACATGTAAAATTAAATTGGCACAACAAAACACTCCACATCTTCTGTCAATGTGTCTTGACATTTAAAAGTTACACAAAATTAATCTTAAAACCTTTTCACTCTTTCTAAAAATACTCTTTCTTCACATGCAGATACACACATAAACATTACACACACACACACACACACACACACACACACACACACACACACACACACACACACACACACTCTCTCTCTCTCTCTCTCTCTCTCTCTCTCTCTCTCACACAACACAATACATTGAAAAAAAGCAGAGAATAATTCTTCCTCCAGTTTTACAGACAGTTTTAAAGACCTGATTTCAAATCTTTTTACATAATACTGAAGAGAAAAGGGATAGTGGGAAGAAATAGATCCTAACTTTAAAAAAAAAAATCAACACAGCATAATAAATCTTCATGTGGAAAATAGTGACCTTGTCAAACATTGCAAACAGTGATATCTAACAACCACCAATTGCACCTACACTGCATCATAGGAACAACAGAAGACTGTAAACGATATTATGCATCTCTGGATCCAATATTCATTCCAAATCACAGGATTGATTCTTAGCCAAGTCAGGTACAACATGTACTGATATTTAAAAAATAAATATTGGAATCATAACACTCAGCTGTAATGAAAAAAACAAACAAAAGTCTGGATGATTTTGAAATCACAGGATAGTATCAAGGCAATGACACTCACAACCAGATATAATTACTTCCCTCATTTCCAGACAAACTGGCTTTCCTTGTGTTGAAAATTTAATCAATTTTAAAATTAAATTAACAACTGTACTTCTCTCTCTCTCTCTCTCTCTCTCTCTCTCTCTCTCTCTCTCTCTCTCTCTCTCTCCTCTCACACACACACACACAAACACCCCCCCCCCCCAACCCATCTTTCCTGTTTTTGTGTTACTACTATCAGAACAACAAAATGTACTAGGGAATCATTTTTCATTCAGCATTTTTGGTTGTTGTTTTTGTTTTTGTTTTTAGCAAATGCAAAGAAATTCTCCAGAAGCAAAAACAAAAATCTGTTATATCCTCTAAACTAAAATATACAAAACATAGTTTTCCTTCCCTTTGGCTGTAATGAGGCAGCCATCCACACTACAGTTGTTTGGTTTTAAACCCAAACAATTCAAATCAAAACCAAAAAGAAAACAGACAAAAATATAATCACAAAAAAACGAAAACAGAGATAAAAAACATTTTTGCTATGGTTATCACACACAACTGTTGTCTTTTCTTTTTTAGCTTCACAGAGTTCTCTTTTCTTTTTAGCTTAACAGAGTTCTCTTTTCTTCTTAGCTTCCCAGAGTTGCCTTTCTTTTTTAGCTTCCCATGGTTGTCTTTTCTTTTATCTTCCCAGGGTTCTTGTTCATTTTTCGTTTTTAAAAACAGAGCTGTAGTCACTGCGACATTCTCTCATTTGTCCAAAAAAAACAACAACAAAAACCAATCGAGACATATGAGAACATGTATAGGGTGAGCATATATATCCGAATGTGTCAAGGCAGGAAAGGCTTACCAAATGCCAGAGAGGACGACGCCAGATTATCAACTGACAGCGGGCGTCACAAAACATTTACCCTCTGCCATTTCACGTTCAGTCTTGAGGGTAGAGGGCTTGCAGCCACGGTCGGCCTATGTACTGAGCTCCGTCAAAATACTCAAAGTAGTTGTCTAAACTGGGATGCATCACCTGTATAAAAAAATCACAAAAAAAGTCATCACATTTTTCACCGATAATTTTTTTTAGCAACACTCATCCCTTCTCTCCTCCCCTAACTCCTTGAATAGTCGATGGGGTATGGCTCTGAATTTTTCAGGTAGTGTCAAACAAAAACAAAAACAATCAAACAAATATGAAAGATCATACACAAGTAAAAGCTATAAAAATATAACAAAAAGTGTTTTATTGAATCCCCCCCACCCCCAGCAATTAAAAAAAAAGATCCATCGAACCAAACAAAATTAAATAAAATAGAAAAAAGGGAGAGAAAGATCCCCAAATAAAATTCAAACACAACTTCTAAAATTCATAAAAAACCAGACAAGATTTACTAACAGAATTGTTCAATAAACAGAAATCTTTAAAAAGAACAAAGGAAAAAACCCAGGACAAAAACAGAAAAGAGGATGATACTGACCTGAGTCTGGTCAATGACTTCAATGTTTTCCTGAGGAACATAGGTAATCTGAGGAGCTAGACGATCCCGCGTGTCCACCAGTATGGAGTAGTTGGGCATGTCTCTCCAGTGCTGAGACACCACCGTGAACACAATCCTTCATTACTTCTGGCTGCTACTACAGCATAGTGTGATAATGATGATTATTGTTGTTCCTGTTGTATGTTTCCAAGCTTAACACCCTGGGGGTCACCCAGAATACATGAAAAAGTACACACACTCACATGCACATACACGGGATAGCCTAGTGGTTAGAACATTGCGCTTGCAATCTGACAACCCGGGTTCGATTCCCGTTCAAGGGGATATTTTCCCCTGGAGTTAACATCAGTGCAGTGTCCACACCCCCCAAAAGTCCTTCGGATGAGACTAAAAACCAAGGCCCTTTCTGCTTTTCGTAAGAGTAGGCCATTGTGTGCCAGTGGGAACAGATGACAGAATTTACAAAACTGCATACACACGGGGACTGGATGTAAAAAAGCACATAAGTGCTTATTCCATTATCCTCGATATAAAAGAATAAAATAAAATAAATAAAAAATAAACACACACACACACTTGCTTATTCCACTATCCTCAAAATAAAAGAATAAATAAAATAAATCATACACACACACACACACACACACAGGCCTCAAATACACAATTGGATGTTTAGGAACAAAAATGAGAAGACAACAAACACAACAAAATAACCACAACAGCAAAAAGTGGTTGCAACAATCATGACATTATATAAAGCCCTTTTTGTCAACATTACTCTGGAAGGAAAAAAAAAACCCTGACATTTTCTGAGGTTACCAAAAAAAGAAAAACACACAGCACACACAAGCGACACACACACAGACAGACACACACACACACACACCCAGACTTCAGACAGCGGCATGTAAACTTGATGGGCAGAGAAAGCATACCCTTTTATCAGGAGGGTGATTCATTTCCAACCACTCCTCTGGAGCCTGCACATCACAAAATAAAACCTTTAGAAAATGACGTTTGTGAAAAGATTATTCTAGCATGCACAATTTCGTCATTCTACACACGACTTTGTTTATGTGAGTATCGATCATTCCGGGGACAGGATAGTCTAGTGGTCAGTTTGATGGCCTGGGTTCAAGCCACTACCAAGATGCCCATTTAATATCAATACTGACTCCACTCCCTCAAAAAGTCCTTTGGATGAGACTTAAAACTTTGGTCACATGTGCAAACGTATGCAGAACATCTTGTGCACTCATTAAAGCCCATTCTGCTTTTCACAAGAGTATGCAATTTGAGCTGGTAAGAACAGATGACACAAAATGAAATTTTAAAAAATTGCTTGCACACTGGAGTTGTGTTCAGACATCATCCCCGAAGTCGGAATGCAGCTATGTTAATGGCGGGCAAAAACGGTTGCATGTGCAAAATCTCACCATCAGAGAAGCTTGGAGCTCTAGCTGCGGAATGAAAAAATAAAAAAATTCCTAGGCCATCTTCTTGTTTTGTACCTTATACCAGGTATCAACATGAACCCAATTAACATAAATGAATAATAGTTCACAAGCACATTTTCCAGCCATACTGTCTCAAGTTTCTACTGCTTTTCTCAAGTTTTAACCCCTTTACAACCATACCTATCCCAGTTCACTGACTTATTTTAAGCCCACTGACCCTCACAGAGGGTTTTGGTCCTGGACAGAAAGGTGAGGCCTGCCTAATCACCAACTACCACATTTGGACTGTGACCACCCCCTACCACACATGCAGACATTTCAGACAGTGCACTGCAAAAGCTCCGATCTAAAACCACAGAAAGGAAACCTGAGGATAATAAAAGCTTTTCCTATCATGGGCATTTTTTTAAGTACACAGAAGCAAGTCAGAAAGAGCCATTGTTAGGAACATAAAGAATGATTTTACCGAATCTTCTTTTTTTTTACTTGTATCAATGCATATATATCCTTCTCTGTGAATGCATCAGGACCAGAACATTGTAAACAATGAACCCCCCACCCCCCCAAAATTTTTTAGTAATAGCAAATTCTCAAAATCTGACAAAAAAGATCTTGAGGACAATAAAATTACACATATATTTATATATAACCCACCTTCGCTTTGTAATCCCAACCAATGATGACCCCCCGGTATTTCCATCGTTTATGACGTATGACCTGACCCACGTGGAATTTGACGTCTCCTGGTCTGGTGGACCTTGGTTCTGGAGACGCTGGAACCACATGCAACAAGTGTTGTGTAAGCGACCAACATATACTGTATGTATACACAAAGCTTCTTTTAAACTCTTTTTCCCCTATTTATGAGCATACTTGTAATCTTCATCTAACCGTATCACCCGATTCAGGAGTATACACATTGCAGAGCATTAATTCAGCTAGACTGGAGTGTTCTTAGTTGGTCATTTCCAAGAATTACTCATTCTGACAGCTTAAACTCATTCCATTGATCTATTGCCTATCAATCAATATGACTATGAGTAAAACACTCACAACATGTCTTAGCTAAAAACCTACTCAGTAGGTTTGTGAGTGAATAATAAACTACAATAGCTGAACGCCATGTTAATGCTAGCAACCAGAGTGATGTTATAAATGATGAAGACTGGCAGATCTAACTCTCTATCAAGTGATAGATGTTGGTGGAACTAAGTAAAGTCACATCCACTGATGATGCTGATACTTGGTTGAAAGTGATCGATTTTATTCCCATATTTTTAAATATATAAATGTAAACTCCAACAGTTAATGCAATCAATAGGTAAATAAGTATCTATACTAAGTGGTAAAGGTAGAGATGATAATTACATCCCTGAATGAGCAGAAACTGTAATTACGTGATGAAAGTTATCATCATCATATTGACACTGCTGTTGTTATCATTGTCATAATTATAATCATTCTCCTTTTTCTTCGTATCACTATTATTATCACTCGCTCAACTTTCACACCACACCCCCACCCCAAATAAAAATTGCAGTGAAAAAAGCGCCCCCCCCCCCCAACAGATTGATTGTACTTCTCTAACGCCCCAAACCTGAACTACTTGTCCCTTTTCCTCTAAGAGCCCAACAAAAGTAATGTTACATGGAAATAACTTTTAATGAGACAAAAAGTTAACAACAAACAAACAAACAAAACCAAACAACAACAATAAGAAAAACAACTCTTGTCTTTGATGTTCAAAAACAAACAACAACAACAAAGGGATGGACATGACATAATATATGATTAAAACGACAAAACAAACAAACAACAACAAAAAAGGGATGGACATGACATAAGATATGATTAAAACGACAAAACAGACAAAGCAACAAAACCAAAACCTAACCAAAACCCAGAATGAAGAAAGAAAGAAATCCAGCCAGCCCACCAGCCAGCCAGCCAGGCAGGCAAAACTCACTGGCAAAATAGCCTTTCCTATCTTTATAGCGTAGCACTTCCACAGCGGGGGATTCTCCGTTGGGGTCATCTTGACCGTGGAAGCTCTGGTGGCCCCCTGGACTGAACATGCTGAGGATGTCCTGACACCACTGGCTCCATGCCGACAGGGATAAATACTTGCTGCGGAAACCTGCCGCCGAGCTTAGCAATCTGAAAAACAGATACAAGATGTCCTTCGTCATGTGTGTTTCATATCAAGCAGAATTCTCTTGCTGAACTTTTACTATTATATATATATATATATCTATATCTATCTATCTATCTATCTATCTATCTATCTATATACATATATATTTTAAATTTTATATATATATATATATATATATATATATATAATATATATATATATATATATATATATGCAAATTGGTCCTTGATTATACACTCTGAAAATGAATATTAATTCAGAATCTAATACTACTAGTAAATTATATTATTCATTACATTCACAGCATCCTGCTGCCAAGCACAGTATTACAATTAGTAATTTGAAAGAAACCCCAGGTATTCTCATGACATAGTTATTTGTTGCAGGATCATGCTGCTGAGCTGATTAATCTGCAAATAAACCCAAAATATATGTATCCATGGAATCAGCACCCAATACTGTAATAATAATAGGGGGACAGGATAGCCTGGTTGGTTAGAGCGTTGCGCATTGTGCTTGTTGTCTGCTGACCCGGGTTCAAATCCCGTTCAAGGGCATATTTTCCCCTGGAGTTAACAATAGTGCCGACTTCACTCCCCCAAAACTTCCTTCAGATGAGACAACAAACTGAGGTCCCATGTACAAACACATGCACAACATCTTGCACACACACTAAAACCTGTCTCCTTTTTTTTAGAAGAGTAGTCTATTGTGTGCCGGTAGGAACGGATGACAAAATTTACAAAACTGCATACACACGGGGACGATGCAAAAAAAGTGCATGAGTGCTTATTCCAGTACATCCTCAAAACAAAAATAAAAATGATAATAATAATGCCTCTTCAGCAAAACCCAAACTTACAGCTGAAAATCTGACCACCAGGACAAATTAGTGCCCGAGGCAAAACACAAAGACTGGTCTTAAAAGATCTCATCCTCATCCCACTGATTTGCAGTCATTCAGCATCACAGCTAATTCACACAGCTTGTTCACTTCACACTGTAGACGGTGTAGTGCTCAGCCCCACCTGTGAAAGGCTTGGTGCCTGCCGCTGGAGTCAGAGGAAGAGATGAACTGTGTGATGAAGTACTGGGCTGGGACAGCCAACAGAAGAAGGGATAACTGCAGAGCTGCCTGTCGATTGACGGGCATGGTCCACAGTCCCGTGTTCTCCACTGCGCAGATAGTACACACGCGGTTACCTTAAGACTCATTTGGAATGCTTGATTGTATTGTAATGTTTGTGTAAGATCATATAGGATAGCCTAGTGGTTAGAACATTGTGCTCGCAATCTGATGACCTGGGTTCGAATCCTGTTCAAGGGGATATTTCCCCCTGGAGTTAACATCAGTGCAGACTCCACTCTCCCCAAAAGTCCGTTGGATGAGACAATAAAAAAAAGGCCCCATGTGCGAACGCACACAGAATATCTTGCGCACACAATAAATCCTGTTCCGCTTTTCGTAAGAGTAGGCCATTGTGTGCCAGAGGGAACGGATGACAAAATTTACAAAACCACATACACACGGGGACTGGAACTGTGGAAGTAAAAAAGCACATGTGCTTATTCCATTATTGATATAAAAGAATAAATAAAATCAGATAAAATAAAATATTTGTAACATCATACAAAATATTTTTTTAAGTTGTATTCATGAATTTCCCAGACTATCCTACTTCTCAATGGAATTCCTTGTGCAAAAAGAGAAGACGGGATTCAGGTGATATTCCCTGCACAGAATTGCTGGTCATAGCGTCTGTTTCAAAGCCAGGTCAAGGCACATGCTTGCTCTCACCGAGCCTGTCACATTCATATTGTATAGTGTATATAACAATGTATGCACTGGCTGGCCTGTGGTACCAGTTCTGGGAAATGTTCACTGCTTTCTGCAATATCAACTCTAATTTTTGTTATGCTCCTGTGTGTGAAGAGATTCTACGCTGTGTTTGGATAATATCCAGGAGGGATTTGAAAATTCATGTGTACGAAACGCATGCTTTATTTCAAAGCTCAGCAGGTGGTGCTTTCATTTTCAAGCTGCTTCACAGAAATCTCAGAGTTCTAACTTTGGCTTTACAAAGATGCACACGGTTATTTTATTCAATACTGCCCTGGACCAAAACCTGTATGTTGTGGCTTGTAGAAAGGCTTTTGTTTATTATTTCTTTACCCTAACAATTTTTGGGGGGATCAAATGTTTTTTTAATTTTTTTATATTTTGACTTTAACTTTGTAATGTTTAAGTACAGTGCTGTCAATGTTGCAATGTTTAATTTACTCTGTGATCATGAAATCAAGCACAAGTCAATCATAGAAAGCTGTCTTTCAGTATAGTACACTACCATCCTATTCCTAAAATAAAAGCTAATAAAAGTGACAACAAAGATAACTTTTGGAATTGCTGTGCTCCTTTCCAATGCCAAACAAATGTTCAAGGTTTTGTGCAATGCATAATTTACCAAAAGTAAATTGAGAAAGTTTGTACACTGATAAATTACATTATAGTCGGCTAACTATAATAACTTCCTGTACTTAAAATAAGAGCTTAAATTAGTTTGTAAACAGATTAGACTAAAGCATTAATTGCTCAGTGGTTTGAACATGGGTCTCGTGGTTCATAGATACAGTGTAAGCTGAGGGCATGGGTATGAGTCTGTGCTGAGCTGTAAGTGCATGTTTGTGGAGATTTCCCCCTGAAATTAGCACAGCCACAGGTTCCAATTCCACTCCACTACAGATGAATCCTTCAAATATGATCATGAACAGAGATCCACTGTATGACTGTATATGTACAAAACATCTGGCATACACATTAAAAACTCATTCAAATGTTGATGATGAGAATGCATGGTATGGTCTGTAGGCAAAATGTAGATATTTAATAAAATAAATACCCAACATGTATGTAGTCTGCATATTTTAAGTCTTTAAATAGTGACAGTTGAGCTCAAGAGACAATACAATACTTCCACTTGAGTTGACTAGGAAAAAGTTTGTTGAAATCATTGCTGGAAGGGTGTAACAAGCATAAGCCTATCTCTTACCATTTATCTTACAATAATTATAGCCTCTGAAATAAACAGTGAACTCATTCACAAGATGGTGTACTAGACTTAATGGCATTATTAACTTAAGTAATTAACTCTCGAGATTGCTGCTGTGGTTTTTAGAATAATCTTACCAGTCAACAAACAAGTAGTTCGACAGCTGGTTGAAAAAAGACCAGAAAATTTAGCTCAGTCACCGACTATATCACTGATTTCGTGGCCGAAGTACCAACTCTTAAGTTCTGATCGTGATATACCCAGACTATTCTATTTTAGAAACAAGAGACAAAACGATTTTTGGAAATAAAAACCAAAACCGTCAAGGCAAAAGAGTCCAACAAAACATCATCTTTGTTTTGCACTTTTTACAGGAATCGCTAAAGGCAAATCGCTACGATAACTGTTGGTTGAAGTACAGTTAGAAGCAATCTAAACACAAATCCGAAAGTGCCACGATAACACAAGCAACGGATATAATCGAAAGGCGGTTGTTGCATCATGTCAACAATTAGTTAGAATTGAAAATACGCCCATTGTTTGACAAATTTCTACGTACAATAAGTATTAACTATCCGAAATAGAAGTAATCTACTCTGTATATTTGTAATAAGTGGACATAGTTGGTTTGGTTGGGAGTTTTGCGACATTACGTAAACCTTTCTGCCGCAGAAAGGGGGGGGGGGGGGGGGGGGGGGGGGGGGGGGGGGGGGGGGGGGGGGGGGGGGGGGGGGGGGGAAAGGAAAGTAGGGAGGAGGAGTGATATGTTATGTTGACGTGTAGCATTGTAGCCTACATTTATGGCACGGACAGCAGTTTCCGAAGTCGTGCCGACTCGGTTCGTGTCCAACACATAGACGTTAACAGCATCGCAGTTATGTACACACTGTGGAGAAGAATAGGGGTGAAAAGGGGGAGGAGTGATAGATAGAGGGCGCGTGCGCGCGCTACATACACACACACCACACACACACAGAAATGTTGATCGATAACAGAATAAGCCATACATATACTAGTTTTCACCCAGCCCTTGCCCGATTAGGACATCAACAAACAAGGGAGAAAACCTACAACAACAACATTATAAACAACATAACACGCGCGCGCGCACACACACACCCATGCACACCACCCCACCCCCCAATTGTGTTGAATTGTAACACTGAAATAAATGACGTAACACATCGCTGCCTGATGTAGGAATAGTCCAAGCAGGGAAAAAATCCGCCTCATGAGTGTTGTGACAATGCATTTAAACTACACACAACACACACGCGCGCGCACAACACACACACCACACCACACACACACCACAAGGGTTTTTCCCCTTGATAAAGCGACATTTATTATGTCTAGAGAAAATATGTTAGATGTAAAAACATGGACATGCTAAAAATGAGTGTTTCAAGCACAGTACTTTTAAAACGCCACATATCGATTTTAATATACACGTTCAGCACTGTACTTTTACAATGCCACATCGATTTTAATATAACCTTTCCCCGAAATATGTCATCTGTACGGATGTAAAGACAGTTACAAATTGAGTTAAAAACAAAAAAGACACCACGGAAAACAGACACACAGACACACAGACACACACACACACACACACACGCGCGCGCGCGCGCGCGCACACAGAGGAACTTGAGGCATGATTCACTGCAATGACATTTAAAAAAAAATTTGAGCATGAAGATTGATAAAAAAAAAAAAAGTAAAAAAAAAAATCCTCACAAATACACAATTCCATAATAGCAGGGAAGCATTCCTACCCGAACCTACCCAGCCTCCTGTGAAGGAATTAAAAGAAAAAGAAAAAAACCCAAACGAGACAAGTACATCACTCATTGCGCTCAGCACCAAAACTTTTAAATACACAGATCCAAGGAAACTTACACAACCGTGCACACAGATACATCAATATACAAGCATCCTTATCCCGAAATAACCTGTAAATAAAACAAACCAACAAACAACCGAAAACAAAAAGAAAAAAAACACGAAAATCAACAGAGAAAAGAAAAACTTCAATTTTTTTTTTAAATACAAGAACTAGTGCCAAACAGTTTATTTCAACACACGGATTAAAACAAAAGCCTCTCAATACCTTAAACAAACTAAACAAACAAAAATCCAAACCACATACAAAACATACCCCACACACTCCAAAAGCATACATACATACATACATACAATACACAAAATCTCCCCTACCCAAAAGGCATTCCTAAAAAACAAAAAACAAAACACCTCTACCGATATTCATGCAAACAAAAGCCATCGTCATAAGTCCAGATTTGTGTTTTCAATTCACATTTCACACAATTTTAAAAAAACAACCCAAGCACATATGTAAACTAATTTGGATAACCAATTTAACTAACCATCAATACTACACAAAGACAACTGATCCCTTCCTGACCAGCTCCCCCCCCCCCCACCCACGCACGCACGCACGCGCACACACATCAATATTCTCAACTAAAACAAAACCACACCCAAAAAATCCCCACCCCAAACCAGGCTAACTCAGTCACTCTGTCAAACATAATAACCCCACTTACCCCCACATTTCTTACTTAAAACTGCACAACAGCGCTGTTTTAGGTTCTGATCTGTTTAGTAATGACATTATCCGATTAAAAATATATGTATAAAAAACCCAAACGAAAATAAACACTCATATGGTGCACTATACTGCACAAACAAAATGGCCAGAAAACCAAAATTAATATCAATGACAAATATGCACAGATTAGGCATCAATACAGCCACACTCGATGTTCTCTCTCTCTCTCTCTCTCTCTCTCTCTCTCTCTCTCTCTCTCTCTCTCTCTCTATAATAATAATAATAATAATAATACTAATATGATAATAGCCTTTCATCAATTGGATTCATCTTAAAAGCACGTACGTGCTAAAACCAATAGTCAAACATTCAATGCGCAAATCCAAGAATCAAAATATATATTTCACATTAACAAAACCATGAACATCGCAATTTCATACCACTTTTGTAGTTACCAAAACAAACATGAAAAATAAAAATTAGACCAAAATTTCAGCCACTCAACTTATGAGTGCCGTCAACGACAATGAACAAAACCCACTTATGATTGAAGAATGTAACCATATTCACTGTAAATCTTGAATGCATCGCCGTTCATATATGTTAAATTATTTAAAAGCTGGTACATACAAAACAAAGAGACATCAAAATGTTCATTTCAGACATATTAAACAAACATTCAAATAAAAATTTAAAGGTCTTCATAGAAGTCATTTCATTAAGAAAAAAGTTATCTCCCATTTTCAAGCATTTTATGTCAGCACTAGCACGTGCTCACATAGGCACCAACATACTAATTCATTTCATTTTCTTAAGCCCCTATTAAACAAACGTTTTAAAGATTAATGACATTGCTTCATCTGTCTGCACTAAGTATGTAATCGTAATATTTACAAATAGTATTTGCATTTTGTACTTAAAAACGAATACACACACAATGTTTGCAACTACACACACACACACACACACACAGTTTGCAACTTCTGCGCTAGTCTCGAAAAATACATTAATAATTAAACACCAGTGGTATACCACTCCATTGACATATCTGCAGTACGAAACATTCATTGACAAAAACAAAACACGCAGGTGCGCGCGCAGACCCCCCCCCCCCCCCCCCCCCCCTTCCCCCACACACACACCCTACACGCGCGCGTCACACACACACACACAATTTTTCAGGCATAATTTCCCCTCTATTAATTTTGCATTTTTAGCGTTACACTGATGTTTGAATACCAATCTGTTACATGACTTTCCGTCTGTTTTTGCTATAGGTCTTTTTCCCGTCAAATATCACATATTGAACACGTTAAATGCGCGCGCGCGCGCACACACACACACACACACACACGCGCGCGCGGCGCGCGCACACGCGCACACACACACACAGTCGTCAAACCCATCCCACCAGAACACCCTAACCTCTCCCTGCTTCATAGTATCTCCATATTATCCACCCCCCCACCAAACAAAACACAACCCACAAAAACCCTATAGAAAAAAGTTGTTGCCATTGCGTTAACTTGTACCATGTTGTCCACGTACTTTTGTGTCCACATTGGGGGCCATGGTTAGAGTAAGGGTTAAGCTGTTAGGATTAAGTTTTAGTGTTAAGAATTAGCACAAAGGCAAGGTTGTCAGTCAGTCTGACTGCATGTTAGGATGTATGTAGACACAAGAGCAGGTAGACACACTGGTATGCAGCTTTAGACAATAGTTTAAATCTTTGATTTAAATCATAACTTACTGGTCTTAACTACAACTACTGTTACTACTGGACTCGAACTTTTAGGTTTTTAATCACGAATTTCCAGTTGAGCTAACAAAGTGACCTCAGGCTTACACTTCCGAAAAAAATATTGTCCCTTTGAAGGATGAATTCGCCCAAAAAAAAACACGGGAATATTAAAAAAAAAAAACCAATCAACAAAAACATTATGCCAGAAAATAATCTTTGCTAGAAAAAAATTCCGTCAGCCTATTGCTTTCCATCCCCGACTAATCCAACCGTGTATCCTGCCCCTCCTCCCTAACACCCCTATCATCATAAATCTTAACAAACCCTACGTCACTTTGTCACTATTGTCCCTTTCACACACAACACACACACACACACAACACACACTCCGATTCATTTAAAAAAAAAAAAACAACCCTACAAAAATCACCTCATAAAAAACGTAATACACATCGTTTCACATCCTAAATGCAATGAATGTCGGGCTTGGGGCTTTTTAAAAAAAAGATTTAAAAAAACTAATTGGACAAAAAAAAACCAACCCTCAATACAAAAGATTTACAAGTTATAGTCAATCTCACACGAACACATCAAGAGTGTTGTCTAATTATTGTATCTTTCTAAAAAAAAAATCCACACCAAAATAATAATTTCATATATTATTGCCAGTCCTAAAAGGACATGGCAGGATAGAGGTAATTTCTGAACCAATCACTACGTCTGTTTCATTTAAAACAAATAAACTCAAAAAGCAACAAAATGACAACTGTCAGTTCTAACATGTCTAGGGCATGTCAGGACAAGATAATTTTCTTCAAGCATTTCATTAAATTCATTGAAAAATTTATCTCTCTCTCTCTCTCTCTCTCTCTCTGGCAATTTCCCATGTCTGCCAAGGCAATTTCCCATGTCTGCCAAACCCTTCTCCAAACTAGCAGATACAAAGATACCCTTCAACACTCCCACCTTCTTCCTTGAACACTTTACCACTAAAGAAATGTCAAAATAAAATTTCCATTCATGTATTAATCTACTGTTCTCTTGCCAACTTGCTCTTTTCTTCTAAAAAATAAATGCTCATACAAAACTTCAGTTTTACGGGACATCGACTTGCTCCCGTCAATTTTAACATAAT
This sequence comes from Rapana venosa, assembly GCA_028751875.1. Classification (NCBI taxonomy): domain Eukaryota; kingdom Metazoa; phylum Mollusca; class Gastropoda; order Neogastropoda; family Muricidae; genus Rapana; species Rapana venosa. The sequence continues at coordinate 14,970,591 of CM054152.1, read as the reverse complement.
TATTATAGTAACACATCCTTAAGGAAAAAAATGCCTGTCCTGTATGCCAGCTTAAAAAAATGTACTAATTCACAACATAAAAAAAATTGTTTTTCAATCATACTAAGAAAACCTGTATCACCTCATCTAATAGCTATCTTTTCCATTTTTTCGGTTCTCTGGAAATAATTCTATTACATTTCATTGTATTTTATTCACTTTTCTCACAAGCATGCAAATTGCAAAGCACCATCGTTTTTCTTTGTGAATTTTTCTATATATATTTTTTCTCTCTTTTTTGGCGAACCATTTATTTTTGTTATCTCTTGTTTAGGGGAGGGGTGTCTTTTTGTGCTTTAGACTCTTCATAGACAAAAACTTTGGCACACTAAAAATTGCTTTCCCTCATTTGCTCCCAACTTCTAGAGCAAAAATTGCCCTAGTGTGAGATGTAAGAATCATTCAACTGGATTTTTGTCTGGGTTAGTTGCTGCTCTAGTGTATGCAGATGCACTCAAGTTTTATTGTGTGATCAGTGACTACTTTCTGCGTTTATTATTGTTCTATTGTCTGTTGCAGTGTTACATGCTCTTTATTCTGACGGCAATATGTTGATACTCTTTCGGGAAACTGTTACTGGAAGGTGCACTTTAAACCAAATTGCTTGGTTACGATCAGGAAACTTTTTTTTTTTAAATGAAGGATTTGGCATATTTTAATTCCTGGGGTATTATTTTTGTGCTTTCTGTGTACTGTTTATTTTGCGTTCTTTTTGTGTGTGTGTACATCACTCACGTTTCAGTCGATTTTTTTCTAAGTGTCACATCCCCTTTGTAAGTCCTGTTGAGCTGCTCTACAAAATCTTGGTGTTCTGCTCCCCTCTATGGTGGGGATGATCTCTATGACTAGGAATCGTATGATGACTTAGCTCCCCTTGATGACTTGGTTCTCCTTGACTTGGTTCCCCTTGATGACTTGGTTCCCCTTGATGACTTGGTTCTCGATGACTTGGTTCTTCTTGATGACTTGGTTCCCCTTGATGACTTGGTTCCCCTTGATGACTTGGTTCTCCTTGACTTGGCTTTACTCGATTGGCTTCGCTCTTCATAATGACTTGGTTCCCCTTGATGACTTGGTTCTCCTCGACTTGGCTTTACTCGATTGACTTCGCTCTTCATAGTGACTTGGTTCTCTGTGATGACTTCGCTCTTCATAGCGACTTGGTTCTCTGTGATGACTTCGCTCTTCTTAGTGACTTGGTTCTCTGTTGTGATGACTTGGCTCTTCTTAGTGACTTGGTTCTCTGTGATGACTTCGCTCTTCATAGTGACTTGGTTCTCTGTGATGACTTCGCTCTTCTTGATGACTTGGTCTCCCGTATACTTCGCTCTTCTTGTGACTTGGTTCTACTTTGTTTTGACTTCGCTCTTCTATGACTTGGTTTCTTGATGACTTGCTCTTCTTGATGTGACTTGGTTCTCTGTGATGACTTCGCTCTCTATATGACTTGGTCTGTTTGATGACTTCGCTCTTCTTGACTTGGTTTTTCGATGACTTGGACTTCTTCTTGACTTGGTTCTCTTCTGATGACTTGGCTCTCCTTGATGACTTGTTCTCTGTGATGAATTGGTGATCTTCTTGATGACTTGGTTTCTTCCATACTTGGCTTTTTCTTGCTGACTTGGTTCTTCTTGACTTGTTTCCTTGATGACTTGGCTCTTCTGTGACTTGGCTCTTCTTGATGATTGTCTCTTCTTGGTGACTTGGTTCTCTTTGATGACTTGGCTCTCTTTGATGACTTGGCTCTGTTTGATGACTTGGCTCTTCTTGACTGGGCTCTTTTCGATGACTTGGATTTCCTTGACTTGGTTCTCTTTGATGACTTGGTTCTCTATGATGACTTGGTTCTCTGTGATGACTTGGTTCTCTGTGATGACTTGGCTCTTCTTGATGATTTGGTTCTTGATGACTTGGCTTTTCTTGACTGTCTTGGTTTCTTTGACTTGGCTCTTCTTGATGACTTGGTCTTTAAATTGTTTTCTTGATGACTTGGTGTTTTTCCTTGACTTGGTTCTTCTGATGACTTTGGCTCTTCTTGATGACTTGGTTCTTCTTTGATGACTTGGTTCTACTTGGTTCTTGATGACTGGTTCTCTGATGGTTCTCTTGTGTTGGTTTCTTGATGTTCTCTTTGATGACTTTTTTCTCCATGACTTGGTTCTCTGTGATGACTTGGTTCTCCTGATTTGGTTTGACTTGCTTCTTGTGACTTGTTTTCTTGCTCCCTTGACTTGGTTCTCTGTGATGACTTGGTCTTCTCTGATGACTTGGTTTTGAGCTGTTCTTCTTTCTGACTTGTTGCTCTCTTGGTGACTTGGTTTTCCTTATTGGCTTCTTGATGCTCTTCTGATGACTTGTTTCCTTGATGACTTGGTTCTTTTTTGATGATTTGGATCTTCTCTTGGATGACTTGTTTCTTGTTTTTCTTGATGATTTGGCTCTTCTGGATGACTTGTGTTTCCTTGATGACTTGGGTTTTCTTTGATGATTTGGCTCTTTCTGGATGACTTGTTTCCTTGATGACTTGGGTTTTCTTTGATGACTTGTTCTCCTTTTTGGATGACTTGGCTTCTGCTGACTTGGTTTTCTCGATTGTTGGCTCTTCTGATGATTGCTCTCCGACTGGTTTCCTTGATGACTTGGTTTTTCTGATGACTTGTCTTGGCTGTTTTCTGGATGACTTGGTTTCTCCTTGATTGGCTCTACTATGATTGTTTTTGATATGACTTGGCTCTTGACTTGTCTCTTCGATGATTTTTCTGTATGACTTGGCTCTTTTCTTATGATCTTGTGTTCTTGTTGACTTGGTTGTGATTGGTTCCTCGTTGACTGGTTCTCCTTGATGACCTCGTTTGAACTTGAACTTATGACTTGGCTCTCCTGATGACTTGGGTTTTCTGAGACTTGGTTCTCTCTGATGACTTGGTTCTCCTATACTGGCTTCTTCCTTAGGACTTGGCTCTCTCTGACTTGGCTCTTCTTACTTGGTCTGACTTGCTCTTATTGCTTTCTCGACTATGATTGCTCTTGACTTGGTTCTTCTTGATGAATTGGTTCTTCTTGATGACTTGGCTCTTCTTGATGACTTGGTGTTACTTGTTGACTTGGCTCTCTGTGATGACTTGGCTCTCCTCGTTGACATGGTTCTCCATGATGACTTGGTTCTTGTTGACTTGACTTCTTGATAACTTGGCTCTCCTTGATGACTTAGTTCTCTGTGATGACTTGGTTCTTCTTGATGACTTGGTTCTCCTTGATGACTTGGCTTCTTCTTGCTGACTTGGCTCTTCTCGACTTGGCTCTTCTTCACTTGGCTCTTCTCGACTTGGCTCTTCGTGACTTGGCTCTTTTTGACGACTTGAATTTCCTTGACTTGGTTTTCTTTGATGACATGGTTTTCTTTGATGACTTGATTTGGCTCTTCTTGATGACTTGGTTCTCTTTGATGACTTGATTTGGCTCTTCTTGATGACTTGGTTCTCTTTGATGACTTCGTTCTCCTTGACTTGGTTCTCTTTGATGACTTGGTTCTTCTTTATGACTTGGTTCTTCTTGATTTTGGTTCTTGAGTTGGCTCTTCTTGATGATTTGGTTCTTCTTGACTTGGTTTTTTTGACTTGGCTCTTCTTGATGACTTGACTCTTCGTGATGACTTGGCTCTCCTCGATGACTTGGTTCTCTTGACTTGGCTCTTGATGATTTGGCTCCTTGATGACTTGGCTCTTCTTGATGACTTGGTTCTTCTTGACCCGGCTCTTCTTGATAATTTGGCTCTTCTTGATGACTTGGCTCTTCTTGATTTGGTTCTCTTGACTTGGCTCTTCTTGACTTGGTTCGTCATGACAAAGTTTTCCTTGATGACTTGGTTCTTCTTGATGACTTGGCTCTTCTAGTTGACTTGGCTCTTCTTGATGACGGTTCTCCTCGATGACTTTCCTGTTCTTGACTTGGTTCTGTGGTGACTTGGTTCTCCTTGATGTTTCTCTTCTTGATGACTTGTATCTCCCCAATGACTTGGTCTCTGTGTTGACTTGGTTCTCTGTGTTGACTTGGTTTTTCTTTCTGACTTGGCTCCCTTGACTTGGTTCTCTTTGATTACTTGGTTCTTCTTGATGGTTTGGTTCTCTGATTACTTGGTTCTTCTCGAGTTGGTTCTCCTCGATGACTTGGTTTTCCTCGACTTTTTAAAATTTTATTTTGGATGATTTGGCTTTTCTGGATGACATAGGTTTCCTTGATGACTTGGGTTTTCTTTGAATTGGCTCTTCTCGATGACTTGGGTTTCCTTGATGACTTATCTATTTGATGACTTGGTTCTTGACTTGATTTTTGGGGGGTTGACTTGGCTCTTCCTGACGACTTGGGTTTTCCTCAATGGCTTGGTTCTCCTTGATACCTCGATTCTAAAAATGACTTGGCTCTTCCTGATGACTTGGGTTTTCAATGAGGCCTTGGTTTTCTCTGATGACTTGGTTCTCCTCAGCTTGATTTTTCTTAAGGACTTGGCTCTCCTTGACTTGGCTCTCCTTGACTTTCTCCTCGATGACTTGGCTCTTGATGACTTGGATCTTCTTGATGACTTGGTTCTCCTCATGACTTGGCTCTTCTTGATGACTTGGCTCTTCTTGATGACTTGGTTCTCCTCAATGACTTGACTCCCCTTATGACTTGGCTCTTGATGACTTGGCTCTTCTTGATGACTTGGATCTTGATGACTTGGTTCTTCTTGATGACTTGGCTCTTCTTGATGACTTGGCTCTCCTCAATGGCTTGGTTCTTGATGACTTGGCTCTACTCGATGACTTGACTCTCCTTGACTTGGTTCTCCTTGATGACTTGGTTCTCCTGGATGACTTGGCTCTTCTTGATGGCTCTCTGTGAGGTTTTGGCTCTTCTTGATGACTTAGCTCTTCTCGATGACTTGGTTCTCCGTGATGAATTGGCTCTTCTGGATGACTTGGCTCTTTTTAGATGACTCTCCTTGATGACTTGGCTCTCCTTGATGAATAGCTCTTCTTGATGACTTGGCTCTTTTTGATGACTTGGTTCTCCTTGATGACTTGGCACTCCTTGATGACTTGGCACTCCTTGATGACTTGGCTCTTCTTGATGACCTGGTTCTCCTTGACTTCGTTCTTGATGACTTGGCTCTTCTTGCTCTATGTCTTGGCTCTTCTTGACCACTTGCCTCTCCTTGATGTCTTGGTTCTTTTTAATGACTTGGTTCTCCTTGATTGTTCACGATGACTTGGCTCTGTGATGACTTGGCTCTCCTCGACTTGGCTCTTCTTGACGACTTGGCTCTCTGTGTTGACTTTGCTGTTCTTGAATAGTTATCTGTTTTTGATGACTTGGCTCTCCTTGATGAATTGACTCTTGATAACTTGGCTCTTCTTGATGACTTGACTCTTGGTGACCTTGTTCTCCTTAATGACTTGGTTCGCCTTTATGACTACGTTTCTCCAATAGCTAGAAGCGCCTTTGACTTGGTTGTCTGATGATTGCAGGATGCTCACTGTGGACATCGTATTTGATGACCTGCGGAGTCTCCCTCGATGTGTGGCGTGTTTTTTTTTGTTTTATACCTAGGCTGGCTGGTGTCCCACTGTGATTGTATCCTGGAAACAAATCAACGACAGAAATAGACAGGAGAGCAGAGGTCGGCAGAGCAAGGTAGACCAGAGAGAGAGAAAGGAGGAGGGAGAGAGAGAGGAGGAGAGGGGGGGGGGGGGGGGGGAGAGCATCCTGTGTTATGCATGTTATTAAAAGAAAGCTTCAAAACTATTTAAAAAGCGAAAAAGTAAAAACACTTTTGATGGTCATACTACTGAAAAACGACAACTTTAAGGGGAGAAATCTACTGAAAGTATTTGGGAGAATAAGCTCTTGTACTAAAGTGCAGTAACATCTTTATCGAGGCAACATTACGAGTATAGTTACATTAATTAAGCAGATTCACAGAGGCAAAGAGTGGCATCCTACAACATATTTTAATACATGTATCATTTTACTCTCGAGACAAAATTCGATAGACACATGAATTACAGGGATAATATTTATAAGCTGTTTTGATCAGTTTCCACTACAGTATGGAAGCCATTTTTTTTCTGTCTGAGAATGTGAAGAGTATTTCAACACATTGCTATACGTTTTCATTTCAAAGTTGTATTTTATTTCACTCATGAGTATTGTTTAGTTCTGTGAACACTATACTCTATAAAAGATTTTTTTAATTAGTTTATGATTTAAAAAAAATGCTAACAAAAAATAGCAAAATAGAGATATCTTACCTTTCTTTTAGAAAATTAAAGTCGTAATGGCCGTCTCCACTCATCTCAGGTCACCAGGACTGGATTACTGCCCCAGAGCCCCTGAAAGCAGTTAAGTCATCTTCAGTAAGACCGAACATCCCATCTGCTTCAAGTAAACTCAATTGAATATTGTTATTGTCCTCTATCAAAGGAAATTTGTTGGCTCAGACATTTGTTGGTTCAGATATTGAAATAATTTAATTACTTGACTAACAAATCTAGTTTACAAAGCTTCTTCATTAAGCCTTTCCCCTTTCACCAATTTAATCAAGTTGAATACTGTCAGTTTTTAAAAGTTGCAAATAAAGAGGCGTTTCAACACAATCAGGATACTCCCCCATTCCGAATATAGATAATACCATGTCTCCAGCAACCAAATATTACTTGCTCAATACTTCTAAAATCCCAAGTGACTTAATAAAATCCAGAGAGATTTCGATTTAAGAAAATGTGAACTTTTTCCTCAAACATAGACTTAGCACTAACAATCCCCTCCCCCCCACCCAAACAAAAAACAACCCCAAAAAACAACAACACAAAACAACAACAACAAACAAACAAAAGAAATACACCAACTGATGCCTCAATCATGTACAACAAATTTTCTAAACTCTAGCAGTACAGATATTAATGCACTCATTATACTTACACATGTCAAGGACTTGGTAAAGAAAACGCTCCATGTGATAGCCCCAGTTCTGAAGATTTGCTTCCCAGATGATCCACATGATGACTTACCAGGTTAGGACCCATGTGAAATAAAGGATGGGAAGGGTAACTTTAGAAATGCTTCTAGCATATCAAGGTGGCGTGTGAAATAAAGGATGGGAAGGGTAACTTAAGGAAATGCTTCTATCATATCAAGGGGGTGACCAAGTCACAGTCCCTTATGACCACTGTTTTAAAACCGTTATAGATGGTGGGAAAATTTGGATTTAAGGAAACGCATAAAACAAATGATGGGGTGACCGAGTCCTAATCCCCCATGACCATTGCCTCAAAGCCGTTGTTGTAAGGGGTGGTATTTTTGGACATAAGGAAACTCGTTAGAAATTTGAGGGAGTGACCAAGTCACAATCTGGCATGACCACTATCTGAAAGCATGACCGCTGTCTCAAAGCATGACCACTGTCTTATAAAGCATGACCGCTGTCTTAAAGCATGACCGCTGTCTTATAAAGCATGACCGCTGTCTTAAAGCATGACCGCTGTCTTATAAAGCATGACCGCTGTCTTATAAAGCATGACCGCTGTCTGATAAAGCATGACCGCTGTCTTAAAGCATGACCGCTGCCTTATAAAGCATGACCGCTGTCTTATAAAGCATGACCGCTGTCTTAAAGCATGACCGCTGTCTTATAAAGCATGACCGCTGTCTTAAAGCATGACCGCTGTCTTATAAAGCATGACCGCTGTCTTATAAAGCATGACCGCTGTCTTATAAAGCATGGCCGCTGTCTGATAAAGCGGGCCCTTGTCTGTAACGTGCCGCTGTCTGATAAAGCATGACCGTGTCTTAAAAGCATGACCGCTGTCTTAAAAGCTACCGCTGCGAAACCTTTTTTGGGGCGGTGGTTTTTTTGGGGGCCCAAAGACACTGTCACCTGTCACCTGACTGCTCTCCTTTGATCCTTGCAAATTTTTACCCTATTTTTTTTCCTTTAAATTTGTTAACGATTTTTTTAATTTACATTTTATTGTATAATTTTTTTGTTTTTAGCCCAAATTTTTTTATTTTACTTTGCCGAATTTTTTTTTAAAAAAATTTCAATAGCATTTATCTTGTTTTATTTTTTTTTTTTATTTTATAGTTTTAATCAATCTTTAGTTTTTTTGTCCGGGTTTCATCCTTTTCTTTTTTTTGCGGTTTATCTTGTTTTTAGTTAGCTTGTTTTCTAGTTTTTTTTTTTAGCTTTCCAATTTTTAATTTAATTTTTGTTTAAATTTTTTTTACTTTTTGTTTTTAAATTTAACTTTGCAAGGATCAAGAACCCCGAAAGGGGGGTACCAATCAAATTTGTAAGCCCCACTGACAAGTCTAGGCAGCAGCAAGCCCAAAAAGCTCAAGGGCATAATTTGGCTAGAGCAGGGGAAAAGTACAGGACCCCTGTGGGGGATTGAACTTTTCACGGGCCCTGCCTTTTGGGCAGATGTGAAAAGCGTTCAAGGCGCAGTTTTAGGACCAGTGGGTTTGACAATCACTCTGTACATTTCCAGCCTGAAGTCGGATTGCTACAATTTTTCTACAGCTTTTTTTCAGCCCTCTGAAGATTTCAGTTTAGGCCCGGGCGGTACATTCGCTTGCGACGCGTCAAAAACTTACCAAGCTCTGGCTTAGTCTAGTGGGATGTGGAAGCACGCAATAATTTTGACGAAATAAAAGAACTGGGAAAAACAGAATATCACCATTCTGAAGGGTTTTTAAGATCCAAAAATTTTATGTAAAAAATACCAAACAAAACAAAATAATGAAAGGGTTTTGTCGAAGCATTTCAGGCGTCTTCCATTCCCTACTCTTTAAAAACACGGGCCTAACGAGGACAGTCTCATGGCAGGATGATGGGATGTCTTGCCAGGTCAAAAGACTGTTGCAAAATATCTGAAAAACACAAAAGGGTTGTATGCATGATACCCTGTGTAATTCAGAGAGAGAGAGAGAGAGAGAGGGGGGGTGGGGGGGGGGGGGGGGGGGGGGGGGGGGGGGGGGGGTGGATGAGGGGGGGAGAGGGGGGAGAGGGGGGGGGGGGGGGGGGGGAAGGGGGGGGGAGAGAGAGAGTTCTAGCCCTGGACAATAATAAGCAAATAAATAGTTATCCATATTGTGCATGTATACAAGTAACATTTTTGACATGTCGAACTTTTTTGTTTATAACCAACACCTTAAGGTCACACAGTTCTGTTTTCTAACAACCACACCACACCCCCCTCCCTTTGGATGACACTATAACCCATAAGACAAAACCGATGTCCCGTGTGTGCGCACGTACGCTAACATCTTGCGCACACGTTAAAACCTGTTCCGCTTTTAGGAAGAGTAAGCCATTGTGTGCCAGTTGGAACGGATGACAAAATTTTAAAAAAATTGCATACACACGGGGTCTGAATGTGAAAAATCACATTTGAGTGCTTATACCATTATCTTCGAAAGAATGAATAAATAAATAGATAATAAAAATAATAGAAGATAATACTCACTTGTCATGGATAAAACTGGCCGTTTCTTCCCCAAGACGCTGGAAGAGGACACTGTATTTCAAAGGCAGCAACACAAGGAGATCATGTGGACCCAGCTCATGCCACAACAATGTAAATTCACTCAGGAATGTTTCACCCTGAAAACACATTGTCATTCCCTTAGTTGGATTTTTTCTTTTTGGGGGGTGGGGTGGGGGATTGATTCTAAGGTGGTGTCAGCCCGAGATTCAAGCCACACGAAGCACCTGTTCAAGGGGATTTTCCCCTTCAGTCAACAACAGTACTGACTCCACTCCCCCAAAGTCCTTCGGGTGAGGCGATAAACTGAAGCCCAATACCGGCACAACTTGCGCACAGGTTAAAAACCCGTTCCACTTTTCGGAAGAATAGGCATTCATATGGGTAAGAACGAATGATGTAAAGCACGTAAAAGCCCCACATGCACACTGGCTTGTTTAGACATCATTCCCAAAGATGGATAACTACTTTCAGGGTGGGCCAAAACCGGTTGCATGCACAAAAATCTTACCATGGCCACCTCGGAACTCTTGAGTAACAAAAACAAAAATCACAAACAAAACAAAAAATAAAAGACCCCCCCCCCCCCAGTGAAATAAAATTATGTCAAAAAGGAAATATTCGTATTGCATAGGTTAATACAAAATATTTATATTATAATATACAGAATTTTTTCATGTACTAACTCACCCTTGCTCATGGAAATTTTTTTTGTTTTCTTTTAAAACTTATTGTCACCACTTTTTGCAATTCTGATAGTTCAGCAGCAGAATACGAAAACACGCAAGGTCTAGATTAATTTTTAAACAACCTGGAGTTTGTTGTAAACGCGAATAGTCTGAGGGACTGACTGTAAAAAAAATTTTTTTTTTAGTAACAGAGCCTGTGAAGTCGTGCTTTGAATATCTTTTCAAACACATGACTTCTCACAAGCTTAAAAAAAAAAAAAGCAAAACGGATATCAGGACTAAACTGAACGATGATTCAATAATAAAACGAAGGACAAGTCAATAATAAAGTCAATGACAAATCAAAAAGGTTGGCCTGAATTTGGAACTTGAAGACAATGTGCTCAGAAAAGACATTTATGACTTAGAAGCATTTGGAGGTAAAACTCACCAGCAGTTAATGAAAATGATTACCGACCTGTTGTATAGTATGACTGTCCCTGTGTGGAGTACTCTTTTCCTTCCATTCGGATTTTGTTACAAGTCGGCAGAGAAGATGAACGACAACATTTTACAAAATCGTTCACAATCTCATTTGCAAAGCAAATCTACCTTTTTCTGTGTTCACCTACCTCTGCACCGGTCTCCTTGTATGTGTCAGGCCAAGGCCGTTAACTCCACGTGTCTGCTAAAATGTGCTGTAGGGGGCAGTCCTATATTTTGGACCAATCAGCAACCAACATTTGCATGCTAGATTCCCCCCCCCCCCCCCCCCCCCCCCCAAACACTTGCAAAACTATGTCGGCCAATCAGTAAATGCTGCTGTCTGTAAGCTAAAGTACGCACAGAAAGTGAGGAGAGGAAGGGTGGGGGGCAGTACCACATTGTCACAAGTTGTGGTGATAACCTGAAACTCATGATCTGAAAATTGCTGAAGGTGCAAGTTATACTGAGCTGTTTCCCTACATACAGACATGCATACAGACATCTTGTCCTACCATGATGATAAACTATGCAATTTTTTTTTGGAACAGAGATTTACAATAAAATCGTGTTCAATTTCTTGCTTTGACCATTTTTTTCGAACATGGATTTACACCAAAATCGTGTTCAATTTCTTGCTTTTGACAATTTTTGTTATGTAGCTAACATAACTATGAACCCCCCACCCCCAACCACCAGAAAAAAAGGACAAAAAGCTAAACAAAACCAACAAAAAAGCCACCAACCAACCAAACAAAAACAAAAAAAAATAAAATCGAGTTATGCACAAAACTGTCACAAGTTACCTGTAGCCTCAGGGTCCAAATTGCACACAGCAGGGAGGATGGCAGTGGTGGTGCTTTTCTGCCTGCGCGCATTCACCAAGCTGTATCACCCATCCTGTTCATGTACAAAGTAATGTGTTAGCCTGGCACCACAGGCCTTAGCTCCCTAACGTGTGAGTACGTACGAATTAACCCCGTGAGTGCAGTC
>CM054152.1:14886384-14956384 GCA_028751875.1 Rapana venosa | reverse complement strand
TTGACTGGCTGGCTATTTGTTGACTGGTTGAGTAAGTGGTTGTTTGGATGGTTGGTTGGCTTGCTGGTTGGCTGGATAGCTGGTTAGATATTGTGTGGTTGGCTGGATGTAGTAGTAGTGTTACACCTGAAAATCTGCCTTCTCTCTTGACAAATATGGCCTACTGCTTTCAAGATATCTAAAACTGGATGATGCAAAAACAAGTTACAGTTAAACGCAGATAAAACCGAAGCCATGCTTGTAGGGACCAAACACAAACTCTCTTCCATTACAACAACTTCAATAGAACTCGGTGATACATCGGTCCCTCTGTCCACTGCTGTGAAGTATCTAGGAGTTGTTATCGACAGCACACTGTCTATGCAAAAATTCATCACCCAGACCTGCCAGTCGTGCTACTATCAATTACGGCGTATCAGTGCAATTCGAAAGTACCTGTCCACTGATGCAACATCCAAACTTGTTGCCTCTCTCATTCTCGCACGTCTGGACTATTGCAATTCTCTTTTAGCTGGTCTGCCAGCAACATCTATCCACTCCCTTCAGCGTATACAAAACTCTGCAGCTCGCCTAGTCCTCAAAAGAAAAAATCTGAACACATTACTCCTCTCTTGCGATCTTTCCACTGGTTGCCTGTGCCACAGAGAGTAAACTATAAGATCAGTACCCTCTGTTACAAATGTCTCCACCAAACAGTACCCTCCTACCTCTGTGAATGTCTTCACCTGTACACTCCTCGTTCCCTCCGCTCTGCTGCAGATACCTTGTGCTTAGGAATACCTAGAATCAACCAGTCCACCGTTGGTCGTCGCTCTTTCTCTATTTCTGGTCCATCCATCTGGAAAAACCTTCCTCTCTCTCTTCGACAGAGGCCTACATATGACACGTTTAAATCCAGCCTCAAGACATATTTGTTTCAAACCTAACTTTTTCCCTCTTTCATCTCAAAACTGCCCCTGCCTTCAACAGCCCAAATCCCATTACCCTGCCAAAGCCTACAACCTGTGTGTGTGTGTGTGTGTAGGTGGTACATTTGAATTTTGTTTAAGCTTTTGATAGTTATTGGCTGCATGACTCTGTAAGAATATGTTGAATGCAAGCGCTCTGATATAGCGCCATACAAATTTCATTTATTATTATTATTATGACTGGCTGACATGACTGGCGGACATGGCTGACATGGCTGGCTGACCAGCTGACATGGCTGGTTGGCTGGCCGACATGGCTGACACGGATGGCTGACTGGCTGACATGGTTGGTTGGCTGGCTTCTGTCTGCTTGCTTGTTAGCTTATCCTGACTGAAAAAAAATTTTGCTGATCTGTATGATCAATTATTGCTTACTGGCCAAGGTTTGTTTGGTATTACTCAAACTCGACTCAACTGTCTCCATCGCTGCTGTCGTCGGTAGGACTTCCACGAAATGCCACCAAGGACCGCCATTTCTCTGTCTCTGCTGAGTTCTACGATCTCCTGTAGCCCTCTCAGACCTCTGACCTCAGTGATGTTGGCAATGTAGGACGTTGGTAGTCTGCCTCTTTTTCTTCTGCCCCAAATCTTACCTTGGAGTATGCATACCAACCTATCTCAGTCTGCACTCATCAGTTTAAGCCAATATGTCTTGTATTACTGAACACTATAATGATTCACTATGCAAAGAGAAGGGAGAAGACAGGAAAGAAAGAAAAGATAAAGAAAATTAAAGAGAGAAGGGGAATACAAAAAAGAGAGGGGAAAATAGAAAAAAAACAGAAAAAAAACAGGCCAGAAGAAAATCAGAACAGAGGAAAGGAGATTTGAACAGGAAAGAAAGAAAGAAGAAAGAAAAGAAAGAAAAAAGAAATTAGAAAAGATTTTATTAGATATGGGGAAAATGATAACAGAAAGGAGAAGCTGGAGGAGGAGGAGGAGGAGGAGGAGGAGGAGAATATTAAACAAAAATTGCTCAGCAACACACACACACACACACACACACACTAAAAAGAAGTCTGAGACAATTTCATAGATTTTTTCTTTTTTAATTTTTCTGTACTGACATTGGGATCGAGACAAGAGTGCGTTGCCGAAACAACCGACATAACAGTTCCAATACAGGAAAAAGAAACACAGACAATGACTGAGCAAAAAACATATTGAGCACAGTAACAGAAAAATAATTATTAAAAAAAGGAAAATGTCATCCAGAAGGCACTGGGACTATACTGTGATAAGGTCAGCAACAGGCCAAGAAGATTATTCGGGTTCTCTGACTTTGCACACAAACGGCCTCTTTACAACACAGGAGATGGTTCGCCATTGACCGTTCCGTTTTTGAAGAACAGCACAGGCCTGTCTGCTCTTTGGATAACCTGTTAATTAACATATTACAATGAACACGTGAGAACCAAGCCCTGCCATTTCATTGTACCTCATAAAAGGCTGAACAGTGTGCGTGTGTGTGTGTGTGTGTGTGTGTGAGAGAGAGAGAGAGAGAGAGAGAGAGAGAGAAAGAGGGAGAGAGGGAGAGAGAGTGAGAGATGACTCTTCAACAATAGTGATGTGGGAACATAATTATCAGCAACTCCCTACGAAGTCTGATTATCTCCTACGAAGTCTGATTATCTTTATCTATCTTGATGTGGGGTTGAAGAATTTGAGTTCACTGGAAAGACTATTTAAAAGAAGCAGTTTCTTTATCATTTTCTAACCCCCTTTTCCCCTTTCCCCTACCCCGCCACGGATTAATCTGTGCCAGGCAATTGTCTCCCATGGACCAGGTAGGGATTCACTTTTGCCCTTTCATTCTGCTCTAGCCTCACTTCATCCTTTTAGCTTGTTGGCCCCTACTTTGGACGTACATTGCTCACCGCTGATTTGCATATGAATTGAGTGTGTTTTTGGTGTGTTTGTTGTTGTTGTGCATGTCTTATGCTTGTAGTAAGACTTTGGTATGTCAGACTTTCACTGCTGAAGAAGCAACATGGCTTTTTAATGAGTTACCACGTTGCCGATGAAGAGAGTGTTGATGAAGAGAGTGTTTTTGATAGGGCAATGGTGAGAACCTTGACCCTGGCCATAGGCCTGCTAACTCGTGAAGAGAGAGGTCCACCAGCTGTAAAGGGGGGGGGGGGGGGGGGTAGGGGCGTGACCTTGTTACTGTGAGTACCCCTAAGTAAACATTGGCTGTTTACATGAAATTGAGCCACAAGCCACAGGGGACAGTACCAACATTCTGTACATGTGTATAAAGTAGTGTAGAACAGTACTGGAACATACTGGGACATGGGAAGAAATGTTATCTGTGTATATTCCAGGACGGCCATTTTTGACAGTGTCATGTGCACAGTTTATTGTTGATTCGTTTAGATTATATTACGTTGGCTGCTATGCTGGGATAAAACTTGTGTAGTACCTATGTTTGTCTCTGTGTATTTGTGATTTTTGCATGAATTGTTTTGTTACTTTGTCGTATTTGTTGTATGCATCGTTTAAGAATCATAAGGCAGCAGTCTAGTCACTACTTAAAATTAGAGCAATTGTGTAATTTCACAACATAATTAAATCATTTCTTTTTACACAGTGTACACTTTAATGCACACACATACAATAGGCAGTCATTCACCCACACAATGCCAGAGTTTCATAATTGCGCTTTAAACAAAAAAGACATGATGATTTTACTATGATGACCCAGCGCACACTGCACTCAGCTGCTGCAGGGCTGGTCCACAGAGACTGCAGTGCAGCAGCACTCTTGGGGTACAAAGGGTCTTTGGTAAAAACCTATGCCTGTCATTCCCTCAACGTCAACAACACATTTCGCAGGATGGTTAAGACGTTCACCTGCCTAACAAATAAACCATGAGGTTCTAGGTTTGATTCCCAGCGTTTCTTCCTAATGTGGCAACAACAACAAAATCAAACTGAATGTTAAAGACCTTTGCCTGAGACTAGGAAACGGTCGCACACGCAAAAATCTCACCATTGGTGAACCCCGAGCTCTAGCCGAGGAACGAAAAATAAACACAACTCTCAAACAACAAAGGAAAACAAACCTCAAACCATTTTCCTATTTTATTTACCTGGTGCCCAGTTGCTGTAGCCCCTTGATACAGTCTTGCCATTCGACCATTTGAACAGGTTGTCTCTTCTGGATCTTAAGGCATCAAGCCAGATGGCGTTCTTCTTCCTGGAAACAGAGTTGGTTATAAGATGTGTACTCTCTGTTTCTCTGTCTCTCTCTGTCTCTCTCTCTCTCTTTCTCTCTGTCTCTCGTTGTCTCTCTGATCACACCTCACTTGCCCACTTGCATGCTTTGTCCTTCCTCGTCAGTCCCTTCTCCTGTACCCATTATTATAAACATGATTTTATTGAGATGTAAAGGTGAAGTAAAGGCGTCTCATAACCTATAAAGGTCGTAGGGGAGTGAAGCATCAGAGACCTCAACTTCTCTAGGGGCCAGCGTAATGAGGGCGCGCCCATCTCCTCTCCCTCGCTGCTTTACCCTCCCTGACCCTAAAGAGGCAGGTACCCATTTAAAGCTGGGTGAACTAGGGGATTGTACTGAAGCCAAGGCACGCAAAAAGTCTCCCTTCCAACTTGTAACCACGCTCGATGCTGCTTAACCTTAGCTGGGGGAAAGCGAGTGCTCTGACCACTGAACTATTCGTCGCCTATTGAGATGACTTGATTTTTAAAAAACCCACCTCCCCACCCACACCCCCTTTATCCCCCCCCCCCCCCCCCAATAGCTTACAAGTATTCTGTTTTATAGATGATGGTGGTTTTTGCATATATTTACATCATCTCAGTATTTGTCATAATCATACAGCCCTGAACAAGAAAACAGAGCAGTGCAGAAGAAGAGAAAAGTTAAACTAAAGAAAAATGGCGAGGGTCAAAGTGTTTCAAGTCATGATCAGGATGACTGACGAAAGGGAGATAAAGAAAGGAAAGTGAAGGTAAAGGATGTAGAAAGAATCTACAAGACGGGTTCAGTCCTTTCTTTTGTTTTTCGGCCCCCCAAGTGTTACATAACTGCACATAAAAGGTAAAGGTGTCCCATAACCTATAAGGTCGTAGGGGAGCGAGGTGTCAGAGACCTCACTTCTCCAGGAGCCAGCATATTGAGGGCGGCGCCCATCTCTTCTCCCTCGGTGCTTTACCTTCCCTGACCCTAAAGAGGGCAGGAACCCATTAACTGCCGGGTGAACTGGGGAAATTGTACTGAAGCCAAGGCACGCAAACTGTCACCCATCCAAATGGTAACCACGCTCGATGCTGCCTAACGTTTTCTGGGGGAAAGAGCCTGCTCAGATCACTGAGCTATCCTGTCGCCTTGGAAGCCCCCCGGGCCCCCCCCCAAAAAAAAAAAAATAGTGGGAAGTTACGCACTTAGCAACAACTAGCCCCCTCCTCCCCCCCCTCCCTCTCCCCTCCCCCCTCCCCCCCCCCCCCAAACGTCAAACTTACGCTAATTCGAAAACAAACTGGTTTTCTTGGGCAGATGAGATGATGGCGAGTGTAGCTCCTTTCTTGGTCTTGGAGCAGGCGGTTCGTGCCCCCATTTGAGTCTTCTTTGTGTCAAACGCCTTATAGCAGTACCCCCTTTGCAATGTCCATCCTTTGCCACACGCATCGGGGATAGCTGTAACATGAAGAGACTGAGTTAGGGATAGATGCCCTGGATGAATAAACGCGTAAGAATACATTCCACCACTTCCACTCATGAACAGACTAAAGATTAAACAATCATTCGTTAAAAAAAATCAAATTGGTATCTACTTTTTACTATTTTGTATCTGTTACAGCCATCAACTCTGTTGTAGGCCTACTCTTTTCAAAAACGCTTTCATTCACAAGTTTTCAAACATTTTAGACCAGGAAAAACGGCATGCAGCCGTTCTAACCCAATCCCTATCTTGAAAAGGAGACAGGTAGATTTGCACTGACTAATATGGGCATGCGCACTCGCTTTCCCCCAGCTAAGGTTAAGCAGCATCGAACGTGGTTACTACTTGGATGGGTGACCGTTTGCTCGCCGTGGCTTTAGTACAGTCCCTCAGTTCATCCAGCTGTAAATGGGTACCTGCCACTTTAGAGCGTGGGAACGTAAAGCGCCGCCCTCAATACGCTGGCCCCTTGAGAAGTTGAGGTCTCTGATGCCTCACTCCCCTACGACGACATAGGTTATGGGACACCTTTACCTTTAGTATGGGCATGCCAAGACATAATTTGGAAATCTTACGTTCTTCACAGGTCGGTCCTTCGTAGTCGGTGTCTGAACAGTCACAGTAGAGTTCGTCATCGTCCACAAAGCAGCGGCCGCCGTTCAGACAGGTTTCATTGTCACAACGGAGCTTAGCTGGATGGTAAAGGACACATAAACACATACACACGCGTACACACGCACACACACATGATTAAAAACTGTGTGCAACCACACACACACATATGATTAAAAACTGTGCGCAACCACACGCACATGTGATTAAAAACTGTGTGCAACCATGCATACACATATGATTAAAAACTATGAGCAAATACACCAACACACATGATTAAAAACTGTACAAACACATACACATGTGAGTAAAAACTGTGTGCAAGTGAACAGACACACACACACACACACACAAAGATGACAAAGTCAGTTTTAAGATGAATTAATGACACATTTGACAACTACCAATAAAGGAAACCTAGATCCAGATCGGTTGACATGCAGCCGTTATAATCCAATTCACATCCCCCAAATGGAGAAACTAGTACATTCGCGAAGGCATGCAGTCTCTGGTATATATGGGCATGCAATGACATGCCTTGGACATCTTACGTTCTTCACAGGTTGGTCCTTAAAACCCCGTGTATGAACAATCACAGTAAAGACCTTCATCATCCTCAAAGCAAAGGCCACCATTTAGACAGATTTCACTGTCACAATGGAACTCGGCTGCATGGTAAAAACAAAACAACAGTAACAACAAGAAAGTATACCACTCACACACACACACATGGGCATGGGCATGCATGCATTTATTAACACACAATGCCATGTCATTCATATCATTGGCAAAGAAATGCTCAAAATGTGAATATTTACAACTGATCAAAGTGGAAAAATCTAGGCTATTCTGATTCTTTATATTGACTCTTATTTAAGATAACCAAATCACATAAGAACACTTCTCCTCTCCTCTCTTCTCTCTTCTCTCTCTCTCTCTCTCTCTTTCTCTCTCTCTCTCTCTTCTTTTCATTTAGGGAAAAAAAACCTTCAATCGGGCTTGTGTAATTGTATGGAAAACAGCTGTCTAAATAAAATTTATCTACTCTCTTTTCAAAACTACTTAAAAAGGTCTCTAAAAATGGTCTACCTTTTTTTTAATTCTTATGTCTCATCTCATTCTTGATAACAAATCCACTAATCTTTTTTTAAAAAATGCCTAAGAAACTTTTATACCCCAAAACATTTGTTGTATCCACAAATGTTAAAAACCTTTTCCCACAAAAAATTCTCTCTCTCTCTCTCTCTCTCTCCTCTCTCTCTCCTTTCTCTCTTCTCTCTTCGGGATGTAAACTTTTTTGAATGTTTGGGGATTTTTTGTTAAAAAATTGCGGAGTTTTATTAGTCCTTTGTTTTTCTATAAAATGCTTGAAATCTTGTAATTATGAATTAAAAAACTACACAAAAAGCAAAGGCATATATTAAATTTGAAAATAGAAGATTAACGAATGGTTTAAAGGCAAATGACTCTTTTTGCAAAAGAGGTTTAAAAAAGGATATTCCAAAATAGCCCATTGTTTCCCCGCTTTGCATTAGTCATAAAAATTTTTCGTAAAAACGAATTTAATGTAATGTTCATTGTTTTTAAAAGGTTTTGCTATATCAACAGGGATTTTTTGGCCATTCTAAAAAAGAAAATGTGAAAGGTATCTATTTATGTTTAAAAGGCATGTGTTACAATGTGAAAGCAGGTTTAAATGTGGTGCAAGGTTAACAAATTTAAATTTAACGTACAACTGGGTTAAGCAGGGGAAATATGCAGTCCTTTTTTTTTTCTATGTTATAAATGAACTTGTAAGAAGTTTTAGAAATGGCAGACATGGTGAACTTTAAACTTTTACCACACAAATAATTTATTCCCCTGTTGCAGGTGATGTTATTTGTTGACTGAAAACATTGATAGTTTTGCAAAGCATTGAAATTTGTTAGTGCTGCAATTCATTGGTATAAAGGGAAAATTTGGGAACAAAAGTGAAAATTATCTTTAAAAGGGGAAAAATTTTTTTTGCTGTCATGAAAAGTGTAGTTATTTATTATTTTTTAATTCTTTTTTTCGGGAAAAGGAAAAAGCCTTGACTTTTTTATATTATCCCCGTGTGTAGCAGTTTTGTAAATTTTTCATCTTTTTCCCCAGGCACAAAAGGGTCCTTTTCCCAAAAAGGGGAAAGGGGTTTTAAGTGTGTACAGATGTTCGCGTGTGTTGACACGGGACCTTGGTTTTACCTTTACCCGAAAAATGGATGCTAGCCTGTGTTCACATACATAAAATTTAGAACTCTGTTTTTCCCCCCAAGCTTAGCTTCACTACGGGTGTAAAGTCTTGTAAGCAGAGGAAAGAAGGTTGTTATGTGTATTAAAAAAAAACCCTGCAGTTTTTAAATAAAAAATTTTCTTTGATTTGTTTCTTAGATAGTTGATGTCTACAAAACCCCAAAATTTTTTAAATTCGGTTCTGAATTTGGGATTTATGCAGCAAAAAAGATCAGTGTCTATGTGGTTTGAAGCAAATTTTAGGGTTTGATAAACGAACATCAATGATCTTGTCTTTAGCAAACAAAAGATATAAAAATTTTTTAAAATACAAAAACACAAACTACCTTTTTATCTTTCAAGATGCTTTTTGATTTAAGCTTAGAGAAAGAAAAAGGTACAAAATACGATTTGTTTTTCAAAAATTGGTTTGGATTGTTGGATAAATCAAAGGGGTTGGAAATCTGGATAAATCAAGGTTTTGGAAATCTGAGCTTCTTTCAAAAAAAGTTGGTTTATTGTCAATGGAAAAGATGGGAACAAAATATACAATCTAGTGCAGATATAGAAATTATGACAATTTTTCAGCTTAATACATCAAGCCTGATCTAAAGCTTATATGCATTTTAAAGAAAATGCCCAAATTCAGACTGGGTTCGACATAAAGTTTATAAAATTTTATCTGAATGGATGGTGAATCTGATACAAATTTTTTTTTATTTCAAAATTTTTAATTTTTTTAATATATTTATTTTTTTATATCAAGGATAAAGGAATAAAACACTTATTGCTTTTTTTTTAAAACCTCCCGTGTGTATGTGGTTTTGTAAAATTTTGTACTTTTCCCACCCCACACAATGGCCCACTCTTTCGAAAAGCGGAACAGGATTTAACGTGTGCGCAAGATGTTCTGCGTGCGTTCGCACACGGGACCTTGGTTTATAGTTTCATCCAAAGGACTTTTGGGGAGAGTGGAGTCTGCACTGATGTTGTTAACTCCAGGGGAAAATATCCCCTTGAACGAGAATCGAACCCGAGTCGTGAGATTGCGAGTGCAATGTTCTAACCACTAACCACAACATACTCCTTATGTAATGAAGCAGCAGAAGATGAAGTGCATTTTTTATGTTGTCCCGCCTTTAATGACATTAGATAAAAATATATCTTAGGACAAATTAATATATGATGTACCAAACTACATAAGTTCATCATTCACAAAGTACATAACAAAGTAAGCTCTCAGACCTTTTCTGTCTAATCCATGTATAGACCTAATTGATATTCCCATATATATGAATATGTGAGTAATTTTCTTTATGCCTTATTCATTTCATTTTGTTGGTTTGAAATTTTACTATGATGTAAAACAGAGTATCAAACAATAGCTTACTCACGTGTGTCCTAGTGTATTGCATTTACTGTATTTTAAGTTGGTCAGTGTTTTACTCTGCAAATGACCTACATGGAGTATTTAAATTTTTTTTTAGAGGTAACTATCCACTATGGATGTTCAGTGGACATTGTGTAAAGACTTACGTTGTTCACAGGTGGGACCTTCAAAGCCTGTTCCTGTACAGTTACAGGTGTAACCGTTTGCTGCAGCACTGTTGTCTTGGCAGGAAGCACCATTCTTACAGGGTGTGCTCTTACATTTGGACTCAGCTGGATTGAACAGAAAACAACTTTGAATCCAGTCATCAGATAGGTGAGCGTGCATAGTATGGGAGTGCACATGTGTGTGTGTGCACGCACACACACAAAACACACAGAGAAACACACAGGTACACAGGGTCCGTGGTCTAGAGGTAACGCTCCGGCCTAGAAAGCAAAAAAATCCTGGTTGAAAGTGTGTGGAGGTTTGATCTCAGTTTGGGCCACAAACTTTGTCCCCATCCATTAGACCATGTGTGGTGGTCTGGGTGCTAGTCTTTCAGATGAGATGATAAAACCAGGTTCCGTGTGTTACATATAATTATTTAGTGCATGTAAAAGAAGCCACGGAAACAAGAGTGCTGTCCCAGGAAAAAATTTGTAGAAAAAAGCCACTCTGATAGGGAAACAAATACAGCTGAAGACAGGAAAAGAACAAAAAATCATGGGTGGCCCTACTCTTGTGGTGACTAGCTCTCTGTGACTTAAAGCCATATCAAACTGAAAATGAAAATGAAACACACACACAAACATACACGTACGCACACACACACAAAGCGCCATACATTTATGTACATACATGAACTATTTTATCTTTGTTCTACATTCTTTTGCTCTTTTTCCCAATGAGTCTCTATGTTTTAAACATCAATACATGATGTACCCACCTGAGTAAGTTTATTATTCTAAAAGTATATGGATAACTTCAGCTCTCAGACCTTTTCTGTCTTATTCATATACAGACCTAATCTTATTTCTATAGAAATGAAGCTGTCAGGATTTTTTTTTTGGCCTTATTCCTCTATTAACCTGTATAAATCCTGTGTACTTTGCTCAGGCTCACCTATATAGAACACTCTTTCAACACCACCACCTAGTACCGATTTTTTTGTACAACACTTTTGTTTTAACCGATTAAATCATTGTACATTTCTATTGTCTGTAAACAAGTATTTCCTTGATTGTTTATTTCTTTGTGCTCAGGTCGTTTTCTCTAATTCAAAGTAACTAATATTGACTTCAACTATACCACTTTTTGTTTTGTATGGTTACCACATAAAAGAAAAACCCTGCCTGATTATTTTACTTATTTTATTTATTTATTGTTTTATTTTGAGGATAATAGAATAAGCACTCATGTGCTTTTTTCATCTAGTCCCAATGTGTATACAGTTTTTAAAATTTTGTCATCATTCCCACCAGCACACAATGGCCTACTCTTCCGAAAAGCAGAATGGGTTTTAATGTGGCCAAGATGTTCTGCGTGCATTGGACCTAGGTTTATAGTCTCATCCAAGGGCTTTTGGGGAGAGTGGGCATGAGTGGGGGGATGCCTCTGTGTGTGTGTGTGTGTGTGTGTGTGTGTGTGTGTGTGTGTGTGTGTGTGTGTGTGTGTGTGTTTTGTATGTCTGTCCCTGACTCTGTCTGTCTCTCTGTGTGGGTTTTCCTTGATATATATCATTTTGGTTATTTAGTATGCTACTAAAATGTAAAACAACACATAATACAAAAGTTTACTAGTCTGTATCTTGGGTGATTGGATCTCATTGTACTGTATGTCTTTCAGTGTTAAAACCTGCAACTGATCTTCACGGAGTGACTAAAGGTTTTCTGGATGTAACTTTGTACTATGGATGTTCTGTGGACATTGTGTAAAGCCTTATGTTGTTCACAGGTGGGTCCTTCAAAGCCTGTTCCTGTACAGTTACAGGTGTAACCGTTTGCTGCAGCACTGTTGTCTTGGCAGGAAGCACCATTCTTACAGGGTGTGCTCTTACATTTGGACTCAGCTGGATTGAAAAAGAAAACAACTTAAAATCGAATCATCTGATAAATTAGCGTGCATGGTATGAGAAAGCACATATGTGTGCGCATGGGTGTGCCAAACACACACATGCATGGACACACACATGCATGGACACACACACAAACACATACGCACATGCACACAGTATACACACTTACATACATACGCAGCTATCTTATTTTCATTTTACATTCTTTTGCTTTTTTTCCTAATCGGTCACTGTCTTTAAAACATCAATACATGACTACCTGAGTAAATTCATCATTCTAAAGTTCCATGAATAAGTTAAGCTATCAGACTCTTTGTCCCTCATTCTTGTACAGACCTAGTCTTATTTCTCATATAGATGAAGCTGTCAGGATTTTTCTTTCTGCCTTATTCCTGAATTGACCTGTTGAAATCCTGAGTAGCTTGCTCAGGATCATCTGTATAGATTTCTCTTTCACCACCACCACCACCACCACCACCACCACTTTTTTAGAGCACGTTTTAAACAACGCATACTTCTAGAGGAAGAAGAAGAGGCAGACCAAGGAAGAGCTGGGAGGATAACATCAGCGAATGGACAGGCCTAGAACTCAACAAAACCCTGAGAAAGGCAGAACAGAGAGAGGAATGGAGGGAACTGGTTGTTGAGTCTTTGAGGGTGCCCCCACGGTTGTCAGACTACGGGACAGATAGATAGATAGAAGATTTGGTGAGGTGTTACGTTTGTTGATGCGTGGGGGAATGTGAGCACGTCTTCGCAACACATTCACGCAGACACACACTATCATTGTGTCACACGCACGCACGCACACACACAGTCACACACACACACATACACACACACACACACACACACACACACACTCTCTCTCTCTCTCTCACACACACACACACACACACACACACACACACACACACACACACACACACACACACACACACACACACACACACACTCTCTCTCTCTCTCTTTCTCTCTCTCTGTCTCTCTCTCTGTGTCTCTTGGTCTCTGTGTCTGTCTATCTCTGTCTCTGTCTCTCTCTGTCTTTCTCCCTCTCTCACATTCATTGTGGTGCTTAATTCACAGCGATGCCTAGGTGTGAGTGATGATGTGACATTCTTTCTGGGTGATCCCCGATGGTGCGCTAGGCTAAAGAACGCCCGATGCCAGACAGACAGACAGACAGACAGACAGACAGCCTGTGTAAGGACAGTAAGTAGTTAACACATTCATGATTCCCGATCTTACATTTCTCTTCACACTGAGCTCCAATGTAGCCAGCGCTGCAGACACACTTGAAGGTGCCTCCACGTACATAGCACTTCCCTCTGTTCTGACAAGGCGAGGTGGAACAGGGGTCTGTACACACACACACACAGAGACACACACACACACACACACACACACACAACACACACACACAACACACACACAGACACACACAGACACAGACACACACACACAGACACACACACACACACACACACAGACACACACACACACACAGACACACACACACAGACACACACACAGACACAGACACACACATACACACACACACACACATACAGACACACACGCACGCACACACACATACACACACACAGACACACACACACACACACAGACACACACACACACACACACAGACACACACAAACACACACACAAACACAGAGTGTTATGTTGTTGGTAAAATTAAAACCGATTGGGTTATGCGTAGACAGTGATGGAGATATTATTGCAAAAAGGTCAACTAAAGGTAGTACAGGACTGAAAGTAAAAGACTTCAGGGACAAAACGCTGGGTTTAGTCGTTTTCTAATATTAGACATTTCCAGTTTGGAATGGGAGGATACTTTTCCTGGATGAAAGGTAAACAAATGGTCAAGAAAAGAACAACAGCTTTTGTTCTGTTTATTCCGAGATAAACTGGAAAAAAAATCTCTTTCTGGCAAGTGACTGAGAAACAAGTTTATGTCTATACAGCGAAATGAAACTCTGTGTGTGTGTGTGTGTGTGTGTGTGTGTGTGTGTGTGTGTGTGTGTGTATGTGTGTGTGTGTGTGTGTGTGTGTGTGTGTGTGTGTGTGTGTATGTATGTCTTCGTTTTAACGTCTATTCACCAACAAGTGATTTTAGACAGAAAATAAATTGTTTAAAAGTACCACGTAAATAAAAAAAATAATTATGGCTCCAAGCAAAACTATAAAGTACACGAGAAGCCTCCATTTTTAATACAGGAGTATTAAACAAGATAATAGTGAGAACGAAATGAAGATATGGGCACGAGAGGAAAAGTGCAAGACAGCCCTGACCTTGGCAGGTGTTCCCATAGCAGGTCTTGGGACAGGACAGCTTGGCAAAGTCAGGGTCATCCTGACACCGTGACGGTGACCTCTGAACTCTGCTGGCACAGTCGGCAAAGAAGTCGGCACACACACTGCTGACTGGAAAGTGAAAGGAAAGGTAGTTGGCACACACACACACTGCTGACTGGAAAGAAAAAGGAAAGGTAGTTGGCACACACAAACTGCTGACTGGAAAGTAAAGGGAAAGGTAGTTGGCACAAACACTGCTGACTGGATTGAAAAAACCCCAAAGGATTCCACTTGTCTTCATTTCTGATACACTATAACAATACTCACAGTAGATGATGAACTTAATATACCCAATACGTACATTAAACAGTAAAAAGGTTTAGATTCTGGCCATCAAAAGTTGTTAAAGCTTTTTAAAATCCAACTTATAGAAAATGGGATATTAAAAAAATCCCCGAAAGAAAACAGCTTGATAACTACAAACATGTAAGTACAGACAAAACATAAAATCCACGTGGAGATGGACGGTTAAATATTCAACACAAATACCACAGACCACAGTCTATGGTCACCACACAGCTTACCATACGCAGGTCGCTGACAGATGAAGCCATGCAGCGGACTGGAGCAGTCAGCTGTGGTCCAGTGTAGGCTAGGCAGCACCAGGGTGCAGTCGTTTCCAGTATCGGCCCCTGAACAACAGGGACATGTTGTATCATGGGTATTGATTTTGTGTGTGTGCAAAGTTTTGTTTCATTTCCTGGCTAGAGCTGCGAGGTTCACCAATGGTGAGACTTTTGCGTGTGCGGCCGATTTTACCTCGCCATTAAGGTTGTTGTATTCTGAGTTTAGGGATATGTTTGTTGTTTTTAAAGGATAATGATGCGCATTGAAGAGGTAACTGGTATAATGTGTTGTAGTGATAATGATGAAGTGAAACAATAGAAGACTTGGCAGTTAGAAACAGTCACACAGACACACAGATAGACACAGAGACATATAGACAGATAGACTCACACACATACACACACATACAGACATACACACATACACACACGCACATGCACACACGAACACATACCACACACGCGCGCGCGCACACACGCACGCACACACAGGAACAGAGGCTGAGATACAGAAGCAAAGATATCTTCTACTTAAAAAGTTCTATATATATTGCCTTTGCACCAAGGACAGGATCTCTCAACTGTACTGAAATACATAGAATCACACACAGTTGTAGAACAATCAGGACATTTGATAACATGAATTTCCGCAGAAATTTTGCAGTCATTTGTGTACAGTGTAAAGAAAACAGGACACAGCAGATTGCCTTGTGGTACACCAGAAGAATAGAACGTTAACAAGATATTGCAGATTGCATAGAGACAGACTTAGGTCTACTGTGTAATATATTTATGATCCAAAAGTGGACGAGTTTAGGGTCTACATCTAAATCAAGCAGTTTGATGACCTGGAGGTGATTTTGCATTCTATTGAAAGCTGAGGAAAAATCAAAGAAAAGAATGCAAAAAAGCCTGTGTGATCCATTTGAACGGATGTGTCATGAAGAAGCATTATACTTGCATCACCTATCCTTTTATATGGTCTGGAGGCAAAGAGACGGGATCAAGGAACAGAAAAAGATCGGTAAAAGCAAGCAGACAAATACACAGATAAAGACAAAGACATTAACACACAGACAGGCACAAAGAACTGACGAGGGCATGAACAAAGCAACAGCAAGGTCTCACCGCTGTTCCATTTCGTCCAAGAGGGCTGTGTCTTGTCTTCCCATATAAAAGACAAGTCAGGATCCTTTCTTAAGGCCATCCACTGACTGGCATTTCTGAAACATAGCTTTTTTTTCTACAGTGTGGTCAATAGACTAAAAGAAAACACCCACCCACACATACGCCAGCAAATCTGAGATTTAAAAAAAAGTATACTTATGGTGATCAGCTTGATTGATGTTGATGATGATAGCATGGTGAGTCCGTTGGATTTTAAAGGTTTATGGAAGGCTTTTATTCCAGGTTTGCTTTTGTGATACATCTCAGCATCTTTTGCGCAAAGTAAGAGAAATTGCTTTGATTTTGTGATATCTTCTACCCCAACATTCATATCTTTTCTTTTCTTCTTAGTACTCTTTCATCAAAAAAGAGAAACTCAAATCTGCAATTTACCCCATACATCGATGCCTTAGAGCAACGATGGTTTATCTGAAAAAATGAGCAATTTTCAATTTTTTCACATACGGTAGAATTTACAGTGAACTTTCAGATGACAACAGTAGAAAATAAAAGTTTTTTTAATTTCAAAAATATTTTTAGAAAACCTTTGTTGCAAAACATTACCCTAGCAAATTTCACAGCATCCTGCTTTCCCTCTAAAAACTTTGATGCAAATTTAATGCCAATTATCTGGGACAGGGGTCTGCAACAGCAGACATCCAGCTGTGCAAACCCTTCTTGCCTAGGAGTGGATACACTTGGACGGCTGGGCAGGGATTATGTAATACTGGCGGTTTCGTGATTCTTCTTGCTGAAATCTGATGGCTGGAATGTGATCTAATCTGGGAAAGAGGGTCAAGCTTTGTGCCATGCCCTATATTTTATCTGCAAGCAAGGTGGTTTACATCACTGCCAGTGTTTTTACTTTCCTGGCCTTTACAGGAGTCTCCACTTTCTGCACTAGCCTAGCCTAGCATCGCTTGGAGAGGACCAGACTTGGTGGACATCAAAGTTTCACATGCAGACTGCGAGAAAATTTCGGGCAAAAACAGGCCACCTGTTGTAAATATGCATTTATGTGCTTTCTTCTACATGTATTATAACATAAACATGCTGTGATAAAGATCGCATCGATACCCATTCTCTCTCCCAAAACTGAACACTTCCGTTCAATCCTCGATTTGTTCTGACCTTTTAAACTTTTCAAATGAGTGTATCTCAAAACTTTCAAAAATGGTGGCTCTGGCGATAGATCGTTGTTGATTGATATAAGGCATTGACATATTCTGAGCAATGTTTCTTCAAGGAGGGACTCTGAGGTGACCTACATACTCCAAAGGAAGTGTCTTCGACCATGCAACGAGGTGACAACCCTGATATGGCCTCAGCGGTTGGCAGGGCTACAAACAATATGATAGGACTGGATTAGGTTCTTAGTCATTGAAGATCAGAAACGTCCTCTGTAACTTCTTGACATGTAAAAATTCAGCGCCTTTAGTGGAGCAAAGCTAAGTCAAGATATGAGTTGGGAAAAAACCCCATTACGAGTGTGTGTCTTTCTGATTCAAAGTACAGAAGCTTACTTCAGCTGGATCAGAAAGTGGATGTCCTCCTCTGTCCTGGCTTCTGCCACTGTGGCCTGCAGACTGAGGCAGTGAGCTCTGGCGTTGTCGTAGGTCATGGCTGTTGTGGACTCCAGGAAGCAGTGGTTGTTGTGGAACGTCCAGCCCTTAGCACACCCTGAAAAGGTATTCAGTGTCATTGTCTACATGGTTTAACAGATGCAATACACGCATTACACCGCAATCAGCGCACTTAAAAAAAGTTATATGATTAAGAAGGATCAATGAGTTAATAGCAGCAGTTCTAATTGGCCACATGAATAAAAAACCCTTACAATGTCAATAATGAAGATAATTCCAAGCTCCTTACTTAAAGGAAACAGAGTAGCTAGGTGTTTTAAATTAATTGACATCAGCAATCATATCTGCTCGGAGGTAAACATTCATATTCCTACAAAGATATTGATACATAATCACGCACACAAGTGTTACAAAAAATATCAAAGTCATTGAACCTTTTGACGAACTACTATACATGGGTCCTGTACTAGAGTTTCTGATATTGACACACCTCGCGTGTTGTTCATCGGGGTACTATGCTCTCCCTCATTGTATTCAGTATGCATTAATACGTTTTGTAAAAACTGCAAAAATACTTGCACTTAATATATTTCTCTATTCATTCATTCATCCATCTATTCATTCATCCATTCATTCATTCATTCATGCTGTACCTCCGCAGACGTGACCTAAGGGTGACCACTGGCCAGTGGACAGACAGGAGGTCAGACCAGTCAGGTTGGCGTTGTCCTTGCAGGTGAAGATGACGTTGTCCCCAACAGCATACTGACTGCTCAGGCTGTACCCAGAACTGGCGTCTGCAGGAGGACTGGGTGGACCACACGTGATGGTAGCCACTGGGGAAAATAGTACAGGCATGGTCAGCGGTCTATTGAAGATAATATAGTCTGGACAATAATTATTAGAACGAAGGCTGTTAAACATGCTTTTGTGGTCATCGGTCTATTGAAGATGTGGTCTTGACAATATTAGAACGAAAATTGTTAAACATGTTGTTTTGGGGTTCGTCGATTTATTGAAGTTGTAGTCTTGACAACAATAAAACAAAGGCTGTTAAACATGTTGTTTTTTTGCGGTCATCGATCTTTTGAAGACGTAGCCTGGACAATATTAGAATGAAGGCATATTGTTTTTGCTATTAGTTTGAAGAGCAGTCCACGTTGGATAATAGAAACTTTTAAAAGAAAAAATAACAAACATAGAAAAACAAGACACACTTAACTGAAGTATATCTGCAATGTCCTAAGAACTTCTTACGAAGTTAGGAACGTTGTTGTTGTTGGTGGTGGTGTTGTTGTTGTTGTCGTCGTGCATACCCCAGTTTAACAATGTGGGGTCACCCAGAATGTGCAGTCTGACCCACTCACCCCACCTAGGACTCACTGTGAGATTGAAATTGTACCCTGAATGAGAAGTTTGCGTGTATTACTACTTTTAAATACCTCTCCATTTAGGCTAGGCAGCCATACTCTGACTTCAGAGGAGAGGTAGAGGAGAAGTTAGAAATGAAGTCAAGTAAAGTCGTCGAGTAGAAAGACGAGACATGGACGGTTTTGGAGGAAAGTTATAAAGAAATAAAAATAAAACGGGGAAAGAAGAAGACCCACATTGAGTCAAAGCTTACCTTGTTCACAGGTTGGTCCTTCGAAGCTTGTTCCTTTTTTTGTTGTTGTTGTTTTTTTTGTTTTATGTTTTTTCACTACATGGTGATTTAGACACACCCGCATTCATACCAAAGTACCTATTATTACACACCCTATCTCTCTCTCTCTTTCTCCATCTTCTCCCCTACACACACACACAACACACAACACACACACACACACACACACACATATATATATATATATAAATATATATATATATAGAGAGAGAGAGAGAGAGAGAGAGAGAGAGAGAGAGAGAGAGAGAGGAATATATATATAACTAATTACAATAATGGTCTTATAGGTGAAGAATATATGACTTCAGCAACTGACATTATGAATTGCTGAGAGTCATATAAAACTTCTTGACTAGTGGCATATTTCTTATGAATATCTAAACCTCTTCTTTTATACATGTCAAAAAGAATTGGGCAATCAAACAATAAATGGTGGATTGAAAGGGGAATAGAACAACAATATGTTACATTTTTGGAATATTTAGTATTCCATGCATTTAATCTCAGTTTATGTATTAGAAGTTCTAATTTCCGTGGGCAAGGAAACTGCTCATAATGGTTTTTTTAAAAATAATCTTTGAATGCATGCATTTCATTAACTTAGAATGAATTACATAAGAGACATCGAGACTAGAAACAAACACTTCAGTACTATATTCAGAGGCACCTTGTTTTGCCAATGAATCAACCAGCTCATTCGAATAATTTCCACAATGAGAGGGGATCCAGCAAAAATTTATGCTGATGCCTCTGCTTGCAATAGAATGTATCAGGAATTTAATCTCAAATACAATATCATTCCTTATTTTACCATGCCATGTCTTGAATGCCATTAACACTGCTTTTGAGTCAACGCATAACAGAATTTCGCAAACATCAACAGCAGTATCAGATAAAAAATTCAAAGCCATAAGAATTGCAAATAATTCAGAAGTAAAAATAGAAAAATGCTCTCCTAAATGAAATGATTTTTGAACTTTTTTTTAGTAGGAATCACATATGCAGCACCACTTTTGCCTGTTTCTAATACAGATCCGTCAGTATACACTTTTAAGTGATTAGAATAATTACTTTCTAAGTGACTTTTTTCATCAACGGTAAGAAGATTTTCATCTTCATTTTTCTTTATTTCCGTGTAGTCGATGTCAAATTTAGCTGAAATATATTCCCAAGGAGGAAACTGAGGAACAACCGGTAAAATTGGAATTGTTTATATATTTATGTCATTTTCTTTCATAAATGTGTCTGTATAATTTTTAATTGGCTCCAGAAATGAAATATTGCGTGCTCGTTTAGGAAAATCAGTGTCTTGATTCATAAATATTTCCTCTTTTACTGAATTTGGAATAGAGAGACTACGAACCACGTATTTTGATACTGCCAGTTTTCGTTGTGTAGTTACAGGAATAACCATCTGTTGCTGTACTGTTCTCACTGCAGATGCCGCCGTTCTTACAGGGCTGCTTGTAGCACTTAAAGGTACCTGAAATGAACACACAGACACAATTGGAGTGAGGAGAGACAGTTTATATCCATTTAATAAGCAAACTGCATATCGAGTGTATTTACATCAGGATAACGATTATTATGAATTTTTATACTGTGTATGAACAGAAGAAAACATTCATTTTGTTGGAAATCGAAACACGCAAAGACCCCTTTGCTTTCAATTATTGCAAAAGAACTCCTTTCGGAATTTTTTTTCTGATGCCTGTTCTTTCAATTTCATTTTAAAACTACTAATAGGGGACGGTTTATGCTCATCTCAAATGAAATTGTGAAACGATATGTTCTTTTATCAACTAGATTTGTTTCTTTTTTGACGCAGACAAGGTGCATAGTTACCATGAGAAGGTTTATGTGGAGCTGTTTATATCAATGTGTGCAATCACACGTGTGAGAGACATTTTCAAATAATGTCCAGCTTTTTCACAGAGGAATCATCACTGATGTAAATTCTCCTTGAACGGGTGCCTCGGCCTTGGCTTGAACCCAGGCTGTCAGATCGCCAGCAAATGCTCTGACCACTAGCCCATCCAGCCACCCCTCTCCCCCTTCCCCAAAGGAATTTAAAAAAGCTGCACTTACTGTTGCAGGTGTGGCAAGAATATGCACAGTAGTCCTCCATGTAGTCTCGATACGATGAATCCAGGCATAGGCCACTGCCGGCCCAGAAGGTGCAATAACTGTCCATGTCATAGCAGTGGGGGTCTGTCCAACAGGGTAGTATAACAGTGACATAGACTGATCCACAGCAGGAATGAATATTCAGTAATGCTAATGATACTGATACCTTTGATAGACAGTGTATCATGACAGACTGCTGCACACAGGAATGAGAAGGGAGTAATGCCAA
Source organism: Rapana venosa (assembly GCA_028751875.1). Taxonomy (NCBI): domain Eukaryota; kingdom Metazoa; phylum Mollusca; class Gastropoda; order Neogastropoda; family Muricidae; genus Rapana; species Rapana venosa. Next base: position 14,934,713 of record CM054152.1, on the reverse strand, counting down.
TGACAATGACGCTGATGACGGAGAGAGTTTTTATCCTCAGCATGAATACAAAACAGAGGTGTACCTGGGTTCTTTATAATAATAATAATAATAATAATAACAACAACAATGAAATCAAGTCTACAAGCGCAAGTGCCCCCCCTCCCACCACACATGCATGCACGCACACACACATGCACGTGCGCGCGCGCACACACACACACACACACACACACACATACACACACAGAGTGTCGGTATCACTTTATGTGGAAGGACTTAAAATTGAAGACTACACACACAGAATCATATTGTACTCAGCTTACCACTGTCATTATTATTATTATTATTATTATTATTATTATTATTATTATTACCATTCTTCTTCTTCTCCGCAATTCTCTTCTTGTTCTTCTTCTTGTTCTTCTTCTTGTTCTTGTTCTTCTTCTTCTTCTCGCAATTCTTCTTTACAATTGTTTTTCGCAATTCTTCTTCGCAATTCTTCTTCTTCTTCTCATTATTATCAATGTTCAGTATCATTTCATAATAACTGGACAGCTCTGTCTCCAAGGTTTATGTTCAGAGCCTCATGGTAGGTAGTGGATCTGTGGTCTATAGGTGTATGCTTGTCTTTATACCCAGAAGTCAAGGGTTCGAACCCCCCCACCCCACCCCCCCTGACACATACTAGCAGAACAAAAAAACTCTTGAGGTGATGCGCTTTCCTCAGGGAGAGCATATACATATATAATTGAAATTTCCCTCAAAGAAATCTGCTGTGACTGAAAGTGGAATCCAAAGGTAAAGGTGTCCCATAACCTATGTGGTTATAAGAGATCGAGGCATCAGAGATCTCAGCTTCTCTAGGACCAGCATATTGAGGGCTGCGCCCATCTCCTCTCCATCGCTGCTTTACCTTCCCTGACCCTAAAGTGGCAGGTACCCATTTACAGCTGAGTTAAGAGAGGGATTGTACTGACACCAAGGCGCGCAAACGGTCATCCATCCACTTGGTAACCACGCTCGAAGCTGCTTAACATTGGCTGGGGGAAAGCGAGTGCTCTGATCACTGAGCTATCCCGTCCCCAAGTGGAATCCAGTACAAATACATATCCATAGAGATCATTATAAACCGGTGTTACATGCTACTAAAAGGCTTGCAACCTAAAGTAAAGACCAGATAATTACACACAATGATTACTCACTGAAGCAGAGATTGCAGCCATGGGGACACAACCTCTTGATGGTGTTGTTAGTCCTGCACAAGCCTGAAGTGATCCAGCCACTGCACTGCTCACTTCTGTCCACACACCCTGGGCCTGCAGACGTACAGACACTGACTGATATGTGTATCAATAGTGTGTGCCTCTGTGTGTGTGTGTGTGTGTGTGTGCGCATATGGTATGTATGTGTAGCTAAACTGTAGTGATGTGCAATGAGTCCTTCCCAATGAAAGCGGGTCAAGTTCCAGGTAGAGAAACAAAATCGGCTTTGATTGAAAATCATATATAAAACATCATTGTTGAACGCAAAAGACGTACTATTTCTTTAAAAGAGTATGTTTAGTCTGGGTGTCAAAATGAATGTGTACCATGTACCATATTGGGGAACAAACCATTAATATTCCTAGTGACCAGATTCAGTTTACTATCCCTGATTAATTATTCTTAGATGTTTTACTTATGAAAATAAGATAAAAAACAATTCCATTTGCCACAATGAAAAAGCGTAAAACTGTAGACCGCACTAACTTTTTAGAAAACAGTATTGAACATCTTGAAAAGAAACTTGTACTGACCGACGAAGACACTCGACAACTTAACAATGACAAAGAGGAACTGGTTAGGATTAGAGAGAAACAAATGCAAGGGGTTTTACTACGTTCGCGAGCAAGATGGGTGGCTGAAGGGGAAAAGGTAACAAAATATTTCTGTAGTCTTGAAAAACGTCATTATATTAGTAAATACATGAACAAATTAAGGCTATCAAATGGCAACGTAACATCAGATCATGAAGAGATAGTTAAAGAAGTACAACATTTTTATGAAAACCTGTATGCAAGGAAGCAAATAGAGGATTGTGAAATATCAGATCTAGTAGGAAATATCCCTAAACTCACTGATATAGAGAAATTGCAGTTAGAAGGGGAAATATCCATGGAAGAAGCCACACAGGCTCTGAAAAATATGAAAAAGAATAAAAGCTCTGGCTCAGATGGATTTACTGTTGAATTTTTAAAATTTTTCTGGAAACAGGTTGGTCTATTTGTGGTAAGAGCTCTAAATAATAGTTTTTGGAAAGGGGAACTTTCAGCCCTCCCAAAAGAAAGTATTATTACTTGTATTCAAAAGGAGATAAAGAAAAAGAATTTATTAAGAACTGGAGGCCCATTTCCCTCTTAAATGTTGTGTACAAAATTGGCTCTGCAAGCACTGCAAATAGAGTAAAATCTTTATTACCTTCTCTTATTAATGAAGATCAAACAGGATTTATAAAAAATAAATTATAGGAGACAACATTCGACTAATTTATGATATGATTCAGTATTTAAACAGGGAAAGTTTACCAGGTTTACTTTTATGCCTTGATTTTGAAAAAGCCTTCGACTCTATTGCCTGGTCATTTATGTTCAAGGTCCTTTCTGCTTTTGGTTTTGGCAAAGACTTCTGTCAGTGGATATCTGTTTTCTACAAAAATATAAAATCGTCTGTCCTGGTTAATGGACAAATGTCACAGTGGTTTCCCATCTCGAGGGGTTGCCGACAGGGAGATCCTATATCCCCATATCTGTTTATTTTGTGTGTAGAAGTCCTTGGTATAATGACTAGACAAGCTGAAAAGATAAAAGGCATTAGCATTGGAGAAACCGAGCACAAAATTTCACAATACGCAGACGACACTGAACTTTTCTTTAGATGGAACTGAAGAAACATTTACAGAGGCAGTTAACATTCTTGATAAATTTGGGAAGAGGTCTGGCCTGTACTTGAATGCAAACAAGACTGTGGCTGTGTGGCTTGGAAGACAGAAGAACTCGCCAAGACGCTACAGTCCTCATTTACACATGCAGTGGAATCCTCCAAGGTTTAAGATATTAGGAATATGGCTCTCTAATAATTTAAAGGAATGTAAAGAATTTAATCTGAAAGAAAAATTTGCTGAAATTGAATATCTTTATAAACTATGGCTTAAGCGACATATTACCCCATTAGGTAGAGTTGGTATTCTTAAATCATTAATTTTATCCAAGATTGTACACTTGTGGATGTTGTTGCCTAACCCTCCAGATAAAATAGTTGATTTGATAAAAAAAAAACAGTGTATCAGTTTGTATGGAATAACAAACAGGATAGGATTAGTCGAAAAACAGTTGTTAAAGCTATTCGCGAAGGTGGACTTGGAGTACCAGATATCAAAAGGTACATAAACGCTTTAAAGCTGCTTTCGATAAGACGATTACGAAAAAGTACCCATAAATGGAAAAACATAATCTTGAAAATAAACCCTATTGTAGCTCATCTTGAATATCTTGGCACTGATCTCCCATGTGACAGAAACCATCAACCTAATCACTTTTGGAATAATGTCCTAAGATCATACAAAGAATTTGGAAAGAAGGTTTCTGTATCAACATCTGAAGAAATAATAGGAGAACCTTTGTTTTGTAATGATAACATTCAGATTGGGAACAGAAGGTTTTTTTTTTTTAAGAAATGGTATAAAAAAAGGTGTATGTTTCATTCATAATTTGCTTGATGATAATGGTCTTTTTCTCACAGTTCAAGAGTTTAATGGTAAATATAATCTAGAGACTGATTGCATTACATACATGGGACGTGTACAAGCTGTCAAGAGTTATGTAAGAAAACAACACACATATATATTTGATAACATACCATTGAATTGCCCTAAAGCTCTTAAGGTTATTGCATCATATCCCAAAGGGGCTCGATCATTTTACGATATCCTCATGCGGGATGATGCAAAACCAAACTGTTGTCAAAAATGGGACAATAAATTAAATGCCAATGTCAATTGTAATGGAACTTTCAGAAAAATTCAACAGATTAAAGACATTAAACTACGTTGGTTCCAAATAAGACTCACACATAGAATATTAGCAACAAATACTGTCCTCATGCACATGAATGTGGTTCATGAAAGCAGCTGCAGCTTCTGCAGAAGAGTTCAGGATAGTATAAGCCATATGCTCTGGACTTGTGATTGTATCCAACCTTTTTGGGCACAGTTGGAAAGATATATAAATCAAAATTGTGAAAATGCAGACAACATAATGCTGAATGAAATAATTGTATTGTTTGGATGTGATGATGCCTATAGGTCTGACCACATTTTTGACATGATTATATTACATGCAAAATTTTACATTTACAGATGTAAGATCAATAAAACAATCCTCAGTTCTGTCACTTCAGGACAAACTTGAAAAAGGTGTTTGAAACTGACAAATATATTTCGTTTATCAACATGACTCATAATAAGTTTGTAACTGATTGGCTACCATATAGACATATTGTCGAAATTTGACATTTTCTTTGATAGCGAATTAAAGATAATCCTCTATTACCTGTCTTTTTTCCCAAATTAGCAAACTGCTGTTATATCTACTCTGATAATTATGTTATTGTGACTAATGGGTAGTAGCTATTGCATCAAATAGTGTATGGAGGCAGGTGACATGTATCTAGTCTCCACATGGATCAGTAACCCTGCTATTGTTGTGATAGATACGTATATGTATGTGTGTGTGTATCAATATAAGTGTGTGGTAAAATGTTTGTGGACTCCTCTTAGCACATACAAGAATCGCAAGTGCTATACAAAAAATAATCCAAACAAATAACAGATTTGTATGCCTATATAGTGACCAATGATTTGAATTGATAACCCTTTGTGTCAGAGTATGTTTATGTATATGTGTGTGTATGCGTGTGTATGTATGTATTTTGTATGTATGTAGTATGTATGTATATGTATGTATGTATGTATGTGTGTATGTGTGTTATGTATGTGTGTGTGTGTATGTGTGTGTATGTATGTGTGTGTATGTATGCATGTATGCATATCTACATGTATGTTTGCTTGTATCTTTCCCTATTCCCATGTGTTCGAATGTAACATTTTATTTACATTACCTCATAAGTGTAGAACATTTTTTGAATTAGTTACTTGTGCCTCTATTACTTAGTACCATTTATTAACAAAATTAATGTACAAAATACTATAGCCAGCTTGAAAAATGATGTATGTATTGATATTGAATTCATGTGCATTTATGTGTTAAAACGGTGGGGACACAGGTTAGAAACGATACTTATGATGTTCAACTTATACTTGTTTTGTGTTCATATGCAAAAATTGAATAAAAATGTTTTTAAAAAAATATCGGGGATGCTTCATCATCGCCAAATGTTTGTGTAAGTGCCAAGACCTTGCCACAATAGTTAAAAGAAAACCTCAAGCAAACAAAGTCCCCAACCATTGGTACTTTCATTGCAGTGGGGGCTGTAGAAATCCTTCCAGTCTTGTTGAGCATATCGGTAAACCATACTTTACTTTTCCAGTTACCCTGAACGATGAGGACGTCTCCCTGCCTTGATAGCTGAGGTTGGACGTTAGATCCTTGAATAAGATGATCCATTATTGTCTGAATCACAGCGAAGTTAGATGCGGTGGGCCTGACTTGTCAGGCGCTTAACGGCAGCACAACGCATTTTCGCTCATAATTAGGACAGACAACAATAGTCGCTAACAATGAAGTAGAAGTCTGAATGGGAACAACAAAGTCTGAATGGGAACAACATTTTTCACTTTCTTGATCCATATATAGTTTTTCTCACAGGACATAATCTTACTTAAACAGGGAAGCATCCCAGTGCAGAGTTCTTTATATTTTTGTTGACTACTTCCGCCTTTTAACTTCAGGTATGTGTTTTTTCTCTTCTATATTATAGTAAAAACATGCCCTTCTCCTATCTGCTCCTATCTGTTATTCTTACATCTGACGTTGCAACAGCTGTGAACACGCAAGGAATACTGATAGATTCGACTGATCATTTCTTTCAGTTTCTTTTGAGGCTACCTGTGTCTCTTTGCGGTCTTGATGGTGATTGTCATGCAGTTTTATCCGTGGATACTCTTGGCTGTCACCCTAGTGACAAAGTTATTACAGCCTTCCGGGTAGATATCAGTCACTAAAATGGTACAATCATCGGCAATTTAGGTTGTAGCCACTTTGGTAAGGGGGTATCTGTATTGTCGTTTTTAAAAAATCAAGTAAAATAATGACATAACCATTTTCAATTTAGGCTGGTAACATTTTATGTATGATTTCTGTATGTTTTATTATCTCTATTTTGGAGCCTTTGTCTGTCCAGGTCATATTTTTTACTGAGCTAAATGCCCGCAGATAGTAATGGCCAACATGATCACCAGTGATAAAGGCCAACATGATCACCAGTGATAAGGGCCAACATGATCACCAGTGATAAGGGCCAACATGATCACCAGTGAAAAGGGGGCCAACAGATCACCATGTAAAGGCCAACATGATCCCAGTGAAAAGGGCCAATGATCCCATGATAAGGGCCCAACATATCACCAGTATAAGGGCATGGAAAGGGCCCAATGTCCCCCAGTGAAAAAGGGCCAACAGATCACCAGTGAAAAGGGAAACTACACCAGTGAAAAGGGCCAGGGGTTTAAAGGGCCCCAGTTCACCAGTGTTAAGGGGGCCAAATGATCCCAGTGAAAAGGGGCCCAAATGATCCCCATGATAAGGGCCCAAACAGATCACCAGTATAAGGCCAATGATCCCCATGGACAAAAAGCAGCTGGCCTAAAGGTGGGTACTGTGTTCAGTGCACTACGGGAAAGTTAGTGTTGCTTGCACAAACAATCTTTAAGCAAAAAAAAAAAACCCCATAAAATAGGTCTTTCAGCGTGAATATTAGACTACTAAAACAGTAACACCCTTAATGATGATTAACTGCTGCACCACAGGTTTACACCAATTTTATTTTCACAAAATTTATTTTACGGGAAAAAAATTTGAAAAGTGGCATAAACTTACTCTAATTTTTTTGCCTCAAATCACAGAGCCAATGATGAAAGCAAAAGAAAAATTCAGTTTCTTAACTGAGAAGTAAGGAAAAAGCTCACTTTCACACAGTAGCTACAGGACTTTGGCATTCCCTGGAAGATGTTGTAAAGGATCCTGCAACACTGGCTGGGGTCACAGCTGTGCAGTCTGCTCCACTGTCGGAACAGGCGACACAGGGGCCTTTTGGAAGGGGGCCAAAAATACAAGATAGCAGTGTTAAAATTTTTTCAGATGTTTATCCCGATCGGAAGCGGCTACCTTCATGGCGGCAAAAACGGACGCATACACAAAATCCCATCATTGGTAAACCTCGGAGTTCTAGCCAAAGAACGAAAAAACAATATAAGGGAAAAAAATTCCCACTGAAGGTCTTGCATTAGAGCTCTGTCCCATTTAAAGTGTAGAACAGTTTTATACGACATTGTGATGCAACATTGTGTATAGCAATATATTGGGTGAAGAATCTATGTTGTGCTGCAATGACTGTATTGCTAAGGATATCATGTTGGAACGAGCTGACTGGCCGTCTTTAGAGTTAGACTGCTTCATCATGTCAGCGTTTGGTTCTTTCGCTGCAAGAACGCTCAAAGTGTTATCTAAGCGCTTTATCTCCTAAGACCACGGTCACCAACAATGTAATATAGAAACCACGATTGTCACCACTGAAGATTACAATCAAGGTTTACTTGAACAGTTTCACAACACATATCGTTTGATAACAACATTTTTTTAAGGAAAAGTGTCACCATAACAAACTTTTACAAGTTTATAACAAGTTTATTAAGAATATCGACACTACACAAACGTTCATTACTAAAAAAACGTTGACTAAAAAGTCTGATCTTTCCCCATGTTTAAAAAAACATCCTGCACACAGACTGTCATTATGCGTAATTACAAAACGATCTAAGACCACCGACAACTAAGTTTTTAGCAAGAAAAACCTCACCCCGATTGATATCAGACAATGTCTGATGACAAGGACCTGCAACTCCCTCCACGTTTACCTGCATATCTAACCCTGTTGAATTGTTAACGCCCATTCAGTAATGTTGTTCAGCCATTTTTCTCTGTCTGCCCCTTTGTCTTCTTTTCCCTAGACTGTGATCTGCAAATGGTTTCTAAACAACAGTCGGATTTTTGTGACCTAACCATCCCTCTTCAGGGTTTTTATTTCTCGACCTAATAAGAGACCTTTACGGTGGTCAATGGCTTATTGTAAATTGTACTTATTTTTTCCCTTATTCGTCACACGGTCTAGAGGAGCTGTTCAGAATTCTTCAGTAGCGTATCGTGTCAACTTGGATGTGTCACTGCAAGTTGCTGTTGAAGTTTTGAGCTTTGCAAAGAAATAAAAAAAAGGATGACTTGCTTCTTGCGGTTGTGACTTTTCCAGAGGGCACAGCCCAAATTTCACTGCAAGAAATCTGGTGTGATTTAAAAGTGAATACAATACAATTGAAATGCAATAAATACAATAAACTGCATGCGCACAGGATGGAATAACCAATGCACATTTTTGTTTCAGTATACACCCGACTGATGTTTCTATTAAACATTCTTCTAGTCAAGTCCAACCCAGATGCCAATTTGGACATCTAATAAGAAATTTGATTTTTGAAGTGTGGAATTCGGACTTTTTCGTTTAAGAGGTGTGTACTTCTTTTTGAACACTAAAATTAGGAAAGTAAGAGAAAGGTTTGAATCTATAGAGTTGAGAAATTTTTGTGAAGACAGGGGCATGACTCACGTCACTTTACGCCACATGTCCCGAACACTGGTCTAAGATTAGTGTCGTTTGTCACCGGGGGTGTGCATTCCATTCCGTTTTCAAATTGAGCACCACAACATCTTGTCTTTGCAGGTCTGGAAACCCCCTGAAGAGACAGGACAATAATGGGTTTGAGAGGAAGTATGGGGGGTATCGGAAATGAGAAGATAACTGAATAAAAAAGTGCATAAAACAAAGAAATGGGTGAAATATCGCACAAATTTCTATGCACTTTTAAAATTTCCTTTTGAATAACTATTGAATGCTTTGAAATTTCCTCTCGAACCAGACAGAATCCATTTTGTATGTTACATAGAGCGAAAATGCGTTTGCTAAGCTTTTGGAACAGGCAGACCTGAGCATCCGACTTCGGCGTTGGGCGAAAATTTGTTATCTTTTTAACTTTCTGTAAAAAGAAAGCAATTGGCTTATGGACCAAAAAGGTAGGGAATAGAAAGATGAAGGTGAAGGGAAATTAATAGGCTAAAAGAAAAATTTAGAAAGGGAATTCACTAAGCTCAGAATTTCCAAGAGGTGGGAATAATTTAATTCAAATATCCCACCCCACCCTTTATACCATGGGTAGCTTTGCAAAAAGTTTCATGAATAACTTAGTTGCTGATTTTTTCTTGATATCCCTTTGTTAAAGTTATGAAGATTTTGCAAAATAAAATGATTAAGAAAGCTTTAAACCCAAAAATCTTACATGCCTCTCGAATTATCCATACATTTTATAGTCATCAAAATCCAAGTAAAGTATCCATGTAAGAAATGTTATGATTTGTATATGCTGGAGTTCTTATATTTTATTTTTTCCTTTATTCGAGGATGAGGAAATAAACTATGTGCGGTTTTTTTACAACGGCCCGGGGTTATGCTTTTTTGTAAATTTTTCGTCCATTGAAACAAAGGCCATAGTCTTTCGAAAGGGAATGGATTTAACATTTGCGCAAAGATGTTTTGCTTGATTCGGACACAGGGTCTCAGGTTTTTTGGTTCATTGTTGGACGTTTGGGGATGGTGTCTGCCCTTAATGTTACTTCGGGAAGAAAATAATTAACGGGATTTTTGAACCCGGGTTTGTCGTATTGTGTTGTGTTTTGTTGTTGTGTTTGTTTTGGTCGTGTTGTGTGTGTGTTGTGTGTTTTGTTGTGAAACAATAATACTGCATCTATCTGATGCTACTTACTGTTTCTCTTCCCACACGTCGCCCCAAGAAGTGGTTGCTGAGACACACTTGAAGGTGCCCCGTATAGCACTTCCCCGTTGACAGGGGGAGGGGCCAGGGGTCTTAACACCCAAAACCCCAACACACACACACACACACACACAAAACACACACACACACCCCACACACACACACACACACACACACACACAAACACACAAACACACACACTGACAGGTTTTAACTTCTTGAACAGTTTTGATAGTGGGAGTTTAGAATTCATTTCTGTTCTGTATGATGCAGTCCATGATTAATACACACAAGCAAGGAAACAGACAGAGAAGGAAGAAGCCCAGAGTGCTTACCTTGGCAAGTGTTCCCATAGCAGGTCTTGGGACAGGACAGCTTGGCAAAGTCAGGGTCATCCTGACACCGTGACCCCTGAACTCTGCTGGCACAGTCGGCAAAGAAGTCGGCACACACACTGCTGACTGGAAAGTAAAAGGAAAGGTAGTTGGCACACACACACACGCTGCTGACTGAAAAAAAGAAAGGTAGCTGGCACCACACCCACTGCGCTGGAAGGTAAAAGAAGGGGGTTTATTTGGGGCACACACACATGTGACTGAAGAAAAAAAGGAAAGGTAGTTGGCACACACACACTGCTGATTGAAAGAAAAAGGGAAAAAGGTAGTTGGCACACACCACTGCTGACGGGAAAGAAAAAGTAGCCTAGTTGGCACACACATGCTGACTGTATTGAAAAACAAAGGATTCCACTTGTCTTCATTTCTGATACACTAAAATTTAATACTCACAGCAAATGATGTACTTAATATAACCAATACGTACATAGCACATTAAACAGAAAAAAGGGTTTAGATTCTGGCCAACAAAATTGTTTAAGCTTTTTTTCCATCCAACTTATAGAAAAGGGGACATTAAAAAACTCCCGGACAGAAACAGCTGGTAACTAAAAAACATGTAAGGTAAAGGTAAAGGTGTCCCATAACCTATAAGGTCGTTGGGATCGAGGCGTCAAGGACCTCATTTTCCATAAGGGCCCCCACATATTGAGGGCGGCGTTCATCTCCTCCCCTGGGTGCTTTACCTTCCCTGACCCTAAAAGGGCAGTACCATTTTCAGCTGGTGAACTGGGGGACTGTACTGAAGCCAAGGCGCTTTAAACGGTCACCCATCCAACTAGAAACCCACTCTCGACGCTGCTTAACTTGGCGGGGGAAAGCGATGCCCGACCACTGAGCTACCTCCACAAACATGTAAGTTACCCCTTCATGTAAAACATGTAAGGTAACATGTATGTTTGCCTGTACAAACGTGTAAGTACAGGCAAACATAAAATCCACGGGGAGAGGGACGGTTAGATATTCAACCAAATACACAAACCACAGTCTATGGCCACCACACAGTTACTTTACGCAGGTCGCGGGACAGATAACCTTTGCAGCGGACTGGAGCAGTCAGCTGTGGTCCAGTGTAGCTAGGCAGCACCAGGGTGCAGTCGTTCCAGTATCGGCCCCTTGAACAACAGGGACATGTTGTATCATGGGTATTGATTTTTTGTGTGTGCAAAGTTTTTTTTTCTTTTCCCTGCTAGAGCTGCGAGGTTCACCAATGGTGAGATTTTTGTTTGTTTGTTTTTGTTTAATGTCCATTCACTACTTTTGATAAGGAAGGTGAGATTTTTGTGTGTGGGGGCCGATTTACCTCGCCATTAAGGTTGTTGTATTCTGAGTTAGGGATATGTTTGTTTTTTTTAAAGGATAATGATTGGGGCCATTGAAGAGGTGACTGTTTGAAGTGATAATAAATGAAGTGAAAACAATAGAAGACTTGGCAGTTAGAAACAGTCACACAGACAACACAAATAGACAAAGAGACATATAACACAGACAGAATCACACACATACACACACACGCACATGACACACAAAACAAACACCAACACACACGCGCGCACCATCACGCCACAGGAACAGAAGCTGAGATACAGAAGCAAAGATATCTTTACTTTAAAAAAGTTCTATATATTTTGGGCCTTTGCACCAAGAACAGGTTTCTCTCAACTGCACTGAAACAAATAGAATCACCCCACAGTTGTAGAACAAATCAGGACATTTGATAACATGAATTTCCGCAGAAATTGTGCAGTCATTTGTGTACAGTGTAAGAAAGCAGGACACAGCAGTTTGGGCCTGTGGTACACAAGAAGAATGAAACGTTAACAAGATATTGCGATTGCATAGAGACAGACTTAGGTCTATTGTTTTAATATATTTATGATCCAAGGTGGACGAGTTTAGGTCTACATCTAAATAAAGCAGTTTAATAACCCGAGGTGATTTTGCATTCTATTGAAGCTGAGGAAAAATCAAAGAAAAGAATGCAAAAAAGCCTGTGTATTCAATTGAGTGGATGTGTCATGAAGAAGCATTATACTTGCATCACCTATCCTTTTATATGGTCTGGAGCAAAGGATGGGATCAAGGAACAGAAAAAATCGGTAAAAGCAAGCAGACAAATAAACAGATAAAGACAAAGACATAAACACACAGACGGGCACAAAAGAACGACGAGGGCATGAACAAAGCAACAGCAAGTCTCACCGCTGTTCCATTTGTCCAAAAGGGCTGTGTCTTGTCTTCCCATACAAAACCAAGAGGATCCTTTCTTAAGGCCATCCACTGGCTTGCATTTCTGAAACATGCTTTTTTTTCTACAGTGTGGTCAATAGACTAAAAAAAAAACCCCACACACACATAAAGAGGGCTATGATAAAGATCGCATCGACACCCATTCACTCTCCCAAAACGAATACTTCCGTTCAATCCTCGATTTGTTCTGACCTTTTAAACTTTCAAATGAGTGTATCCAAAACTTTCGAAATGGCGGCTCTGTCGATGACCTTTGTGCTCTAAGGCATCGACATATTCTGAGAAATTTTCTTCAAGGAGGGACTCTAAGGTGACCTACTTACTCCAAAGGGAAGTGTCTTCGACCATGCAAACGAGGTACAACCTCTGATATGGCCTCAGGGGTTGGCAGGGCTACAAACAATATGATAGGAGGGGATTTAATTCTTAGTCATTGAAGATCAGAAACGTCCTCTATAACTTCTTGACATGTAAAAATTGAGCTCTTTTAGGACCAAAGGTAATCAAGATATGAGTTGGGAAAAGACTTACGAGAGTGTCTTCTGATTAAAATGTACAGGAGCTTACTTCAGGGATCAGAAGTGGATGTCCCCCTCTGTCCTGGCTTCTGCCACTGTGGCTGCAGACTGAGGCAGTGAGCCCCGGGCGTTGTCGTGGGTCATGCTGTTGTGGACTCCAGAAGCAGGGTTGTCGTGGAAAGTCCAGCCTTTAGCACACCCGGGAAAAGGTATTCAGTGCCCATTACCTACATGATTTAACGGATGCAATACACGCATTACCCCGCATCAGCGTACTTTAAAAAGTTATATGATAAGAAGGATCAAGAGTTAATAGCAGCAGTTCTAATTGGCACATGAATAATTAACCCTTACAATGTCAAAATTAAAGATAATTCCAAGCTCCTTACTTAAAGGAAACAGAGTAGCTAGTGTTTTAAATTATTGTACACCAGCAAATCAAATCTGCTCGGAGGTAAACATTCATTCCCACAAAGAAATTGATCAATAATCACGAAACACAAGCGTTACCAAAAATATCAAAGTCATTGAACCTTTTGACGAACTACTATACCATGGGTCCTGTATAGAGTTTCTGATATTGACACACCTCGGTGTTGTTCATCGGGGTACTATGCTCCCTCACTGTATTCAGTATACATTAATACGTTTGTAAAACTGCAAAAATAATTGCACTATATATTTCTCAATTATTCATTCATGGTTTACCTCCGCAGAGTGTTCTAAGGCTGACCACGGCCAGGGGACGACAGGAGGTCAGACCAAGGTGCGTTGTCCTTGCAGGTGAAGCTGACGTTGTCCCCAACAGCATACTGATGCTCAGGTGTTTGGGTACCAGAACTGGCGTCTGCGGGAGGACTGGGTGGACCACACGTGATGGTAGCCACTGGGAAATAGTACAGGCATGGTCAGCGGTCTATTGAAGATTATATAGTTGGACAAATAATTATTAGAACAAGGCTTTTAAACTGCTTTTGGGGTCATCGTCTATTGAAGATGTAGTCTTGACAATTTTAAAAACGCAGGCTTTCAAAACGTTTTTGCTGTCAATGGCTTTTTGAAGATGTAGCCTGGACAATATTGGGATGGGGGCTGTTAAAGGGTTTTTTTTTTTAATTTTTAGTGGTAAATCTAGTTCAGGTTTGTGATATCAGACTTAAAAAAAAAAAAACATAGAAACACAAGACACACTTAACTAAAATATATCTGCAATGTCTAAAGAACTTCTCATGAAGTTTAGGAATGTTTTGTTGTTGTTGTTGTGTGCATCCCCCAGTTTAACACTGTGGGGTCACGTGAATGTGCAGTTGACTCACTCACCCCCACCTAGGACTCACTGTGAGATTGAAATTGTACCCTGAATGAAAAAGTTTGCATGTATTACTTCTTTTAAATACCTCTTTCCCAATAGGCTAGGGAGCCATAAATCCGACTTCAGGGAGGTAGAGAGTTAGGGAAAGAATCAAATAAAGTCGTCGAGTAGAAAACGAGACATGGACGGTTTTGGAGGAAAGTTATAAAGAAATAAAAATAAAACGGGGAAAGAAGAAATCCCCATTTAGTCAAAGCTTACCTTGTTCACAGGTTGGTCCTTCGAATTTGTTCCTGTGCAGTTACAGGAATAACCATCTGTTGCTGTAATGTTCTCACCTGCAGATGCCGCGTTCTTAAGGGCTGCTTGTCGCACTTCAAGGTACCTGACAGCAAACACAGGCAAAATTGAGGGGGGAAAGACAGTTTATATCCATTTGATAATCAAAACTGTGATAAAGAGTGTATTGATGACGACTATTATGCATTTTTAATGTGCATGTTTTTTTAGCGTACGGTTTTGGAGGAAGTCATTTAAAAAAATTTAAAAAAGGGAAGAAAAAGAAGACCCACGTTGAGTCAAAGCTTACGTTGTTCACAGTTGGTCCTTTGAAGTTTGTTCCTGTGCAGTACAGGAATAAACCATCTGTTGCTGTTCTGTTCTCACTGCAGATGCCGCCGTTCTTACAGGGCTGTTGTCGCACTTCAAGGTACCTGACATGCAAACACAAAAATTGGAGGGAGGAAAAGACAGTTTATATCCATTTTAAAAATCATATCACATCAGACTCGTGACCTTGGCGGTCGTGGGAAGAGGCACGAAAACGATGCCGTGGTAAGCTCCTCCATCCATCTCGCTCTCAGCTCTGCGCAGTAGTGCCGGTCATTCATCCTGGTCCATTCTCTGATGTTGTCCATCCCTGACTTGTTTTCTGTCTTCCCCTCCTTCTGCCCCCCTTCGAGTGTTCCCTGCGTGCTGTTTTTGCGAGTGTTGTGGCGGGTGACGTGGGCCGAACCATGTCAGCTTTTTCTTCCTGACGATGGTGAGAAGGGTTTCCTGTGACCTGCCAGCCGTGTTATTTTACTCTTGACAAATTCATTGGGCTTTTGTTCTCTCCAGGATATGCCCGCAGTTTTCTATGGCATTTTGTTTCAAATGACTGGATTGGGCTTTGCTGTTTCAGCAGTCAATGTCCGATTTCACTTCCGTACAGCAGGATAGTCTGAATTAGGCTTTGTAGAGCTTTAGTTTGATTGGGAAAGTGATCTCTTTACTTTTCCATATGGTGGGGGTTTTGTCATGGAAGAATGTTGCATGGCTATTCTGATTTTATATCGTCGTCGATCGCCCCGTCCTTGTGAGTTGTAGCGCCAAAGGTTTTTTAAGAGCGTCTACCTCCTCCAGTTGCTGGCCGTTCATGTAAATTTTAGCAGTGGCATTGCTCGTGCTGTTCACAAGTACTTTTTGTTTTCTCCCAGCTTACCTCCATCGCCCTATGTAAATTTAATAATCAACTGTGACAAAAGAGTATATTTATGACGATTATTAGAATTTTTGTAATGTGCATGTTCTTAAGCGTATGGTTTTGGAAGGGAAGTCATAAAGAAATAAAACGGGGAAAAAAGAAGACCCACGTTGAGTCAAAGCTTACGTTGTTCACAGGTTGTCCTTGGAAGTTTGTCCTGTTTCAGTTTACAGGAATAACCATCTGTTGCTGTACTGTTCTCACTGCAGATGCCGCCGTTCTTTACAGGGTTGCTTGTTCGCACTTCAAGGGTTTTTGACATGTCAACACAAGCAAAATTGGGGGGGGAGGAAAGACAGTTTATATCATTTGATAATCAAAACTGTGAATTAAAAGAGTATATTTATGATGATTATTATGCCTTTTTGTAATGTGCATTTTTTTAGCCGTACGGTTTGGAGGAATTAAAAAGAAAAAAACGGGGAAAAAAGGAAGACCCACGTTGGTCAAGCTTACGTTGTTCACAGGTTGTCCTTTCGAAGTTGGTTCCTGTGCAGTTACCAAGGAATAAACATCTGTTGCTGTACTTGTTTCCACTGCAGGATGCCGCCGTTCTTTCAGGGCTGCTTTTCGCACTTCTGGTTTCTGACATCAAACACAAGCAAATTGGAGGGAAAAGACAGTTTATTCCATTTAATAATACTTGTGATAAAGATATTATTAATAACGTTATTAGCCTTTTTGTAAATGTGCATGTTCTTTTTTGCGTACGGTATTTGGGGGAAGTCATGAAGAAATAAATTGGGAAAAAGAAAACCAGTTGGTCAAGCTACGTTGTTCACAGAGTTGGTCTTTGAAGTTTGTTCCTGTGCAGTTTACAGAATACCATCTGTTGCTGTACTGTTTCACTCAGATGCCGCCGTTCTTACAGGTGCTTGTCGACTTCAAGGTACCTGGAATGCAAAAAAGGCAAAATTGGAGGGAGAAAGACAGTTTATATCCATTTATCAAAAATCATTCTTTCATAGACTCGTGACTTGGCGTCGTGGGAAAAGCACGAAAGACCGATGCCGTGGTAAGCCTCCTCCCTCCATCGGTCCCCGGCTTCTGGCGTAGTTGGGGAGTCATTCTACCTGGTCCCATTCTCTGATGTTGCATCCATGACTATTGTTTCTTCCCTTTCTGCCCCCTTCGAGTAAATTTCCCTTGTGTGCGTTTTTGGGCAAGTGTTGTTTGGCGGGTGACTTGGGACCATGTCGCTTTTTCTTCCTACGTGGTTGAGAAGGGGTCCTGTGGACCTGCCAGCGTGTTATTGACTCTTGACAATAATTCTTGGTCTTTTGTTCTCTCCAGGCTAAAGCCCCGCGTTTTCTATGGCATTTTGTTTCAAAATGACTGGATTTGGCTTGCAGTTTTTCAGCAGTCAAAAAGTCAGATTTCACCGTTCCGTTAAAGCAGGATATTGAATTGGGCTTTTGTAGAGCTTTAGTTTGATGGGAAGTGATCCTCTTTCTTTTCCATATAGGGGGTGAGTTTGTTTTGGAAGATGTTGCATGGCTTTTTTGATTGTATTCTGTCGTCCCATCGCCCCGTCCTTTGTGAGTGTAGCGCCAGGTATTTGAGATTCTTCCTCCAGTTGCTGGCCAGTTCATGTAATTTTAGCAGTGGCGTTGGCTTGTGCTGTTCACAATACTTTACTTTCTCTGATTTTACCTCCATCCGATGATCCAATTAATTATCAAACTGTGACAAAAGAGTTATTTTGACATTATTATGCTTTTTGTAATGTGCATGTTCTTTTAGCTTACGTTTTGGAGGAAATCTAAGAATAAAAGGGGAAAAAAGAAGCTCCCCGTTGAGTCAAAGCTTACCTTGTTCCATGGTTTTGGGTCCCTTGGAATTTTGTTCCTGTGCATTACAGAATAAATCTGTTGCTGTTTTGTTCTCACTGCAGATGCCGCCTTAGTTTTTCGGGTGCTTGAGACTTTAAGGTACCCGAAATGAAACACACAAACAATTGGAGGTGAGGAGGAGATTATATCCATTTAATAAGGCAAAACTCATTATGAGTGTATTTCATCAGATAACGATTATTATGAATTTTTATACTGTGGGATGTAGCATTGCTCAGAAAAAACAGAAGAAAACATTCATTTGTTTGGAAACTGAGATACAACAAAGACCCCTTTGTTTCAATTATTGCTCAACAACAAAGAACTTTTAACCCCTTTCAAATTTGTTTTCTGATGGCCTGTTCTTTTTTATTTCATTTTAAAACTACTAATGGCCACTTTTTTTACTCATTCTAAATGAAACTGTGAAACCATATGTTCTTTTATCAAATATATTTGTTTTTTTTTTGAGCAGACAAGGTGCATAGTTCCATGAGAAGGATTATGTGGAGCTGTTTATATCAATGTGTGCAACCATAAGCGTGGAGACATTTTCAAATAAGCTAAGCTTTTTTACTTTTTTCTAACAGACTCGATACATATACAATATTTTAAAAACAAAACCGAATGGAAAAGCTCATTAGGAAAAATGTGATGTCCAACTGACTGATAAAGTGGTTATTTCCTTCTTGGAGCTTAAGTCTTTTTACTTAGTCATTCTTTTTGCATTTCAACTAAAAAAATACATTTATACTGAACAAAAGAAATAGCGTTTTTTTTTTTTCTTTCTTCATCAATTTTTCCTTTCTATTCCTATGCACACTTCTCCGGGTGTTTTGGATAGCTTTTTCAAAACTGGTGACTGCTGTTTCATTTTTCCTTACCAGTAATTGTGATATTTTCCTTATCATTAGAAAATCAGCATGGTGAAATGATAACAGCTTTTGTTTGTTCCTCTTTAAGGCTCATAATTATGAGATTTTTGTTGTGCAGACTGTTTTTGCCGCCACAAAGGTAGCTGTATTCAGACCTCAGGTGATGGCTTAAACACGACACCAGTGTGCGTGCATTTTTTGTCGAGTTTTTTAAATTTGTCATCTGTATCGTGAAGAAAAACCTCTGACCACCAACCATCCAGCCACCCCTCCCCCTTTCCCAAAGGAATTGAAAAAGGCTGCACTTTACTGGGTTGCAGGTGTGGCAAGAATATACACGTAGTTCCCCCATGTAGTCTCGATACGATGAATCCAGCAAAGGCCACTGCCGGCCAGGGGTGCAATAACTGTCCATGTCATAGCAGTGGGGTCTGTCCAACAGGTAGTATAACGGTGACATAGACTGTCCCACAGCAGGAATGAATATTCAGTAATGCTAAAAGATACTGATACCTTTGATAGACAGTGTATCGCGACAGACTGCTGCAAAACAGGAATGAGAAGGGTTTAATGGCAATGACAATGACGCTGATGATGAGAAGTTTTTTCCTCCATGAATACGAAACGGAGGTTGTTTGGGGCTTTTGAATAATAAATAAAATAATCTAATCATATAAAATAAATAAATAATAGTAAAATAATAATGATAATTAATAATAAAAAAATATATTATAGTAATAATGATAATGATAATAATAATAAAATCAAGTCTACAAGCTCAAGTTCTCCCCCCCCACACACACATACACACACACACATGTACGTGCGCGTCACCACACACACACACCACCACCACAGAGTGTCCGTATCCCATTATGTGAAGGGTGTAAAATTGAAGACAAAGGGACACGAATCATGTTGTTTCAGCTAATAGTTAAAATTATATATTATATTATATAAATATATATATATAGAAATTTTATATATATTTATACTATAATATTAGCTTAGTTTAATACAGCTGACACAATACTTGGCTTTGTGGTCAATATTATTCAGTTTCTCAACCCTCTATGCAAACTGTCATTTTCATGTTTACGATTTTATTGCATTTTTATATTTAGTATATTATCTAAATATGTTTCTTTTCCAAATTTCTAATGTAGCTAATTATTAAATTACTTTGTATTTTATTTTACTTGTTTCTGTTATTTTTAATGTTGCCTTACTCAAATGTCTTTTAAACCCTTCTTTCGTTATTCAATTGTACAGCCGAGCTATCTCCCTTAAATGTGAGCATTGGCCTGATCTTGAAAGATATCAATAATAATTTAAATTTATTAAGTCATATTGTTTGCTCAAAATTATTGGATATGGTTGTTGAAATACTGATCTTTACTCAATTTAGTTCAACCACAATGAAGTTTTCTATTTTTGTTGTAAATCAATATTTTTCGTCTATTGCATCATATAGAAAATAGGTACATATGAACCCTATTTTGTACCCCAAAAATTAACTGCTAGAAAAGCAGTTCTAATTCTTATTTAACGATCTTTAATGAATTTATAATTGTTGTGCGATTGAAGAACATGTGGAATAAACTCTATTTTGATCAATTAAAAAAGCTCATAATTATTAAGTAGTAATAGATTGTAAGGCATAAGGCGTAGTTAGTGTGTGAGCCCTAGTAGTTAGCTAACTGCTGTTCCTTGTTGTAAACAAGTTTGAATTATAAACTAAATTCTACCAAATGCAGACATAAAATATAAATTAAATGGGATGTTTTTGGGTTTCGTTAGAATAAATTTAAGATTGGAAGATGGTAGTGTGAATAATTTGTTTGTATTAGAGATAGTTTTATTTTCGATCATATGGCAGCTTTAAAAGCTTGCTTGGGGCAGCCGACCAGAAACTGTGTTTTCGCACCACTGGTTAATTATGAATATCTCCCCCTTCATGGACATCTGTGGTTAATAATAGTATAGTATACAAACTGTATGCATATCCTTCTTTTCCTATCATAAAGTATTTAGTTTTTGTTAAGTTTTAATGTTTTATTTCCGAAAGTTATAGTGTGCAGCTGTTAAAGTTATCTAGTTGGAGGTTTAAACGCCCAAAAGTTTGCAAAACAAATGATTTTTGTGCAAAATGCGATAATGCATCTTAATGCTTGTACTTTCTAGTTTATATTGATTATAATATGTCTAGTTTCGTTACGGACAGCAAGATAATCACCACTGAAGCCGCATGAGAAAACACAAAATCTCCTTCATCTTTAGGCAAATGGGCTGAAACGCTTACAGTGTGGTGGTGCTTCTTGGGAGTTCTCATTGCATGTATTATATTAGAGGGGGTGGTTAGGGTGGCTAGGGGAAAAAGACAGAGACCATCCCCCCACAAGCAGTAGGCTTTAAAGTACTGGAGGGCTGAATAAAGGTGAGGCAATGAAAATCTGCTGTCTTCGCCTGAGTCTTCTTTTGCCTGGTTGTGTCACACATGTTGCTATGAATTGCTGTTGCTGAGAATTGTGTGTGTTCCCCTCTTTCCCTAGGCTACCCTGCCTCTTTCCTTGCCTTCGCATGGTCTCACACACACACACACCACACACAACCATTAAAATATTTTTATATATTTATTTATATATATATTAAATTTATTAATATTATATATATATATATATATATAAATTTGTGTGTGGGGTATAAATTTGAAGTTTCAGTAAGAATTTTGCTGTGACTAAAATTGGAATCCAGTAGTGTCCCATACCTATTGGTATATAGATTCGAAGGCATCAGAGATTCAGTTTCTAGAGGCCAGTATTTGAGAGGCAGCGACAACTTTTCCCCTCCATCGCTGCTTTACCTTCCCTGAAACCTAAAAGGGCAGGTACCCATTTAAAATTGGGTTAGAGAGGGGCTGTACTGAGCCAAGCGTGCAAACGGCACCCCCTCCCAAATGGTAACCACGCTTGAAGCTGCTTAACATGGTGGGGTAAAGCGAAAAACTCTATCACTGAGCTATTCCATCCCAAGTGGGAAACCATACAAATACATATCCATTGCTCATTACAAACCGGTGTTACAATGCTGCTAAAGGCTTGCAATCTAAAATAAAGACCGGGTAATTACACCAATGATTACTCTCTGAAGCAGAGATTGCGGCCATGGGGACACAACCTCTTGATGGTTGTTGTTAGTCCTACAAGCCTGAAATGATCCAGCCAAATGCACTGTCACTTCTGTCCACACACCCTTTGGGCCTGAAGAGTTACGACAAGACTGATAGTGTATCAATAGTGGGTGCCTCTTTTGTTGTGTTGTGTGTGTGGTGTGTGTGTGTGTGTTGTGTTTTGTGTGTTTTGTGTGCGCGCGCGCGCGCACGCTCGTGCGATGCGTGGTTGTGTGTGTGTGTGTGTACGCGCAAAAAGCTCGTGTGTAGTGTAGCTAAACTTTGTTATTTTAATATGTGTTCCCCATGGAGAGTTTGCTCAATTTCAGGCAGCGAATCCTGCCCGCGAAATGATTATAGACAACACTGTACAATACAATGGACCTGTACTATTTCTTACAAGTATACGTTCTGGTTGTGAAACTGAACGTGTAGTAACTATGTACTATGTCAGGGATGCTTTGTCTCACAAATGTGTTGAAGTGCCAAAGACATTACCACTTAAATAAAGAAAACTCAAGCAAACAAAGTCCCTGTTGTTTCTTCCATTGCAGTAGGGCTGTTTGAAATTCTTTCCAGTCTTCTGAAGCATCTCAACCCTACTTCAATTTTCCCGTTACCCTGAATGGTGCTATGTCTTCCCGCCCTTTTATAGCTGAGGTGGCGAAAATCCTTTGAATAAAATCTCATTTCTAGTCTGAATCATTGCGGTCGGATGCGCTGGGCCTGACTTGTCAGGCGTTTCGGCAGCGCAAGCATTTTCGCTCATAAATTTACAGACAACATATCTTCCTGTCTTGAGTGTTTGAGACAGAAGTAGAAGTTTTGAATGAGAAACAGAATTTTCATGTATTGAAACGTGAACAATTTGTTCAACAGGTCATGATTCTTGTTTAAAAAAGGTAAGCATCCCAGTGCAGGGTTTTGAGTTTTTTGTTTTTTGTTGGACTACTGCCCCCCTTTTGACTTATGTATATTTTTTCTTCTTTACATTGTAAAACAGCCTCTCTTATCTGTCCATCTGTTAATTTTCTCGACGTTGAGCGCGTGAATATGCAAGGAAACTGGGAGATTCGATGACATTTCTTACGTTTCTTTTTTGTTGCCTGTGTGTCATTGCGGGCTTGATGGTGATTGTGGGAAAGTTTTATCCCTTGGGCACTCTTGGGAAATCATAAGTCGTAGAGTTAAAAACAGCCTTCCGGGTAGATATCGGGTAAATTAAAGGGCGCTTTTTTCATAGGCAATTCAAATTTTTGCCAGTTTTGAAAGGGGGTGTCTTTACTGTCTTTTTTTAAAAATTTTAAAAAAAAGGTAATAGAATGACAAAACTCATTTTCAATTTAAGTTGAAACCCAATTATGTATAGTTTCGGGCTTTGTTTAAGTATCTTTATTTTCAGCCTGTCTAGGTTTTAATTTTTTTTACTGGGCTAAATCCCCGAAGTCAAAAATGGCCAAACGATCCCCCGGCCACAAAGCCTCTAAATTTAAAGGTAGTATTTCTGTACAACGCATCTCGGGAAGCAAAAGGCGTTTGTCAACCAGTCTTTTAAGAAAAAGTAAACCCCCCCATGCCCCTAGTGTTTTAATTTTTGTCTTCAAAAGTAAATTTTTAATGAACTAAAACAGAAAACACCCCAAAAAAGTGTTTTTAACCCAAGGTTTTGAAACCATCAGCCCCCAAAAAAATTTTTAATTTTCTTTACATTGTTCCTTGGGATTTTTTATATCTCAGGGGGAATACCTTTTAAAATAATGGGCCGAAGTCGAAATGCAAAAACCCTTTAAAAACGGTGGGTAAAAACTTTTCTCATGGGCACAATCTCCCTTTTGGTTAAATTTCCCTGATTTTTAGCTGAGGAATAACAAACAACATTTTTTACCTCTGTTTCCCGCATAAAAAAACCACAATTGGGGAAAGCCATTATCCCCCTTTGTTATTGTTACAGAAGTAGAGGAATAACTCACCACCCACAGTACCCCAGGATTTCTGGCACTGGGGAACTTTTTGTCAGGACCCCTGCAGACACGGCTGGGGGTCACAGCTGTGCAGCTGCTCCACTGCAGAACAGGGCGACCCAGGGCCGGAAAGGGGCCACAAAACGAAAAAATTTTTCACGTTAAAGTATACAAGGGAAATCCCCGAAGTGGGAAGGGGGCCCCCATAAAGGGGAAAAAAAAAAAACGATTGCAAGCAAAATATAACCATTGGAAAACCCGGGGGAGTTTTTTTTTTACCCTAAGAGCAAAAAACAAAATAAAAGGGGAAGAAGCTTTTTCTTTCTTGAAGGGTTCTGCTTTCTAGCCCTCTTTCTTAAGCTATTTTGGCTAGAAAGGATTATCCAGCATTGTGGATGAAACCACATTGTGCAAAGAAATACCTTGGGGAAGAATTTTATTGTGCTGCAATGACTTGTATTGCTAAAAGATATCATAAACTTGTTGGAGGGGGGCCCTACGGGCCCGTTCTTTGGGGTTAGACGGAAAGTCCCCCTGTCAACGCCCTTGGAGTCTCTTTCGCTACAATAATCGCAACAGTTGTTTTTTTCTAAGCTGCTTTATCATTAAATCAGCTTCACCAAAAAAGAAACGAAAAACACGTTTTCTTTAAAATACAAATTACAGCAAAAAATTTTTAAAATGAAGAGTTTCACAACTCGAAATTTTTTAAATAAAAACTTTTTTGGGGGGGGGTTTAAAAAAAGGGGGACCCACTAAAAAACCACATTTACAATTTTTAAGACAAGTACGAAAGTATAATCTTAACTCAACCAAGAATGTTGACACCCGCAACGGTTTACAAAACTTTTGACAAAAGGGAAATCGGGGTCTTTTCGCTATGTAACATACATAGCTTTCATCAATCCACCCCTTCAACGTATAAAAAAACTCTGCACTCGACTTGTCCTCAAAAGAAAAAAATTTTTGAGAACATAAAACCCTCTCGGCCTGTGCCAAAGAGAGAAACAATAAGATCAGTCCCTCTTTAAAAATTTTCTCCACAAAAAAAAGGCTCCTTCCTCCCTCTGGACTGTCTTCACCTTTACATCCTTTTCTCGTTCCCCCGCTCTGCTGCAGATACCTTGTGCTTACGAATACCGAAAATTAAACCAATCCACTATTGGCCTTTTGACGCGGGCCAAGGGCATCGTTTACCATGAGAAGGCTTAGTGGGGGGTGTTTATTTAAATTGTTTTGGGGAAAATCAACTTGTGGGGAGCCCAATTTTCAAAAAATTCCCAGTTTTTATCATTTTAATTTTAAAACGGACCCGAAAACATATGAAATTTTTTTTAACACAAAACCGAATTTGGAAAAACCAAAATTTTTTGAGCTTGCAAAGGAAAAAGAAGAGTGATGGTGCGCTGCTCTTGTGGGGAGCTTTTCTTCCGGGGACAAAATTACAACTGCACGTGCCTAGGGGGGATAGAGAAAACCCAGTGCGGTACTGTAGTTTCGGGATTAGAAAACGAGGGATGCTTCTATTTTTCCGACTGTATGACGAAATTTTTTGTTTTTCTCTTTTTTTCCAAACAAAAAGACAAAATGATCTATTTTTTTTCCAGATGAATGAAAAATTTTCTTTTTCCCCAGACTTTAAGAAATTTAAAATGTGTTTTTTTTTTCTAGACTTTTAATGACTTTAATTTTCAAATTTTTCCAGACTGTTTGACAAAAAGTTCTTTTTTTCCCAGACTGTATGACGTAGGGGCCTATTTTTTCCAACTGAATGACATAAGTGTCTTTTTTTCCCAAACTGTAGGGAGAGTTTTTAAAATATTTTTCCCTAGTCAATTTTCAAGAAATCCCGGTAAAATAAAATAAACCAAATGCTTTTTTGAAGGGGTTTGGGCAGTCTTGTTTTATTATTTTAAGGGGTTTGTGTAACTTGCCCTTAAGCACTAAACTTGAAAAAAGGAGAAAGGCCCTAAATCTACGGGGTTTTTAAAACCCGTTTGTAAAAAGTTTTGGGAGCATGAACTCACCGTCCCAACGCCACATGACCCGCACACGGTCTAAGATTAGTGTCTTTTTGTCACCTGTGAAAAATTCCATTCGCGCTTTCAAAATTAAAGCACCCACACATCTTGTTTTTGCAGGTCGGAAAATCGAAAGGGGAAAAGGGACAAAAAGGGGAAAAAGCCGGGAGAACCCAACAGGAGGGGAAGGTCTGGTTGGAGGGGAATCGTAATGGAAAAGTAGGGGAAAGATAAGAAAACTAAATAAAACCCTTTTGTTTCTGATTCACAATATGTAAAATTCTTTTTTTTCCCCTGTACAAATAACTGGGGGGGCTGAGAGGGGTTTTTGCATAACTTTCACCGTTTGTAAGCTGAACTTTTTTGCCGGTACTTTTGGGGTACCCCCCCAAAAAATAAACGGTTTAAACTTTAAGTTTCAGCTTCAAACCTCAAAAAAGGGTGTTACTCCCCAAAACAAATTTGCACCCTGGTGTCATAACATTAACCCACAACAAAAAAAAAAAACCCAAAGAAAAGTGATCTCATGTAGGCCGTGGGCAAAGGGAAGGGGGTAGTGAAGCTGGTATTTCTTATCAAAATTTTATGTGTTTGTATGTATTTTTGTATGTTGTATGTATGTATTTTAAGTAGGGTTAATGTATGAAATTTTGTTTTATTTATGTATGTAGGGTTGTTTGTATTTTGTATTTATGTATGTATGTATTTTTTTTTTGGGGTTTTTATTTTTGTTGTGTGTGTATGGTGTGTGGTGGTTTTGTGTGTGTGTGGTGGGTGTGTTTGTGTGGGGTGTGGTGTGTATGATGTGGGGTTGTGTGTGGGTGTGTGTGGGAAAGATGTGTGGTAAACAAAATCTTTTGGATGTTTGGGGAAAGGACAAAAAACCGGGGGCCCCCGGGGAACGATGAAAAAAACATCTTGGGGCACATTTAAATCCTTTTCCCCTTTTTTTTCGAAAGAGTAGGCCATTGTGTCCCGGTTTTGGGAAAACAAAATAAAAAGTTTCAAAACCGCATACACAGGGGGACGGGTTTTAAAAAAGAAATAAAGGTGCTTATTCCATTATCCTCGTAAAAAAAAAAATGTCATCGAGCGCTTTAAATTTTTTGTTTTTACAAGTTTCCCAAGCGCTTTTTATACTTCCTTTACTATTATTATAAAGATGATGATGCTTATTTAAATTTTTTCTGCTTTCACAGCGGTTTCCCAAGAATTTGGTTGTGCGGACAAAACTTGAAGGTGCCTCCACTACATGACTTCCCCCCTTCTAAACAGGGGGAGGGGGCACGGGGGTTTCCAGTACACACACAAAAACACCACACCACACAAAACCCACACACAGCCACCCCCATCCACCCCCCCCACCTCACACACACAAACCCCACCACACACCACACCAAAAACACAGGGCACGCACACACACGCCCGCACACCCCCCCCAAACAGGGGACGGGATAGCCTGAAGTTAGAGTAAAGAAATTCGTGATTTGCGACGGGTTTCGATTCTCTTTTAAAGGATTTTTTTTCTAGATTTAAATTTTTAAAGGGGCCAAAACCCCACTCCCCCCCCAAAAGCCCTCCGTATGGACTATAAACCGAGGTCCCGTGTGGGAACGCACGAAGAAGATTTTTGTGCCACTTTAAAAACCCCAATTTCCCCTTTTCGGGAGAGTGGCCATTTTTGGCGGGTTTGGAAAAGGGATAAATAAAAATTTGAAAAAATTAAAAACCCACCGGGGATGGAAAAAAAAAGGCACAAAAATGTTTTAACCCATTATCCTCAAAACCCCAAAAAAATTTTAAAAAAAAAAAAAAACCACACACTGGAAAGTTAAACAAAATTCAAAAAACCGATAGTGGGGTTTTATGATTTTTAAAAAACTTTCTTTTCTTTTATGATGCAGTCCCTAATCCCAGAAAGGAAAAAAGACAGAGAAGGAAGGAAAGCCCAGAGCCCTTACCTTTGGGAGGTGTTCCCCTAGCAGGGCCCTTTGGGGCAGGAAAAAGTTGGCAAAATCAGGGTCATCCTGAAAACCGTGGGCCCCTGAACTCTGCTGGGACAGTCCCGGGAAAAAAGTCCCGGGCCCACAAGGCTGCTGACGGAAGAAAAAAAGGGAAAAGGGAGTTGGCCCAAAAACACTGCTGACTGGAAAGAAAAAAGGAAAAGGGAGTTGGCCAAAAACCCCCTGCGGAACGGAAAGAAAAAGGAAAATTTGTTGGGACACACTGCTGAGGAAAGAAAAAGGAAACGGGAGTTTTGGCCCCACACACACACTGGGGACTGGGAAAATAAAAAGGGAAAAGGGAGTTGGGACACAAAACTGCTGACTGGAAAAATAAAAGGAAAGGTAGTTGGCACACACATGCTGACTGGAAAGTAAAAGGGGGTAGTTGGCCCCAAAACACACACCTTTACTGGGAAAAAAAAAAAAGGGGAAACCCCCCTTATGTCCTTTTAATTTCCCCGAACTCTACTGTAAATTAAACCACACAGTTTGACGAAACCAATTTCCCCTAAAAGGTAAAATTGCATATTAACATTAGAATGGTTTGCATTGTATTTTTAAAAAAAATTTTAAGCTTCCGGGTTTTTGGAAAAATGGGGCACTGCATTTTTTTTTAAAAAAGCCCCAGAGAGAAAAAAGCTGAATTTCAAAAAACATGTAAAAAAAGACAAGCCCCAAAAACCACAAACGGAATGACCGAAAAAACATTTAAAAAAATTTCCCCCCCCCCCCCCCCCCTCTCTCTCTCTCCACACACTCCCCTCTCTCCTGCAGGGGGGGGCCCGGAAACCGTAATTTGAAGGTGAAGGGTACTGAAATTTTCTCTAGTAAATTTTTTTTAAATAGTAATTTGTTTTTTTTTGGGGGGCCTTGTTTTTTTTATTGTTTGCTTTCATTAATAAGGGGATGGAAATATCGCTTTCAGTTTTTACAAAGGGCTGTCTGGGGGGAAATTTTCGGCGTATTCGCCCTTTAAAGGGCGAAAGGGGCCAAAAAAATTTTAAAACGGCCATGCCGACGTCCATTCCCCGAAAAATAAAAACGGGCGTGAGGGTGTCCCCTTTTTTGGGGGCTGACCCTCACCAAACTCTTCCCGGGGGGGGGGGGGGGGCCTTTTGCTGCGGTGTGGTGATGTGGAGACGAACCCTAGAAACCCCCCCCCCTAAATTTTGCTGGTCAAGGACGGGAAAACTGAGGGGGAAAAACCGCCTGTGAGCGGTGTGGTGGTCCAAGCCCCATTTACAGGAAAAAGTGCATGGAAAAAATAAAATAATTTCAGATATGGCCGCCAGCACCCCTACAACTATACACAGAAGACAGGATCCCTCCCCCAGTGGGCTTTTCCCGGGGGGAAAAAATTTTCCACGATTAGGCCCCAAAAAGGAGAAATGGGGAAATTGTTAAAAAACAAAAACCCGAGGTTGAAGAAAGAAAAACAAAAGTTGACAAAAAGTGTTGATGCCTTTAAAAAGGGGGAAAATCGAAAAAGGGGCAAGACATGAACAATCTTAGGACCCGAAATTTTAGAGTTTAAGCAATCAAAAACAGAACAATGGACAGAGTGGGGAAAAAATGAAAGGAAAACAGACTTCAAGAAGGCCAGCAAGAGGGAACAAAAATCAATTTTTCATTTGGGAAAAAAAAAGAAAAGTAAAAGGGACTGGAGGGTTTATTGGAAAAGGTTTGTGAAAAATTTCTTCGGAAAAAAAAAATTTAGCAGAAGTCAAGTTTGGGTAGGGGGTGCACAGGATAAATTTTAAACCCAATCTCCCCCCTTAATTTCCAAAAGGGGTTTTTTTTTATCAAGATTTAAACTTAAAGGGTATTGAAGGGCCCCCCCCAAAAAAAAGTCTTAAATGTTCAAGAAATTTTTTTAGACGACGATTTTTTCCAAAAAGTTAGAGAAAATTTGGCCAATCTGAACCCCCTCTTGAAGAAGGGTGGGGCCAAAGGGGAAAAAATGTGAGAAAAAGGGGTTTTTATCTTTTTTCATTAAGGGGAAAGGAATTTTACCCTAA
Organism: Rapana venosa; assembly: GCA_028751875.1. Lineage (NCBI taxonomy): Eukaryota > Metazoa > Mollusca > Gastropoda > Neogastropoda > Muricidae > Rapana > Rapana venosa. Next base: position 14,904,760 of record CM054152.1, on the reverse strand, counting down.
AAAGATGTTCAAAAAGGGAAAAAGTTGTTGGCTGGCCCCTACAATCATCCTGCCAGTCCCCAATTCACAGGGTAAAGGAAATTAAACGACATGGTCATCAGGGCCCCATTTTGACACTCACTTTTAAAAAACTTTTCGAAGTAAGGATGATTGGGGAGCTTGACACATCGCCAGCACAGGGGAAAACAAAGACAAGTCTGACTTTGGCCTAGGTTTTAAACCCCCAGTGACCCCTGATGTTTTTAGGGAGTCTTCTAATAAAGAGCCTTTTTAACTGCGGTTTAAGCATGAATCTGTTTTCTTGTCTTTTCAAAGTAATTGGGGAAAATTTTCCGTTAATGGTGTGGTCCAAATTTAATTGTTGGGGAATTTCAAACAAAACAAATAAAACTTTTTCATTTTTGTCCTTTGGGAAAGTAAATGGATTGTTTTTCAAAAAAAAATAAGAAAGAAAATTTTGTATCTTATTGTGCGTAGCTTTTATTTTATATGGGCTGACAGAAACGTTCTTTTTAAACAGTTTCCCGCCAGATGTTTTTACTGGCTATAAGGCCCTTTTGTAAGTCGGCCCAAATTTAAAATTAAACCATCAAGGGGGGCGAACTAGGTGGTTTTTGTTTGTTTAAAAAAGGCATAGAAACTGGCCCTTTGTGAAATTTTTTGATGTTCCTTATTCCCAATTTTGCCCCTTTTCCCCCTGACAAATCCTGTTGTGGTACAGCAAGAAAAAAATTTTTTTGGTTTTTGTGTGTATATCCCACCCGAAAGGGTTCCCCTTTTTATAACAAATTTGACAATGATTAAAAGGAATTGCTATGTTGGGAAGAATTTTTTTGTAAAAAATGTTTGTGACACTGGATGAAATAGAAAAAAAATATTATCTGGAGACTTTAAAAACAAAGGAAACCCCAAACTTTTTTTGCCAGCATGTAGTAAATGACTTTTTGTTCAGATGTCCAAAGTAAAAAAATGTCTTTTTCAGCAGCAATCTAATTTTTGAAGAAAGTGGGTTTCAACAAATTTTGGGAAATTTTCAATTGAAAAATTTTGTGCACGCTTTATTTTCCCAAAATTTTAAAATGGTGGAAAGTTTTTGGTGACCAAAAAAAGGGCGTAATATATACATCTTGATGGAGGAAAGTGTTTTAATTTATTAAATTTTAAAATGTCAGATGATTTGTTTCTCTCCCGATTTTTGACCATGGGCGTTTGTTTGTTTCCGACAAAACCCATTTTTGACACCTTCCCGGTTTTAATTAATTTTTAATCCTTTTTTAAACGGTGGGAAATGAAAAAAACCATCTGTTTTTGGGAAAAATTTTATGGGAAAAAAAACCAAAAATTCCCGTTTAAAAAAGAAAAATTTCCCGATGGAACAAAGTGTGAAATTTTTATTAAGGGCCTTTTTAGAATTGATGAGAACATTAATGAAGCCCTTTTGAATTTTTTTTAAAAAGGGTTTTTTATAAAAGGGAAGGGGCCCGAATGTATGAGAAACCGGGGCAAAAAAATAAAGGCCAAGAAAAGATACTTGGTTTTTATAAAGAATGTAAAAAAATGAAAAATAAGATCAGAAAAACCCTTTTGGGGCATTTCCGAAAACAATTTAAAAAAAGAGGACAAAAAAAGTGTACCCAAATCCCCAAAAAGGGAATATCCCTGCCTGCTTAAGGAAAAAAAAACATTTTATAATAAGGGCCCCTTTCTTGCAGATAAGGTGTCTCTCTTTTCTTCTCAAATCCCGTTCTGGAAAATTTTTAAGGGAAACCCTCAAATTTAAAAAAATTTGCCAAAGAATATTTTAAAACCGTTAAAAGATGGGTTTTAAAATTTTTAAAACCCGGGCGGAGAAAGACTCATTTTGCCAACTCCATATTCTTTATGTTGAAAGTGATGGAACTGAGGAGATTTTGATCGTGCCATACTCAAATGAAAATTTTTAGGGGCACTTTAAAAAAAAAAGAGTGGGGAAAAACGCCGGGCCTGATCCCAAAACATTGGTGAATTTTCAAAAAAAATGAGGTGAAAATATTTTTGGGTTTTCCCCTTTAAAACTTTTTTCAACAAAATTTTTGATATGGTCTTTTTTTTTAGTAACTGGGGGTTTAAACTATAATACTAAAATTGCATAAAAGGGTGAAGTTGATAAAACCCCAAAATACTGGGGAATTTCTCTTGTAACATAAGTTTTTTTAAAAATTTTGTACTATTTTTAACAATAGGGTTTCCCGGGAAAGGGTTTTGAAAAAAATAATAAGATGGCACCCCAAACCGGGGTTTTTTAAAAAGGGATACTCCCCTATTTTTTATATGTTCCCCTCGCTTGGCGTTTTTTAGAGAAACATTTTTCCCCATAACCATAAGCTCCAAAGTAGGGATTTATTGACTTTTGAAAAAAATTTGATTCTGAAACCCGAAACTTTTGTGGCCTTTTTTCTCCTGAAAAATGGTGTGAAGGGTAAATAACCCACGAAGTTTGAAAGCCAAAGTTTAGAAAAGTCAGAAACAGAATAAAATGTGGAACTAAAGGATGACATAAAAAACTGTTTCCACTGGGTTTAAAACGGGTGAAAGATGTAAACCCCTTTTTTGTTTTTCTGTTTTTACAAAGAGTTAGCCAGAGACGTCATCGATAAGGTTTAAAAAATAGGCCACTTTCCCCCAAGAAAAACTCAGAGTTTTTTAAATTTTTTTGCTTTCCAAAGATGTTTTTCCCGCCTTTTTAAAAAAGTTGTAAGTTACAAAAGCAGTTAAAAGCAACTTAAGCATGCTGCAACATCATTGATCTTAAGGTTTTAAACTGAGTAAGAGCAATATCGTTGTAATTTAGAAAAAGAATGGGGAAAAAAAAACTGCTTTTGAAAAATGGTTTGTACAAAAGGGGAAAATTTAAGGGGTTGTTTGGGGGTTTTTGGGGGTTTATTAAAAAAATTTTTGGGGAAACGTTTTCTACTAAGCTTCCCTAAGCCGTTTTCCCCATCTGCAAGTAAAAATTTGGGAAATCGAGGTAAAAGAAGCTTGGGTTTTTTGTTTTTAAAAAACAATGAAAATTTTAATAATTTAAATCTTTTTACTTGTTTTAATTTAAAATTTTTTTAAGCACAAATACAACCCCTGTGTTTTAAAAGTTTCAGAAATTGGGGGGATTGGGGCAGCGTAAAAATATTTTGAACCCCAAGGGGGCACCCTTTTTCTTTAAAGCCCGTTTTTTTGGATTAGCAGAAAGTACCCCAAAAGATTGGGTTTTTTAGTGAAACTAATAGAAACCCTCTCTCTGTTAAAGCGCTGAAAAAAGCTTTTGAAATTGGATTAAAAATTTTGCATAAAAAAAGGGGGGGGAGGCTAAATTTTTTTAAAACCTACAAGATGCTTTTGATCTAGATGTCCAAAAGGGGAAAAACAACTGGGGAACCACCAAAAAAAAAACCTTTTGTTGGGAAACGGGGGTTTGGGGTTTTTTTGGGTCCCAAACAAAACAAGGAGTCAGAAATTGTATTGAGGTTTATTAAAAACTTTCCGGCAAAAATTTATTTACCCCCCCCCCCCCCCCTTTTTGGGTGGCACAATGAGTATTTTTTTAAACCCCCGAAAGATTTCAAAATTGTACAAAAAATTTAAAAAAGGGTTTGCCCTGATTTCCAAACGTTTTCTAAAAAATTGATTTGGGAAAAAACATTTTAAAAAAATTAAGCAATTAATTTGGGGGTTATCAAAAAAAACCCAAAAACAAACCCCCGCCCCTGAATTTTTCCCCCTCCCCGGGGCAAAGCCCATTTTTAACCCAAAGGAGAGGGGATGAAATAAAATTTTTGTTTTCTTCCCCAAAATTGGAGGAATGTTGGCCAAAAACCCCCCCGAAAATTAGAGCCCCCCCCCAAAAATTTCATAAACCCCAACCCCCCCCAAACCCCCCGTTGGGTGTAGGGCCGGGCCCCCAAAACGCTTTCCCCCCCCCGGGCCAACCCCGGGGTTAACCCCCGTCACTGATCCCCCAAAAGTGCCCGCATGGCCTTCATCCACTTTTTCCCTCCTCCCCCCGTTGGTTTTTTGGGCTTCCTTCCCCTTTCCCCCCTTGGGGGGCCCTTTTTAAAGCTGTTTTTGTGATTCACTGTGGGGTCTCTTCGGAGGGGTGTTTCCCAATCCACTTCCAACCCTCGTCTGGTGATGAAGGTTCCCCTGTCCTTTGCCAAATCCCCCGTAGAAAGGGCTTTTATTGGTGGCCCTTCCCCCTGGCCAAAAAAAACCCGGGGGGAATTCTTCGGGGGCATATGGGGGAAAGGAACGGAGTTTTGGGTTTTAACCCGCTTCCGTCCCTTTCCCCCAGGGACTCAGAATGTACAGGAAGGGAAAAAACAACACAGCCTGGAAGCTTCAGCTTGGTGTTGGTGCTTTCTGAGGGTTTTCTCCAGTATTTTTCTCTCTTAAAAAAACAACCCCGGCCCTTTCCCATCTGGTGGGGAAAAAGTCTTCTTTTTTTGCCGCCCTCTTGTTTGATGCTGCTGGCCCCCAAGGGATATGAACTTGTCGTCCCGGCACAGGTCCGTTCCATTCCCTTTCCCCCAGGGGCCGGTTTTCGTTTACATTGAGCGAAAATTTTTCTTTTTTCTTGGGGGCTAATACGAAACCCCCCCCTTTCGTTCCCCAAAGTTTTTGGAAATCTGTGGGCTTCTCCCGGATAGTTGGGGTGGGGGTGTGACAGCAGCGCCCGGGAAAACCGTAGTCGAGGTCGTCCAAATGTTTTAGAACAGGCTCCACGAATTTCCCCCTTTGGGGGGTCTTTTGTCGTCTTCCCCCATCACCCAAACAATTTTCCCGGGTTGAAGAGAAAATTTCCGCCAAAAAAACAAAATTCTTTTTCTTACTCCCCGCATGACTTCAAAAAACAGTGTTGCTATGGCCCACAGAGCATCTGAAGTTGCCCATAGAAGCTTTTGATAAGGGTGTACCAGTTCGATGGGATGCCATAGTGTCGAAGGATACTCCAAAGGCTGTCTTGTGTATGCTGTAAAAATGCCTTTTCGAAGCCACAAAGTTCACAACAGTTGTCTTTGCCACGCTGTGCACTGTCGTGATGTTTCTGAGCGTGAATATCTGGTCTAAAACATCCTCTTTGCTCCTGAAACCTGCTTGTTCCTTCCTCAGTGCATTGTCCACAGCATATGATATTCTTCGGGATGATGACCTTGGCCAGTATCTTGCTCGGCACAGGAAAAAGAGTGATTCCCCCCATTGTTGCAGTCGCTCAGGTTTCTTTCTTGGGGATTTTGACTATCACTCCCTTGGTCCAATCGTGAGGTACTTTCTCCGTTCTTCCATGTAGCTGTGAACAGTGGTTTGCAGTATGTCAGTCAGCTAGTTCAGAATCTGCCTTGAATAGTTTGGCCCCAAAGGGTTTTGTCCTGGCCTGGTGATTTGCCGTTCTTGAGGGCCTTGATGGCAGCCACTATCTCTTCCTTTGTTGGGGGGTTGACATCAATGTCTAAGTCTTTTGTAGCTTCTGGGATGTCAGCTGTCTCGTCAGGTGGTGGTCGGTTGAGAACTTCCTGGAAGTGTTCAGCCCATCTTTCTTCTTGCTCTTTCTCTGTTGTCAAGTTTCCCCTGTCTGTCCCTGATTGGTCCCCCAGCGCTCCTCTTAAATTTGTTGCAATCTTTCTTGGTGATCTTGTAGACTCTCCTTGCTCTCCTTGGGCCACCGCCTCTTCTGCCCAGCTGCCAGCTGTTTCCCTGGCTTCTCTCTTGTCACGCGTGCGAGTCTCTTTACTTTTCCTGTGTGCCTCTTGTACAACTCTTCCTACCCCTTCATAGCCGTCCTAATTTTATTTAGACTCTGTTTACTCCGCATTTAAGTCATCCTAGGTTTTGCGCAGGCTCACTTTATATTTGGTAAAGCTTTCAAAATAAAGAGAGATATTGTTATCCTAAGGGCATATTTTTGTAGCTGACGTTTTGTTATACAGTAACATGTTGTCGTTTGTTTTTTATTATTTTCTTTTTTTCCCCCCCCCAAAATACTAAGCAGTTCGGCAACCCCCTTCATGTATGGGCCCAATGGCTTTTTTGTGAATAAATCATTCGAGTTCTCTCCTTCACAGAGAGGGAAGAGAGACAGGAGGAGACAGAGAGAAGCAGAAATACAGAGAGACAGACAGAGAGGCAGACAGGCGGAACACGGAACAAAGAAAAAACATAGATTCAAAAAAAAGTCGTAACATGACACGCTTCCAACTAACATGTCTATGACTCTTATAAAGACACTACGAGCAAAAGACACGCCCTATATTAAATAACAAATTCACTGACCACCACTGGACCCAAAAGGGCTTGACTGACCACTGTCCTATGGTCACCCCCACAGCTTACCATACGCAGGTCGCTGACGATGAAGCCATGCAGCGGGCTGGAGCAGTCAGTGTGGTCCAGTGTAGGCTAGGCAGCACCAGATGCAGTCGTTTCCAGTATCGGCCCTGACAACGGGCATTTGTCATGGGTTTGATTTTTTTTTAAAAAAAGGTTGTTCCTTGGTAGAGCTGCGGGTTTACCATGGTGAGATTTTTGTATAAGACCGGTTTTGTACCTACCATTATGTAGCAGTTTTTTGGACTTTGGGGATATGGGGTTTTTTTTTTTAAAATAGATAATGGATGCACATTGAGAAGGTAATGGGATCTCTGTGTTGTAATGATAAAATGAAAGAACAGAAGACTTGGCGGTTTTAAACGGGACATAGACACAGGGTAGACACAGAGACATACAGACACTGGCTGGCAGACAGACACACATTACACACAGAAAGAGAAAGGGGAAAAAACAACAGAGAGACATATTTACATACAGACAGACAGAGACAGAGACAGAAGCAGAGGAAGGGGTACAGAGACAAAGGTGTGTTTCATTTAACAAAGTTCTTTTTATAATTGTCTTTGCACCAAAGATAGGATCTCTCAACTGCATTGAAAAAACCCCCGAAGAATCGCAGTACAATTGTAGAACAACCAGAACAGTTGATTATGGGATTTTCCGTAGACATTCTGCAGTCATCTATGTATAGTGTAAAGAAAACAGGACACAGCATAGTGCCCTGTTGTACACCAGAAGAAAATAACGTTAACAAGATATTGCAGATGTAAAGAGAGAGGCTCTGTTACATTGCGTAAAATATTGATGAATCAAAGGACGACCTTAGGGTCTTTATATCAATAAAACAGTTCATTGCCAAGAGATGATTTTTGCATTGTATTGGAAGCTGAGGAAATGTCAATGAAAGGAATTTAAAGAAAAGAGCCTGTGCGTCACATCACCAACCCTGTAATGTGGTCTGAAAGAAAACATAAGGAAAGAGAAAAGTAAACAGGTACAAACAAGCGGATAGAGAGACACATACAGACAAAGACATAAACACACAGACAGGCACAAAGAACTGACGAGGACATGAACAAAGCAACAGCAAGGTCTCACCGCTGTCCCATTTTGTCCAAAAGGGCTCTGTCTTGTCTTCCCATACAAAACACAAGGCAGGATCCTTTCTTAAAGCCATCCACTGATTGGCATTTCTGAAACAGAGCAGAGCTTTCTTTCCACAGTGTGATTAATAAACTGGTAAATTACTTGCCAGTTCAACTGAGAATTAAATTACCTACTTTATAATGATAAGTTTGAGTTATGTTGATGATGCTGTAGTGATCCCGTTGGATTTTAAGGATTCTTGGAAGGCCTCTGTGCCAGGTTTAGTTTCGTGATATATCTTAGCATCTATTACGTATGCTAGTGAATTACTTTGTACATCATGATAAAAATGTTCTGTGAAATTCAGATTTGCTGTTCATCCCAATTATATTGTCCAAGCAGAGTTTCTTCAAGGAAGAACTCTGTGGTGGCCTATTCAACTCCAAGGAAGTTTCTTCGTTAACGAAACGAGGTGAAAGCCCTGATATGGCTTCTGTGGTCGACAAGCTATAAACAGTGTGATTGGATTGGATTAGATTCTTAGCCAATGAATCTCAAACACGTCCTCTGTAACATTTTGACATGTAAAAATTCAGCGCCTTTAGTGGAGCAAAGCTAAGTCACGATGTGAGTTGGGAAAAATCATTACGAGTGTGTGTCTTTCTGATTCAAAGTACAGAAGCTTACTTCAGCTGGATCAGAAAGTGGATGTCCTCCTCTGTCCTGGCTTCTGCCACTGTGGCCTGCAGACTGAGGCAGTGAGCTCTGGCGTTGTCGTAGGTCATGGCTGTTGTGGACTCCAGGAAGCAGTGGTTGTCGTGGAACGTCCAGCCCTTAGCACACCCTGAAAAGGTATTCAGTGTCATTGTCTACATGGTTTAACAGATGCAACACACGCATTATACCGCAATCAGCGCACTTTAAAAAAGTTATATGATTAAGAAGGATCAATGAGTTAATAGCAGCAGTTCTAATTGGCCACATGAAATAAAAAACAACTTCACAAAGTCAATAATGAAGATAGGTCAAAGCTCTTTATTTAAAAGAAACAGAGTAGCTAGGTGTTTTAAATTAATTGACACCAGCAATCACATCTGCTCGGAGGTAAACATTCATATTCCTACAAAGATATTGATAAATGATCACGCACACAAGCGTTACGAAAAATATCAAAGTCATTGAACCTTTTGACGAACTACTATATATGGGTCCTGTACTAGAGTTTCTGATATTGACACACCTCGGGTGTTGTTCATCGGGGTACTATGCTCCCCTCACTGTATTCAGTATGCATTAATACGTTTTGTAAAACTGCAAAGATAATTGCACTTAATATATTTCTCAATTCATTGATTGATTGATTTATTGATTGATTGATTCATTCATGGTTTACCTCCACAGACGTGTCCTAAGGCTGACCACTGGCCAGTGGACAGACAGGAGGTCAGACCAGTCAGGTTGGCGTTGTCTTTGCAGGTGAAGCTGACGTTGTCCCCAAAAGCATACTGACTGCTCAGGCTGTACCCAGAACTGGCGTCTGCAGGAGGACTGGGTGGACCACATGAGTCGGCTGAAAAATAATCCATCCATCATGTGTCTTCATCACTGTAGAGGGGATTTCTGTTGAAACATAACAGTATAGAGGGCTTGACCATAAAATGCTCTAAACTGTCATAGCTTGTTCCACAGGAACTGTACAGGTTGTATTTTTGGGAACACTTTTAACTTTACCACCTTTAGTATATCATCATCGCAGCTTTTGTTGGCGCTAATGTTGACTTGTTAGCGTTCCCCTGCTTGACACACTAAATGTCAGCCAGAGCATGTAATGATAATAATAATAACAATAATAATAATAATATATGGAATTTATAGAGCGCTATATCTTGCAATTACAAATCAGTGGAAGCTTGTATAGAGATTTACTGTGATGTAGCCCAAATAAGTATTGGGGTTGGGGGTTGGGGGTGGGTTGGTCGGATTTTCCCGCTAGAGTTAACGTCAGTGTGAAAGCAAAGTCCTGAGTAAGAATGCACGCCGAGTATCTTGCACACATGTTAAACCTATTGCACCTTTGGGAAGAGTAGGCAAATGCATGCCGGTAGAAATGGATGACAAAATAAAATATGAAAACATATACACACTGGTGTCCTGTTTAGACCTTATCTGTGGAGTCAGAACATGACTATCTTCATGGTGGACAAAGATTGTGCATTGTACACACAAAATCTCACCATTGGTGAACCTCGGAGCTCTAGTCAAGGGTCGAAAAACAGAGAAAAACCTTGGCTGACACAGAGTGAAAAAACCAACACATCCAAACTTGGCACTTACCCACTTCACAGGTGGGACCTTCAAAGTATGTTCCTGTACAGTTACAGGTGTAACCGTTGGCTGCAGTGCTGTTCTCGCTGCAGATGCCGCCGTTCTTACAGGGCTGGCTGAGGCATTTGAATATAGCTGAAAACGAAGAAGACAATTATTGTGTTGTTCAGTGTAGTGTTTATATACATCATCATATAATTATAAATATTCATATCAGATTGAACGTTAAAAATTCCGTAAGGGTTAAGCAAAAGATGAGTTGGTAACCTCTAGGATGAGAGACCATTTGCATGCCTTGGCTTCAGACAGTTCCCCCAATTCACCCAGCTGTACATGGGTACCTGCCCTCTTTGGGGACAAGGACGGTAAAGCAGCCAAGGAGAGGAGATGGACGCGGCACTCAAAATGCTGTCCCCCAGAAAAGCTAAGTTCTCTGACACCTTGCTCCTCAATGGCTAATGACTGCATAGATTATGGAAAGACCTTTACCACCTTTTAGTATGTCATCGCAGGTATTGCTGGTGTTGTTGACATGTTAGGCGTTCTCCTTGACACAATGAGGGTCCCGAAGAACATGTCATGTCAGTAGAAACTTGTACAGTGCTTTACTTTGATGTAGCCCAAAGTGCTGACATACCAATTCGACCAGGATTTTTCCCGTACAGTTAACATCAGTGCCGAAACGAAGTCTTGCGTAAAATTGCACGCAGAACATCTTGCACACAAGTTGAAACCTGTTCCACGTTCTGTGAGAGTAAACCTAACCTTTGCGTGCCGGTAAAAACGGATGCCAGAATGTCATGAAAATGTGTGCACAGTGGTGTCGTGTTTAGAGACGATCCCGAAGTCAGAGTGCAGTTAGTGTACTGGCGAGCAAACGGTTGCACATTGTGTGCACAACATCTCACCCTCGTGAACCTTGGAGCTCTATGCAAAAACCTGAAAGAAAAAGACACCTTAGATGACACACAAGAAAACAGACACATCCACACTTGCCACTTACACACTCCACAGGTGGGACCTTCAAAGTCTGTTCCTGTACAGTTACAGGTGTAACCGTTTGCTGCAGTTCTGTTCTCGCTGCAGATGCCGCCGTTCTTACAGGGCTGGCTGGGGCATTTGAACACAGCTGAAGACAAAGACAGTGTTGTGTTTGTTCAGCGTGTTTATGTCAATAATCATATATCTCTAAATATTTATATAAAATTCAATGTAAAGAAGTTGCAAAATCTTCATTGGTGCTGCCACAGTCGAGGGGACTGTGGGGTAGATGAAAGTGGAGGTGAAGGGTTGAGCAATGATGAGTTGGTTACCTCATGGATGGGTGATCGCTTGAGCGCATTGGCTTCAGTACAGTCCCACAGGGCACCCAGCTGTAAATGGGTACCGACCTGCCCTCTTTAGGGACAGGGAAGGTAAAGCAGCATGAGGGAGAGGAGATGGGCGCCACTCTTATGATGCTGGCCCTTACAGAAGCTGAGGTCTCAGACACCTTGCTCAACAATGACTGCTTAGATTATGCGAACCCATTCACCTTTACCATTTTTAGTAGCTAGTTTATCATTGCACCTTTTGTTGGTGTTGTTGGCAGGTTAGGTGTTTCCCAGTGTGACACACTAAGCATCACCCAGGGCATGTCATTGAAATGAAAACTTGTCTACAATACTTCACTCTGATGTAGCCTAAAACAATGAAACACAAATTCAAGGGGATTTTTCCCCTTGAGTTATCATCAGTGCCCAAATAAAATTATGTATAATAACAAACGCAGCACATATTGTTAAAACCTGTTCTACCTTTCGGAAGAGTAGGCCTTTGCATTACGGTGGAAATAGATGACTAAACTTATGAAAACGTGTCGTGTTAAGCAACCAGTCCATAAGTCAGAATGTGAGTAAAACGGAGGCATACACAAAACCTCACCATTGGTGAACCTCGGAGCTCTAGCCAAGCAATAAAAAAAAAGAAGAAACCTTGGATGATATAAAATGAAAAAGACACATCCACACTTGGCACTTACACACTTCACAGGTGGGACCTTCAAAGTCTGTTCCTGTACAGTTACAGGTGTAACCGTTGGCTGCAGTGCTGTTCTCGCTGCAGATGCCGCCGTTCTTACAGGGCTGGCTGTAGCATTTGAATGTAGCTGAGGATGAAGACAAAAGTTTGTTGTTCAGCGCGCGATTATCAAATAAACAATCACAAACTCATATCATCGCTTGTTTTGGTCCATTACTGTTTCCTCAATAATATTTTATAAATATTCATAATAATATTGACATCAAATATGAGATTAAAATTCCTGTAAATCACATCAGAAATTGGAGGGCTAAAGAACAACAAAAATACCCAGACAAGACCTGAAAAGGCATTGGGGCGAACCAATGACTCTTTGAGAAGCCAAGAGAGAAGAGGAGAGACGCTATATACAACTTTAAGGGAAACAATTGGAACACAGTTCTTATACAAACAAGCGAATGGGTACTTCATGCCATCTTCTTATATTCACATGTTTTCTTCTTTCATGCTTTATTTGTGTTTGCAAAAAAACCCGCCCGTAAACACGTTTGCCAGGAGAGTCAAAGAGGCTTTTGGTAATTTTGAAAGCAACTTCACATTATCGAGAAGCTATTTCGTTTCTTTTTAGTAACTAGTTGTTGACAGGATAGCTCAGTGGTCAGAGCACTCGCAGTCCCTTAGTTAAATTTAAGAAGCGCTGAGCGTGGTCGCCTCTTGGATAGATGATCGTTCTCGCGCCTTGGTTTCAGTACGATCCCCCAGTTCCCGCAGCTGTAAATGGGTATCTTCCTCATTGCTTCTTCAATGTGCCATCTGGAATTTTTAAAAAATTGACTAGACTTGACTTGACTTTAGGGACACGGAAGGTAAAGCAGCGAGGGAGAGGATATGGGTACTGTCCTTAAAATGCTGGCCCTTGGAGAAGCTGATGTCTCTGATACCTCGCTCCCCGATGACCGCACAGGTTATAGGAACACCTTTACAACCTCTAGTACATCATTGTAGCTCTTGTTGTTGTTGTTGTTGTTGACATGTTAGAGGTTTCCCAGCTTGATACACTGAGCGTCACCCAAATCATTTAATGTAATGTAATGCAATGTAATATGATGTAATATAAGTGAAAACTTGTACAGTGCTTTACTTTGAAGTAACCCCAAAACGTTAAAATACAAACATGCACGCTTGTCTAACTCCTTACACCTGAGAATTATTGTATGACTTCCACCGTCGTTACCTGTACTGTAGCACACAATACTGGAAAAAATATGTTTCTCTATCTATCTTTCTATCTTTCTATCTATCTATCTATCTACCGTCCGTCCGTCCGTCCATCCATCCATCCATCCATCCATCCATCCATCCATCCATCCATCCATCATCATCTATCTATCTATCTATCCATCCGTCCATCCATCCATCCATCCCTCTATCTACATACCTAGTTCATCAGATTCACAATACTCACAGTTGCATTTTTGGCAAGAGTAAGCGCAGTGGTAGCCCATGTACCCTTTAAAAGAGGGGTCCACACAGTTGCCGTCACGTGCCCAGCTGTGGCAACTGGCACTCCTGTCGTAGCAGTAGGGGTCTGCAGAACAGAGCATCAGCACAGGGGGTGAGTTGTGCGGACCAGTCAGTGAAGGATGTGTTTCACACAACGAAAATATTACTGCTAGAAGTATCGACAGACTTATTAAATGATGGTAGAGTAACCATAATACCTGATGTTCCTACTCATAAACCCATTGCCATTGATTTAGCTTTGATATCTCCAGGGTTAGCAATTAATTGCACCTGGAATGTTGAAGAAGACTTCTCGAAGTAATTTTCTATTACATTGTATTTTGAGGCCCGTGCCACACAGACAACGATAGAAGATAAAATACTCAATTATATAAAAAAGGTAACTGGAGTACTTTTTAAATATTTCTGAAGCTATTGAATTGAAGGTTTGCAGAATGTGTTGATAATTCTTTTTTTTGGCAAAGCTAGTGCGTGAGTTTTATAAGCAAAAACCAGCAAAAGGAAAAGAATCGGGCCAACGTTTGGGACAAATTGGAAGCAAAAAAAAAAAGGCCGTCAAAACTTTTTTTAAAAAAGATCAACAAAGGGAAAATTTAATTTCTTTGTGCTAAATCCTTTGAAAAAGATTGCCCGGGGGAAAAAAACAAATTGGAAAAATCTTCAAATAAAGTATCAGATCAAGGACTTACAAAAAGTTTGTGAAAGTTGCTACATAACAAAAGGAAAAACCCTATCTATCAAAAAAATTTTAAAAAAAATTTTCCCCAGCAATTTTGAAAAAGAGAAGTTCGCCCAATTTTTTAAAAAAATGTTCATCTTTTAAAGTTTTTTCGGATTGGAAAGTAATATCATCAAAAAGAAAAAATCAAAAGATTATCAAAATGATGAAATTTATTTGTGCTCCCTTTTAATGGAAATTTTAAATGAAATTTAGATTCGTTTTACATAACAAAAAGCTTGTCTATCTTAAAAATTTTGACCCCATCCCTTAAAATAAAAACACTTTTTTTATTTTTCAAAATTTTTGGAAAAATGGCACCTCCTTTTCGGAGGCATAAATATTGTTCCAACCTTTGAAGGAAGTGGGGCACAGTAATATTTTATGACCAATTTGCCCTTAACTTTCCCTTTAAAGGGGAAAAAAAATTTTAAATTTTTAATAATGTTTTTGAATTTATAGGCCTTGAACTTTGCAAAAATAAAAGGCCAGTTTATTTCATACCACTTTAAATCAGGAGATTTTTCCGGAAATTGGGGCCCCTGCTCTCCCCAACAAAAACGGTCGATTGGCTGCGCCACCTTTCCCCTTTTTTTTTTTTTTTTTTTCGCAGGTATTTGTTTCCCTATAAAGGGGGCTTTTTTTAAAAGAATTTTGCCAGGGAAACCTTTTTTCCGGGGTTTTTTACGGGCCAAAAAATTCGTGAAAACCAGGCCTCCTCGGTTTACGTCTACCGAAAGCCTGCGCCCAGAAAAACCCCCCAGGGTCAATGGATGGGGGAAAAAATTTCCCCGGTCCCAAAGGGTCCCCCCACTCCCCCCCCCCCCCCAACCTTTTCCCCCCAACCCCCCCCAAAAATTTATTTTTGCGTCTGTTTTTTTTAAAAGAAGATTTACCCCCAAAAATCAGGGGCCTTTAAAAGGGGAAATTATCGAAAATATAAACATTAAAAATAAAATTAAAAAAAAATTTTCCAAAAAAAGAGGTATTAGAATTTTTTTGACGTGAAGAAAACTTTATGAAGTCTGTCATGCCCCAATTGTTGCAACATTGAAAGCACCTGGTATCAATGGAATGTTTTAAATATCTTACAAATTTTTTGATAGACCCTTTTTTTACAAACTGGGCCCCCAGTTTACTCACGTTTAAGTCTAGAAGGTTTCCGGGGCAGGGATCAGGCTTCCCCGGGATTTTGCTCTGTTTTGTCATGCCTTTCTAGTTGTTTGTAAATTTAACACAAGGTTTTTTGTAGGGGGATGAATACCTATTGGATAAATACTTCAAAAGGAAAAACAACCACAAAAAGTTTCAATAATGTTGAAAAAATTTATCAAACGAGCTTAAAAATTTGGGTTTTCATGAATAAAAATTTGATTTTTTCCAAAAAAAACATGTTGGTGCTTTTTGAAATGGTAAAACCCATCAAAATTCCCAATCCTAAATTAAAAGGAACAGTTTTAATTTAAAAAACCAATGTAAATTCTTAGATTATTTTAAAATAAAGCTGACTAAAAAAAGAAAAACAATCAAACATTAATACGATCCAAGAAAACCCCTTTAACTTAAAAAAAATAATAAGTTTCAGGCATGGACCCCAAAAGATCCCAAAACTGATACTTTTAATTTTTTTAATGCAGATTTCAATGACAATGAGATGATAAGAGCTGCTGTGGAGTGCAATGCTTGGACTATTGAAAGGGTTTTTATTTATGAAGAAGCCGTTTACTCTCTCTTTCTGATCAACAAAGATTGGAAACAAAGTAGTGATAAAGTCTCCGTTCCAAATTTCTTAAAAGGTGAAATTCTTATGAATAAAAGACCTTTATCCCTAACGAGAAAGCAATTTCATTTCTGTTGCCAAAATTAAAAAATAAGATTCTTAATGAAAGAATTGGATTAAACCTAACAACAATTAAAATTTTTTCCAATATTCCGACATGCCCCTTGGGTTTAATATTTAACTTGACCTTTGACTACCGGGATGTAAAAAAGAATGAAGATCAAAATTTGTTTCTCTTTGATGTAAAAGTCACACTGAAATAATTATTTTAATTATTTAAAAATGTTACTGATGGATCTGACGGAATCGGAGAAAGGGCAAAACATTTTGTGTTTTCCTGTTTTAAAACTACAAAAACAAATGATTTAGGAAAAAATTTTTTCTATTTTTCAGGGGAATTGTTTGAATCCTTAGGGGGTTGAATTTTTTGTCCCAAATACTGCCTTGATATTCGCCACATTCTATTTTTCGTTTACTCAAAAGCAAGTATTGATGGCCAAAGCACTGGGAGGGGAATAAAGGAAAATATTGTATTTTGAGAATAAATTTTGATACATTATGTTCAAGAAGGCAGCAAATAACTTTTTGCTGGGGTCCCCCAACGTGGATTATTGAATGGTTGGTTGTTCTTTAGCAACAAAGGGGCCTTGTTTTCAACATTGAAAAACGTTTGATTCCAACTTGCTTGCCTCGTGAAAATTTTGCTAAAGTGTGAAGTGTATGCATTCCAAAAGAGAAAAAACATTTGAAAAAATTTTTGCCCAGGAAAGAGAAATTTTAATATAAAAAAGGGCAAATGGATAAAAACCAAATTTATTCTAAAAATGTGAAAGTTGCGTTCTCAATTTTTTTCAATCCCCATTTAGTTTGATCGCTCCATCTAACGACCTGTTAAAAGGACAGGAATAATATTTATGAAAAAATTTTCCACGTTTAAGAAGTATTATTGACCCCTAAGCGTTAATAACATGGTTCTGAATTATAAATTAAACCCAGTAAGACCCAAAAAAAGACAGAGGAAAAAAAAGAAAAAAAAGAAAAAAAGAAAAAAAAAAAAAAAAAAAAACCAAAAAAAGAAGGGAAATAAACTAGGGCTTTTTTTAAAGTCTCCAAAAAAAAAACAAAACAAAAAAAACACCAAAAAAAAACCCCCCAAACAAAAAACAACACCAAAAAAACCCACCACCAAAACCCACCCCCAACCAAAATCAAAAAAACCCCCAAAAAAAAAAAACAAAAAAACCCAAAAAAAACAAAAACCCAAAACATTCCCCCCACCCCCCCCAAAAACCCCAACAAACCCCCAAACTCATTTTCAAAAATTTTTTAAAAACCCAAAATGAAAATTAAAATTTTTTATTTAAAAACAAACACTATAAAGAAGGGTAGATACAATGACGATGATGTTAACAAGGGGGACAATGGAGAAGGAAAGAAAAAGCAAACAAAAAAACACAGCAAACAAGTATAAAAAATTTAAAAAAAAACAAAAACAAAAAAAACCCACCACCACACACCCACAACCCCCGACTCCCCGAAACCACATTACAAGAGAGGACGAAAGGACAAAAGACAGACAGAGACGGACATACAACAGCGGCAAAACAGCAAAGGAATGAGAGTGAGGGGGGGGGGGAGTGGCTTACAGGTTAGGACAGTGTGAGGACAGAAATAGATCAAACAGGGGAAAGGACAAAAAAACAAAACAAAACAAAAAAAAGCAAAGAGCGTGAAGAAAGAAATCGCATTAAAAATGAAATGTGTGCTAATGACTACAAAAGATAATTAAAAATGAAATTTTTGCTAAGACACTAGAGATAAGGATTTTGAACACAAAAAAAGAAATTTTCCCAAACTTAAAATTTTTAAAAAGTTCTGTGTATCCCTTTTTAAAGAAGACAAAAAAGGGTTCGTTTAAGAAATCAGGGATATTTTCCATAGCTTTCTACCCTGAATAAAACCAAAGGGTGACATGAATAAATCACCCCCGGGGCGGGGAAAAAATGAATACTTTTTCCTCGAATAACTTGTAACAAATTTACATACAGAAGGAGGCGTAAATATTCAAATCTTGGGACTGAATACGCTTTTTTGAAATGGCATTCTATTTAATGGGAAAATATTGGTTTTTTGTATCTTTATTTTGCAAAGATGTTTTTAAGGTATTTAAATTTTAGAGCGTCTGTAAATACTCTCAAATCGTTTTTTAACTTTTTTACCCCAGTCCCAACATGTTGAAACATAATCAATATTGGTTGTATGTTCCATAAAAGAACAACTTCGATGTGCTCATCAAAAAAATGCTTTATTCTATTGAGCTGAAATATCTTTTGGGATAATTTCTTTGACAATTTTTAAATATGGGTCGACCAGGGAAAAATTATTTTCACTTAAAGGGCCAAGTAATTTATGTTAAACCTCTTTACTATCGATATGAATTTTTGACTTTTTGCCCAAGACATATTTTTTCTTTTTGTCCGTTGTGCTACTTTAACTTAGATTTTTTTAGGGTAAGGCCTGTGGGTTTCAGACACCCAAAAATTAGTTTTTCTATTCTTTCTTGTTTT
>CM054152.1:14860288-14885884 GCA_028751875.1 Rapana venosa | reverse complement strand
GGGAGGAGAGAGAGAAGAGAATGAGAGGGGGAGGGGAGGAGCTCACTCATCACTCCTCCTGGGGGGAAAGGGGGAGGAGGGGGAGCCCTGTAGCATAACCCTTTTATTGTTAAAACATACACTGACGGCGGTAAGGAAACCTAGCAGTGCTGATGATAACGGCATACAGCACACACAGCTAGCGTGTGTGTGTGTGTGTGTGTGTGTGTGTGTTTTGTGTGTGTGTGTGTGTGTGTGTGGTGTGTGTGTGTGTGTGTGTGTGTGTGTGTGTGTGGGGTGTGATTTGTGTGTGTTTTGTGTGTTGTGTGTGTATTTGTGTGGTGTATGTGTGTGTGTGGTGTGTGTGTGAGAGTGTGGGGGGTGTGTGTGTGTGTGGTGGTGCGTGGTGCTGTGTGTGTGAGGGGTGTGTGGAGGGGGAGTGTGTATGTTTGGGGTGTGTGATTTGTGTGTGTGTGCGTGGTGTGTGTGTGGGTGTGTGTGTGTGTGGGGAGTGTGTTTGTTTGGTGTGTGTGTGTGTGTGTGTGTGTGTGTGTGTGTGTGTGTGTGTCGTGTGTGTGTGGGGTTTTGTTGGTGCCTGCGTGCGGCGGGGCGGTGTTGTGTGTGTTGTGTGTGTGTGTTGTGTGTGTGTGTGTGTGTGTGTGTGTGTGTGTGTGTTGTGTGGTTGTGTGTGTTGTGTGTGTGTGTGGGGGCTGAACACTTACGCGATCTGATGGCACACGTGCTAAACACCAAACTGACGGATGCCATTCAGCTATCACCAGCTCACGCTATGGTCCAAAAACACAGAGGATGCAAGGCCACCTGATTCCTGATTCCAGGCAAAACATGCAATCATCAGCGGGGGGAAAATTTACCACAATGCAGCGCGGTAAACAAAATGGCGGAGAACAGCCCGACATGGTCAGACAGACAGGGACAGACAATTCCTACAGGTTTTATTTTTACATGATTCTGTGCTTTCAACTCCTAAGTCTGGGAACACAGAGAGAGAGAGACAGAGAGACAGAGAGGCAGAGAGTGAGACAGAGACAGAGAGACGACAGGCAGACAGGAGTGACAGACAGACAGAGACAGATAGGCAGACATAGAGTGAGATATATGTATGTATGTATGTAGGGATGTATGTATTATGTGTTTTATGTATGGTTTTTATGTAAAGTATGATGTATGTATGTATGTATGTATGTATGTATGTATGTATAGAGAAAGAAGGGGGGAGAGGGGAGAGAGAGGGGAGAGAAGAGAGTGTGTGTGTGTGTAGGGGAGGGGGGGGGGGGGGTCGGTACGGAGGGGGGCGTTTTGTGCACGCAAGAGTGTCCCTGCTTGCACTCAGAAGCAAGTGTATGTCTTGCTGTACGTGTGCCTTCTGCGTGAGTCAGTGTTTATACAAGGTATCAGTATCAGTGTAGTGGGATAACTGCCCTCAGATAATCATAGTATCAACACAGGTGTGAGAAAAAAGGATGTCGACGACAAAACAGATACAAGAAAAAAAGAAACTTGAACAAGGGATGGGAGGGGGGGGGGGGGGGGGGAGAGGGGGGAGAGAAGAAAGAAAAAGAAAATATACTTTAAGAGAAGTGGGTTCAAAACATGTTCGTCTGACTATTTCATTTCAAAAAGTCAGTTACTGCGAAATGTCAGAACCAAACAACCTTCCACCACCACCTTCTCCGCCTTTCCACCCTCCCTTTTTTTCTCCTCCCCCCCCCCTCCTCTTCTCCCAACTACACCCTCAACAAGAAAAGGAAAGAAGAAGGAAAGTTGGCACAGTAATAAAAAAACACAAACGCAGATGAAGACGGGAAAATAACTTGAACTGGCAACGGTGCGGAAAAACGGCAAGAAGAAGAATGTGTAACTTGCAGCCTATGTTCAATCCTCCTGACATCAGAGGGGATGTGACGTCACCGGAAACGTAAGGTAAAGGTAAAGGTGTCCATCACCTATGTGGTCGTAGGGGAGCGAGGCGTCAGAGACCTCAACTTCTCCAGGAGCCAGCATATTGAGGACGGCGCCCATCTCCTCTCTCTTGCTACTTTACCTTCGCGGACCCTAAAGAGGGCAGGTACCCATTTACAGCTGGGGGAACTGTACTGAAGCCAAGGCGCGCAAAAACGTCACCCATCCAACACGCTCGGGTGCTGCTTAACCTTGGCTGGGGGAAAGCGAGTGCTCTGACCACTGAGCTATCCCGTCCCCGCAATACACATATAAGTTTTTCCCTGTCCAGGGGAAAAGCTACCTCTGCTCAGGCAACAGCAAGAAATATGAAGTTTACATGTATGAAAGCTTTTTCCCAGCAGAAGAGGAAAGATTATAGTTTTTCTTGTTTAAAAAATATTGTGGATATTGCCGATGACTTTCTTGTTAAAAAATATGTGGATGTTGCCGATGACTTTCTTGTTAAAAAGTATGTGGATATTGCCGATGACTTTCTTGTTTAAAAAAATGTGGTTATTGCCGATGACGTCACACCAGTCCCGCTTCAGGAAGGTTGTACATGCATTAAGCATGGCAAAAGAAGAAGAAAAAAACGGAACCACGGGAGACTATCTAAAGCAATGAGAACTGGGTACAATACGGTGTTCCCTCCTTATACCAGGTTTGAGTGAGGCTTCCCCATCCCCCAAATAATTTGTAGGACAAAAATAAATAAAACTGTTGCAGTCTGTTAAAATCTTATCCGATAGTTTAATGGTAATAATAATAATAATAATGATGATGATGTGATGATGATGATGATGATGATGTCTGGAATTTTATATCACTGAATCAAACTAATAAAACCAAATCTAATCCAACCCAATCCAATCCTACTTTGTAGCCTTGTCAACTGCAGAGGCCATCTACAGCGATCATCACCCCCCCCCCCCCCCCCACCCCCCACCCCACTTCTGCAACCCTTCTGCTTTCTTTTAACGCCATCCCCTCCCCTAGCCCCACTCCTCCCCTAAAAAAAAAGCCAAAAAAAGAAAAAGAAAAAATAACCCAACTCCAAAACAAAACCTGAGCAAAGGAAACAACAAGCAACACCAAAAAAATGAAGGCTGAAATAGGAAAATGAAATCGATAGATAATCGTGGTGAGGAGGCAGTGGTGATTTATTTTATTTGATCGTTTGTTTCGATCGTTTTGTTTTGCCCTTTGGTCATTTATTTTTATTTTGGGGGTGGTTGTTGGTGTTTTTTTTGCTATCAATTAATGTTTTGGTTGGCTCCTAATGTTGCTGTTGGTGCTGCTGCCATTGTCGTGAATGCTGCAACGGGGTTTTTCTGTCTTTTCTGTTTTCTGTTGTGTTGTTTTAGTTAAGTGTTTGGGCGCTGTTGTGTTGTTGTTGTTGGGGTTTTTGAGGGGGGGGGGGGGGGGGGGGTTGGGTTTTTTTTTTGGGGGGTTGCTATTTTTTTGGGGGGGGGGGGGGGGGGGGGTTGTTGTTCTTGGTTTGTTTTTTGTGTTTTTTGTAAGGGGGCCCAAGGGGGGTGAATGACCCCGTTGAAAATTTTTGCATTGTATCCCTATCTCCCTTGCTCCAGAAGACCCAGTTCAGGTTTTGGGGTTTTTATTAATTTTTATTATTTTTGGTTTTTAAATTTTTTTATATTTTTTATTTAGAGGATAAATGAAATAAGCATTCGTGTTTTCTTTATTAGTCCAATCCTGCGTGTATGAAAGTTTTGTCAATTTTGTCACCCGTTCCCCCGGCACACAATGGCCTTTACTTTGGAAAACGGAGACTTTTCACTGTGCTTGACCCCCCTGACACCGCTCCAGTAAAACAATGCCACTGTTCTTCACGTTTTTCTTTGAAACAGATATTAAACCCGAATTTTTTTTTAAACTTGGGGTTTTATAAAAAAAGTTGGTCCTGTCTTTTTTACCTCGCCCTCTGTGTCAAGCCCAATTTTTTTTTCCCTATGGTACATTGAATAACCCAATAAATTTGTTTTTTTCATCAACCCAAATCTGTTTGGGAAAAAAACAACCAACTGGCCCAATTATCAAACTAATTATTCCCTTTAAAACCAATGATAATAAAACGGATTCCAAAAAAAAAAGGGAAACAGAAAAGAAAGAAAAAACCCACCACGCCCAAAAACAAAAAAAAAAAAAAACCAAAAACCCACAAAAATGGCCCCCCCCTCAACAAAAAAAGTACAATGCCCTACTCTGCGCGCGAGCGCGGGGTGTGTGTGTGTGTGTGGTGTGTGTGGTTTTGTGGTGTGTGTTGTGTGGGGTGTGGTGTGTTTTGGGGTGGTGGGTGTGTTGTGTTGGTGTGTGTGTGTGTGTGTGTGTGTGTTGGGGTTTGTGTGTGTGTGTGTGGTGTGTGTGTGTGTGTGTGTGTGTGTGTGGGTGTGTGTGTGTGTGGTGTGGGGTGGGTGTGTTGTGTGGGGGTGTGTGGTGTTTGTGTGGTGGGGGTGTGGTGTGTGTGTGTGGTGTTTTGTGTGGGTGTGTGTGTGTGTGTGTGTGGGGTGTGTGTGTGGGGTGTGTGTGTGGGGTGGTGTGTGTGTGTGTGTGTGTGTTGTGTGTGTTTTTTTCCCGGAGAGAAAGAGCAAGTATTTTAAAAACCCCAAAGGGGAAAACAAGAAGCGAAAAAAAGCTGTTGTTTAAAGGTTTTTTTTTTCCCAAAAAAACCCCAAAATGATGGTAATAAATTTGAATGTTATAACGCAGCCCCAAGGGGACAAGTGTGTGTCTGCATCGTTTGGGGTTTTTTCTGCTGCCCGGCCCACCACAGGGGAAAACCTGTGCTAAATCAGGCGACGGGACAAGGAACAAAACAAATAGACCCCCTTTTATCCCTTACACCTCCAAAAACCACACCCACGCGCGCGGCACAAAAAACAATACACCCCAAAAGAATCAAGCGGCACCAAAAACCACCCCAACCACACATACACACACACAGACCACACACCCCGACACCCACACACACACAAAACACCACACACACACACTCCACAAACCAAAAAAAAGAAAAAAAAAAAGAAACCTGCCCGCCCAGAAAACAAAACGATAAACCCCAACCCCAAGCGGGTTAACTGAAAAACAAACCATTCAACCAACCAAGGCTTTGCTTTTTGATTACTCGGGTTTTTATTTGTTTGTTTTTTTTGCTTGCTTTTTGTTGTTTGTTTGTTTGTTTGTTGGTGTGTTATTTGTCTCGATTCATTTCATTACAAACCCCTTATTTCTCACAAACGGAGAAAATGTATTTGAGTTCCCAAACCAAAACCTAGACAAGAAAATTGAACAAATATTTTTCACAGAAAAAGGCACAAAAAAAGTTTTTACAAACACCCCATGTGGTGCGGCCCCCAGTTGTTTTTAGTGAAAACTTTTTATATATTTGATAAATTATTTTTTTCTGGTGACTTCGTGGTTTTAGATAGATCCGTATAGATTCGCTGTTCAGTGTCCATGACTCCGTGCATGCAAGCAAACAGAAAAAAGCGTGAAACCCAGGGGCCCCAGTGTGTTTTCAAAAAAGTCTCTCCCTCTCTCCTACAGGTTTAAAATAAACCCCCGGGCTTTTGGGTTTGCTTTTTCGCATCAGACAGGTTATTTTTGATTGGCCCTTTCTGTAGACAAAAAAGCTATCGAATTTTTCCCTTTTGAATGTTTCCAGTAAAACTTTTATGTCTTTTAAAAATGTCCAATTGTAGATTTCATCATTTTTATAATCTATTTTGTTTAAAATTTTAATTTGTATTGAAAAATTAGACAGAAAATTATTTTTGAACACCAAAAGGGAAATTTGAAAAAACCCTTCAACAAGGTTACATTTATATCGGGTCAGTTTTTTGGTTTGCCTGGATCTGTTCAAAACGCTAGCGATTATTCTGCTTGAATTTTGCTTCCATAAAAAAAGGCTACGTCAGATAATATGTTTATAAATGACAAACTTTTTTTAAAAAAAAAAGATTGAAATGGCAAATGAGGGCTGGGGTTCGGCCACCACCGGGCCCCTGCTCGGGCGACTTTTTCCCCTTGCTCAAACCCAGGGGGCCGCCCATCCACCCCCAAAGAAACCCCCTTCCCCCATAACACTGTTAAAACATGTACGCACGTACACAGCCAGGGACAGGGGTTAAAAACCCTTTCTGTTTTTGGGAAAAAAATTGGCCTTTTGCATGCTGGTAAAAAAAGATGACTAAATTTTTGAAGAAGAAAAAAAAAAACCCCGAAAAGCACTCTGAGTCGGGGCCCAGGAAACATGCCCGAATTTGTACTACAGTCCCTTCTTTCCCGGCACAGGCCCAGCCCCACCAATATCTCCCGTTGGGGAAACTCTAGCCGAAGATGGCAAAAAAAAGAAACCGAAAAAAAGAAAACCAGAACATCTTGCGAAAATTTAAAACCCTTCCCGCTTTTCGGGAAGGGTTTGGCCCTTTGGGGGCCCGGTTTTGGGAACGGTTAAAAAAAATTTTAAAAACTGTTACACAGGGGTTGAAGGGGAAAAAAGCCTTGAGTGCTTTTTCCATTACCCCCAAATAAAAGAATAAAAAGTAATAAAAAAAGAAAAACAAAATTTTTTTGGGTAACAGCAAAAACATTTTAAATAAACCCCCCCAACCCAAAAAACTAACAGGCAAACAGTTTAAAAGTACGAGATTACTTTTCACCACAGAAAGCAATCATTTTAAAATCAGGGGAAAAATGGGGGGGGGGGGCGTTGTTGCACACCATCCTGTGGCAAGGTCCCTGTCATGAGTGTTCCCCCGGGCTGTACCCAGGGCCCAGCGGTCCTGGCGTTTCATTTCTAATCAGGTGACCGTGAAGCCTCGAAATTCAATGTGGGCAGCACCTGGCGGGTTTTATTTGTTGCCCTTTTTTGTTTTTTCTCGTCGAACCTACTCACCTGCTTGAAAACCTAAAACCCCTTCTCAGCGTTATGTGCTTACCGGGGACTAAACATCAAAGGTTCTCGCTTGTGTGTCTCCTTTGGTTTTTGGGGGCCCCAAAACCTGCCCATGCGCAGTATCTAAAAACCCCCTAGTCCGGGTGCCTAAAAAGGAAAAGATGATCCCCAAAACATTTTAAAAGACAATTGGTTTTAGAACCTTTGAAATGTTTAATTGGGCTGCTAACGCGCAAGAAAATATCCCAGAACGGGAAACTATGAAAATACCCTTTTGTTTAAGAAAAAGAAAAAGTTAAAAAATTGGGAAAACCTCAAATGATGGCGATGATGAAGGTCTAATGTAAGGGCCTTTCCGGGCCGTTTGTAAAGGCTGATAAAAAAGAAAGGAAAGGAAAAAGGGGAGAAAAACGACAGGCTTATGTTGCCCAAAGGAAAAAAAAAGGGCCCAAAAGGAGAAGGTGAGGAAAAGGACGGGGGGGGAAAGGGGGGGGGGGGAGTAGGCTTAAAAGGGAAAACCAGGGCCCAAAAGCGTTATCTTAAACCCCGCCCAGACGACATCTGTCAATGTTTTGATGTAAGCAAAGTCCCACCCAAGGTTTGCATCAAAATGTTGTTATGATGTAAAAACGTTCGCTGGGGTTTTGTTTCATCTGTACCTTTCTCTTGGAGTAAAAAGCCTATGTTTTTTTTTAAAAGGAGGGGGAAAAAAATCTCGGAAGGAGGGCCTTATTTTGGGTTTGTACTTGAAAATCCATACCACAAAACCCTTGGGACCAGTGTGCTTTTTACCTTTGGGCCTTAATTTCCCCAGTGTGGTGAGCAAGACAGGTCCCAATTTGGGAAAAACCCCCCAATTTTGTTAAGTGGGGAACCCCCCAACTTAAACCCGTAAAAAACAACGACAACAACAACAACAAAATTTTGTGGAAAAAAAAAAACCCCAATTGGGGAAAAGGGGGGTGGGGCGAGAGAAAAGCAAAAGATTCCCTCTATTCACAATACACGGGTACCCTTACTTTTTTATGACACATAGATGGGGGCCTGAATTCGAAAGGGAAAAAAAGTTTTCAAACACCACGCCCGCACGCAGAAAACCCCCGCAGCACGAACGCACCCCACCCCACACACACACACACACCCCCAACACACACAAAAACCCCCCACAACACACCCCATACACATCCACGGGATACCCTTACGGTTTTTAAAACCCTTCCCCGCCCCAAATTTTAAAACCCCGGGTTTTTTAAATTTTTCTTCAAGGGGGATTTTTTCCCGGGGAAAAAAAACTCAGTGCATTTTTCCCTTTTTCCCAAAAGTCCTTCGAATGGGATTTTAAAACCGAGGCCCGTGTGGGGGAAACGAAACCGAAAAAAACCAACTTGCACACATTTTTAAAATTTTTCCCGTTTTTTGTAAGAGTAGGCCACTGTGTGCCGGTGAAAATTTAGATGAAAAATTTAAAAAAAACCGCTTTACCACGGGGGGGAAAGTTAAAAAGCCAGGGAATGCTTTTTCCCTTTTTATCCTCGTTATTAAAAGATTAATAAAAAAAAAAAAACAAAAAAAAAATAAAACCCCACACATGTGCAGGGCCGCCCGCGTAAAAGGGTGAGGGCCCCAAAGACCTCATTTCTCATTTTTCAGTATCTTTTTTTCAAGGCATCACCCATGCAGCACTGTTTAACACGGGGGGCCCTTTGGGGCCAAACCCCAACTTGGGGGCCGCTGGACCTTGGGTGTGTGGTGGGGGGGGGGGGGGGGGGAGGGGGGAGGGGGAACGAGGGGTTCACCCTAAAAGGGCGGGGTCTTTTCTGTCTTTTTTAAATCCCCGACAAAAAAAAAACCCCCTTTTTTAAAATCAAAGGGGGGGCCCTGAAACCCTATGTGGAGTTTTTGACCGGTTTTTGTGAAAACGGTTGGGTAAAACCCGTCGGAGGAGTCCGGGGTCAGTCCTATAATCCAAAAATTTTTTTCCCCTGCTGCCGGCGTCATGGGGGGTGCTGTAAAATAAAGCACGGTGATTCATTTTTGGGGGATGCAAAGAGGTTTGGTTTGTTTTTAAAGTTTGCCGTGGGGAAAAAATTTTTGAAGTTTTTTTTCGTAGGGTCGGGTTTTCAAGTTATGACGCCCCACGTTGTGGGTTTTTAGGGGGAAAAGGGTTTTAAAAAGGTAAATTAGCTTTTATATGTATTCGATATTTTAGGGGGGAAGAAGGGTATACGGGAGCCGGGAAATTTTTAAAATCTCAGAGACGAACTTTTTTTGGGGACATTTCAGCTTTTTAAAAAAAGTATTGAAATGAATCCAATCCAGATTGGAAGGGTTACAAATTATTAAAAGGGAAAAGAATACAAGCATTGTAAAATTTTAACGGGGGCCAGTTTTTTTTAATAATTGGGGCTGTCCCCTTTTTTCGCTCCCCGCTGTTTTTCCCTTTCCCCGCCCAAAAAAAAAAGGGTACCTTTTCCCGTTGGGTGAAGGGGGGGGTTTATACTGAACCCAAAGGCCCCGAAAAACGGTCCCCGACCCAAATTGGGGTAACCACGTCGTGCTGTTTAACCCTTTGGGAGGGGGGAAAAGCGGTGCCCCGACCATAATTTGTTTTACCTTCCCGGCCCTAAAGGGAGGTCCCCATTTAAACGGGGTGAACGAAGGAGGTACTGAACCCAAAGGGCGCAAAAAACAGTCACCCATTCCAAGGGGGACCAGTAAAACCCCATGCCCCACCCATAGTTTTGGAAAGGGAACGAGTGCTTCCCATTGAGCTACCCCGCCCCCGTTTTCTGTTAGCGCTTTTTACTTGCTTTGATGACAGAATGTTTTGGTTTGTAAATCCTTTAGGCAAAATGCATTGGAATTTGAAAACTTTCGTTTTTAAAACCTGTTGGTTTTGGTTAAAAAAACCTTTTTGGGTCTTGTTCTAAAGCAAAGGCAGTTTTAAAAATGCTATTTTTCCCTATGAAGTTGCAACAACGAAAAAAACCAAACCCAAAGGCAAAAAACAAAAAAAAATAAAAAAACAAACAAGCAAAACTCCCCCAACTCAATATTTCTTTTTTATAAGTTTCCCCTGGTCTGCTTCGGGAAACTTAGAGCAAAAAAATGGCAACATTTGGCTTTCCCAATTTTCTGCATGGCATAGACGTTTTTTAAAAAGCACTTGCTTCTTCCCTTCTAATCATTGGCAGTAAGTGTGGCAAACCTATTTGCCCGTTTTTTTTAAAAAGGTCATTAAATGTTTTTCCAATCTGAATTTGGGGGTAAAGGGGCCTGTTTTGTGGTCCTGTTTTTTTCTGTGCTTTCAAGTCGGAAATTTTCACCCACGGGTTACTTGGGACAGTCAATCTCTACTCGCTTTCGGGGACAGATCGATTCTTTTTTCAAAGTCCTACGGCACTGTCTGGCTTTTTTTTTCCCCTTGTTTTCCTTTGGCCTTTTTCTGCTTAAAAAAAATGAACCTGCTGCCCTATCCTGCAGGTCTGTGGCATCCTCAGGTTTTGATTTTAAAAGAAATGTGTGTGTGGGAGTGTGTGTTGTGTGTGTGTGTTTTTGGTGTGGTGTGTGTTGGGGGTGTGTGTGTGTGTGTGGTGGGGTTTGAATTTTCAAATGTCCTTTTAAAAAAGAAACTAATGAGGGATATATTTCTAAAAAAAAGGAAAATGTGTGATGTCGGATCATAAAAAATGTATGAGCTGTGGGAATGCATCCTGAACTTTCTAAAAACTTTAAAAAAGCTTTTTTTTTGATTGTTTAAATTTTACGTTTGTTTGAATTTTTAAAAATTAGACTGTTTTCCATGTTTTTGTGTTTTGATTTGATCGATTAGGGTTTTTCTAAAGTGAATAAGTTTTGGTCAGGAAGGGTTTCCCGGGAAAGCCCTTGAAATCCCCACTTTCTTGTTGTCCTTAAATGCTCTTCTCCACCTCCAGTAATTCTGTAAAAAAAAAAATCTTTGTCATTTAAAAAGGGACTTGAATGGCTATTGCTGCCCCCGCTTCTGGGTTTTTTAATTTTTTTTTTCTGCAAAAAGCCATTTTCCCCCCAAACTGCTTTAAAAATCCCAGTCCCCCCCGCCCCAACTTAAAGAAAAACCCCTATTTTTTAAAAAGGGACGGACTAAGGTGTGTGTTTCCCTTCCCCTTTGGTGTGTTTTTTGGGAAAAAGAGTTTTTGTTTGTTCTAAATTCTTTTTGCTTTTGGAGAGATGGAATAAAAATTTTTTCCTTGTTAAGTCCCCAAAAAGCTGACAGGGGAAAAATTGGGTTTTGAATTATTTTGTTTGTTTTAAATTTCATACCCGTTTGGGTTCAGAAGGAATAAAAGTGTACTCTTAAAAAAAGGGTTCAGGAAAAAATTGTTAGTAAAGTATTTCGCGAAAACCCTGAAAGTGTTTATTTCTGTTCTCTGCGTCAGGGTGTGGCTCCTTTTTAATTTGGCGAGGTCTTCAACCACCCTTTAGAAGAAAACCCCTCTCGCCCCATTGGGGTTTACGATGTCACAGTGTTTCCAAGCGGGGGTTGATTTTGAGCCCGCTTGGGCGGGGGTTTGTTGTTTTGTTTTTTGTTGTTGTTTTTTTTTGGGTTTGCCCTTTCAGCCTGACCGTCCGGGTTTTCACCAATGGTGAGTTTTTAATTTTGGCGCCCCACTGTTTTGGGTGGCTGCTTTTCCAATTTTCTGGGATGGTTTTAAAACCACGCCCCACCTGTTGAAATTGGGTTTGTTTTTTTTTAATTTGTCATCGTTTCCCCCGGCCCCGAAATACCCCTATATTCAAAAAGGGGCAAAAAGGGGTTTTTTAAAGTGGGGCCCCCAAGAGGGTTTTTGCGTGCTTTCGCACCGGAGCCCTGTTTAAAACCCTCACCCAAAATTTCGCACGGGGCCTTTTAAAATTTCTTTGAATTTGTTTTTTGGCTGATGTCTAAATGGAAAAACACCCCGGGGAAAAGTAAGAGGGAATAATTTTTTGGGTTTTTAAACTTGGTAAAGGGAAAAAAAAACCCACAAAGAAAGTGTTATGTGACAGAAAACAGAATGTGTTTTTTTGTGCAGTGTGTTTAGCCCCACTTTAAAAGGGCTGGTCTTCTTGAATGTTATACTAAAAATCCCCTTCATTCTAGCAAGCATAGCATGCATGGGCCAAAATAGATAATTTAGCATAGCAGACTGTACTATCTTTTTAAAGGGGGGTAAAAGTTTTCTGAATTCGGAGTATGACAAACCTGTATGGCGGGGACATTTGGGAAAAACAGACTACACGAAAATTTTTTTCATAATAAGTGTGCACAAAGTGTACTCCCCGGGACGGGCAAATTGCCAGGTGGATGGTGCTCAAAACAAAGTGCTTATTCTGGGTTTGGCCCAGCCCGTTTGCTGGGGAAAAACCCAATGACAAATAATTTCCTTTCCCCTTTTTTTACATAAAGTCTAACTATTTTTAAAAAGGTTTGAAGGGCATCCCAAGCCCTTTACTAAAAAACAGTTTAGCTTTTGCGATACTGCCAGTTATGTGGAAACATGAGGTTTGGGGGGGGGGTTTGCTCAGGGGGGCAAAGCACTGGCTCCCCCAAGCTAAAATTAAGCAGCGTTTGGGGTGGTTAACCCCAAATCGATGGTGACCTTTTGTGCCCTTGGCTTCAGTATAGGTTTTCCCAGTTCACCCAGCGTAAATGGGTACCTGCCCTCTTTAGGGTCAGGGGGGAAAGGGAAAGCAGCGAGAGAGTGGATGGGTTTCCCCCCTCAATATGTTGGCCCCCAGAGAATTGAGGTCTCCGACACCTCGCTCTAAAACGATCTCATCGGTTATGGGAAACCCCCCTTTTACCTTTCAGGTCGAGACTACATTCTGTATTGCTTTTCCTTTTTGGCCCTTCCCCAGTTTTAAAAAACCCGAGGGCACCCAGAATGTACTCTCTCTCTCTCTCTCCTCTCTCTCCCCTCTCTCTCTCCCTCTTTACACACACACAACCCCAAATGGGGGAAACATGTAAAACCCCCAAATGCCTGGACAAGAGGGTTTTTCTTTTATTAAATTTTTTTAATTTTCTTGCCATTTTTTGGGGGGGGGGGGGGCCGCCCTCTCCGATTCCCTGGTGGGGGGTTTTTAATGGAGAAATACAGGCTGTATTTAAAAACAGCTTGTTCATGAATAAAGGCAAACTTGGTATAAAAATTTAAACCATAACGGGGTTTTTTTTTTTTTCATTGCGATTGGTTCCCTTTTTGACACAATTCTGACAAAGCCGGGTTTTTCCAGAGCCCCTTTTCTCTCTCTCTCTCTCCCCTTTTTCTCTCTCTCTCTCTCTCTTTTCTTCCCCTTTTTATAAATATATATATTTTATTATATATATATATATATATTTTTTTATATATATATTTAAAAATATATAATTAAAAACAACAAAAGGGATTTGGGCTTGGCCCCCTCTTTGAACTATTCAGACCCGCCCTTAGCAATCATGGGGGAGTTGTGCTGTCTGATGTTTTAGAAACTTTTCCAGGTCATGGCTTAATTTCGCCCCCCCTTTAGTTTGGGACGTTACCATTTCCCTGCCCGGATTGGGAGGTAACAATCATTTCCGGTTCATTAAAGGGAAACAATAATGTCAATATTTCCCTTTTTTTGGGGTTTTTTGGGTTTGTTTGTTCATTTTTTTTATTTGCTTTTTTATTTTTTTTTGTTTGCTTGAACAAAAAGGGTGCTTCATTTTAATCCCCAGAAAATTAAATTAAAAGCTTGTTTTATTTTTTTTTTTTTTTGGGTGAGAGGGGGGGAGTGCTTTGTTTGGGTTTTTTTTTTTGTTTTTTTGGGGTGTCCTCCCGTCCGTTTTGTTTGCTTTGCTTTTTTTCTTTGTTTTGCAGGGACTTTTTTTCCCTTTTCCTTTTTAAACCCCGCTCAATTTTTACATCTGTCAGAAATTCATTTTTTTTTAGGGTTTTCTTTTACAGGGAAGAAAATACCACCAAAAGGGGTTAAACAAAATAAAGTCCAAAGGTTTCTGAAAAAAAAAACCACTGAGCCGCCCACAGACAGAGCAGAAACGACAGTGCAGAAATTTTGCAGAAAGGAATCAGCGGGCGTGGTTTTCTTTAGTTTTGAATTCCCTCTGGCTCTGGCCAAAGTTTTGGGCAGCTATCTGCAAAAGAAACCCCGAAAGGGGTTTTGATCAAAAAAGTTTGTTAACTTTAAAATATCATGTTGAATTTCTTCGTTTTGATAATCTTTTTACCATAAAATATATAACCCCCCCCCCTGAAAACGGGGGTTTTGGGGTTTCCGAGTGGCCCGGTAGTTAAAAAAAATTCCTACCGATCAAAATCTCAGCCGTGTTTTTTTTCAGCCCCAGTATTTTTTAGTGTGATGAGTGGGGAGTGTCATATTTGAGTGACCCCCGGGTGTCAATTGGAAAATGCCCAAAAAAAAAGCAGCGCGCAACCAAAAACCAGCAGCGCAGCAACAACAACAACAGCAAAACAAAAAACCGCAGCAGGAGCCCGAACAGCGCGCCCCCAAAACCCCCGCAGAACAACAGCAGCAGCAAAAGCAGCAACAAAAGCAGTAGCAGCAACTATAAATTTCTATCCCCGTTTTGATCCTTTGGTGTTTTTGGGTAAATTTTTTTAACTTTTTTATACAATTTTTCTCTACACCCCCATCAATGACATCCCGGGTTGGGGGTCAGTGGTTAGAGGTAAAAAACCCATCCGATAGTCCCCGCAAGAAGGGCGAGGGGTTTGAAATTTCCCCTTTAGCTCGAAAATGTTTTCCTCCATGTCTTTGACCCGGGGTGGGGGCCTGGGGCAGTTTGTTTGGATGGACTGTTACACCCTGGCCCCATGTGCGGCACACATTAGCCTATGTAAAAAAACATGATGGTTGGTGGGGGTCCTGATTTAAATACGCCACTCGGGTTTTGTTTTTCTTTTTTGGTTGTCTTTTGTTACGTGTTTTGAAGTTAAGTCGGCCTGTTTGAATTTCGATGTTTTAAAGGCTTTCTCGTTTTGTGGGGTTTTTAAAAAAAATGGTTTGGGAAAATATTCCAAAATTTTTTCTCTTCTCCTTCCCCGCACAACCACACAAAAACAACCCCAAAAGTTCACACCATGCTGCATACATACACATACGACCCCGCGTGCAGCACACACACCCCACACACACCCCACACGCACCCCACACAGCCACCCACACCACGCCTGCACCCACAATCACTATTTTTTTAATTTTCAAAGCCAAAATTGTGTCTGACAATTGGTTTTTTGTTGGGGGTGGAATTTCCTTTTTTAAGGTTTAACCCCGATGTGCTTTGTCGTTTTGCAGAGGGGCGGGAGAGAGAGAGAGAGGGGGAGAGAGAGGGAGAGAAGAGAAGGGAGAGGAGGGGGGGAGAGAGAGGAGTGTGTGTGTGTTTTGGGTGTGTGTGGTTTTGTGGGTGTGTGTGGGGTGTGTTTTGGTGTGTTGTGGGTGTGTGGTGTGTGTGTGTTTTTGGTGTTTTGTGTGTGTGTGTGTGTGTGTGTGTGTGTGAGTGTTTGGCGGTTTTGTCAGTTCTTTGCCAAATTTTTCTTCTCTGAGATATTTTTCATTATCGAAACCCCGGGTTTGGGGAAAAAGGGGAGAGATGTAACTGTCGCTTTACCGAAAATTACATTTAATTTTCTCTCTCTTCTCTCTCTCTTCTCTCTCCTCCCTCCTCCCTCCCTCCTCCCCCTCCCCTTCACCTTTCCCCCCCCCCCTCTTTTCTCTTTCCCCCCTTTTTTTCTCTTTTCTCTTTCCCATTTCCCCCTCCTCCCTTCCCCTCCTCACCTCCCTCTTCTTCTCTCTCTCTCTCTCTTCTCTCTCTCTCTTTCTTCTCTCTCTTCTCTCTCTCTCTTCTCCGTCTCTCTCTTTTCTCTCGCTCCCCCCCTCACCTCCCCCCACCCCATCTTCCCCCCCCTTTTTCTTTCCCCCTTTTTCCCCCTCCTCCTCCCTCTTTTCCCCTTTCCTTCTCGTCTTTCTCTCTCTCTCTCTCTCTCTCTCTCTCTCTCCCCTTTTTCTCTCTCCTCTCTCTCTCTCCCCTCTCTCTCTCTCTTTTCCTCTTCTTTTTCTTCCTCTACCCCCTCCTTCCCCTTTTCCCCCTCACCTCCTCCCCTCTTGTCCCTCTCTTTCCCCCCTTTTTTCCCTTTTTCCCTCTCCCCCCCCCCCCCCCCCCTTTCAAAGTGTTCAGTGCAGTGACATAAAGGTTAGACAAAGGGGCCCGGGGTTTTCTACAGTTGCCCTTTTCTAAGCCCGCTTCCCCAGTCTTAATTTTCCTGTTTCTGATCTTTTGGGCCCAAAAAAGTTTAGACCCGCTTTTTTCCCTTTTGCAAAACAAATTTTCCCTTTTTTGAGAGTCGACTTTTTTCTGTTGTTTTTGTTGGTTTTTAAGGTTGCGAATGTGGGGTATAAGGGTACGTTTTACATTGTTTGGCCCGTTTGGTTTTTTTTTTGTTTGTTGGTGGTGGTTTGTTTTTTGGGGTTTTTTTTTGTTGTTGTGGTGGGGTGTTTTGTTGTGTGTTTTTTTTTTTTTTTTTTTGGGGGGGGGTGTTTTGGTTTGTTTGGTGGTTTGGAGTTTGTTTTTGTTTGGTTTTTTTGATGTTTTTCGGGGTTTTTTTGGGGGGATGATATTGTTGTTGTGCGTTTTTTCCCAAATTTAAAAAAGGGGTTTAAACCTTTGCTTTGTGCTTGCTTTTGCTCTTCATACTTAGGAAATTTTTTTTGACACCGTAAGTCACAAATTTTGGATGAGAAAATTTATTGAATGTCCGTTTTCAAATACTGTGTCCTTAGGCAGTTTTATTCCCCAAATTCCCGAGGATTTTTTTTTTCTCCTTGTAAAGGAGACTGCCCGGTTTTTTTTCCCCTAGGGCTTTTCCCGGGTTTTTGACAAGGGTTTATGTGAAAAACCCAACAAAAAAAGGGTTTTTGTAGGCCTTGGGACATAGTTGATCCACAACTGGGCCCAAAGCAGGATTAGGGAAATCAAAAAAGGTAAGGTAAAGGTGTCCCAAACCTTTCGTGGGCGTTTGGGGGCGAGGGATCGGATTTACTTCCCGGGGGCCGCAAAATTGGGGGGCGGCGCCCCTTCCCCTCTTTCCCCCTGTTTACCTTCCCGACCCCAAAGAGGTTTAAAGCTTTAAAAAAGTTTACTGGAAGGGCCCTTTGGAATTTTCTTGCAGCCACAATTGGGCAAAGGGTTTTGGGCTGATCCAAGTTTGTTTTGGAATACCAGAATGGATTTTTTGTTGTTTTTTTTTTGGGTTTTTTGATGTAATGGGTTTTTTTTTGCTTTTCAAAGGTTTATTTCCCCCTAATAAATTTTCTTAAATGGTGTAAACCACACGCGCCCCGAATCAAAACATAGACTCTCTCTCTCTTTTTCTCTCTCTCTTCCCCTCTTCTCTC
Organism: Rapana venosa; assembly: GCA_028751875.1. Taxonomy (NCBI): domain Eukaryota; kingdom Metazoa; phylum Mollusca; class Gastropoda; order Neogastropoda; family Muricidae; genus Rapana; species Rapana venosa. Next base: position 14,868,609 of record CM054152.1, on the reverse strand, counting down.
CTTTTTTCTCTCTCTTCTCTTTTCTTTTCTCTTTTCCTGTTCGGGCTGTCCCGTCTTTGTTGTTTTATTCTCTGTTGGGCGGGCTCCCGTCTCTGACTTTTCTCTCTATCTTTGTCTCTGTGTTTTCTAGTCTCTTTTGTCCCTCTTTTGGGCTTCTCTCTGTATCTTCTCTGTCTCTTTTTCATTGATTGCTTTTCAGTAATTTTTTTTTTTATTTGGTAATTACTTTGTTTTACTTTTTTCTTCAATTTTGGGCACATTAAAAATTGTTTACAATTCCGTTTAGCTTTTTTTATCACATTTGTTTACATTCTTGCTCAACCCTTTTTGCAAAATTCGCCTCCCTAAATTTCTTGCCTTAGCCCTTTTCCCCATTTTGTTTGTGGCTAGGGGGGTTTTTGTCCCTAAAAACGTTAAAAATGTGATTTTTGTATGTTGTGTAGTGAATTTTTCGAAAACAATCAAATTTATATGCCAGGGACCCGGGCACGGGGCCTTAACAGATGGCCTGGGGAAAAGGGTTTTTAAAAATTGATCCTGCTATCAAAAAAAATGGGCCCGATTTTTGTCAAATTCTATCAAATTCCCCTAAAAAAATTTATATTTTGGGGGGAATTTTTTTCGGAATTCCCCATTTCCCAAAACAAACCGATAATGAATTAGATCCCCCGGGTACCCCAAAAGATTCGAAAAAAATCCACTCCAACGAAAGGAAAAGGACTGCTAAAAATTTTTTACATGAAAATATCCGCTACCAAAAAATTGAATCACTCGAAAAATTAAATTTGAAACAATTTGGATTTAGTTAACCCTTTAAAAAAAAACCCAAACCTTTGTGGGGGTTTTTTCATAGAATTTGAAAAAGAATTGTTGATTGGTTTGAAGGGTTTTCCCTTAAGATGGAGGGGAAGGTTTTACTCCTTCGGGTGAAATTTTTTTCTTTAGGTTACTTTTTAAAATTTGAAAATTTTTTAAAAGCAAACCCAAAAATGGATACAACCTTCGATTTCTTTTTACCTTACTCAAATTTTAAATTTATAATTTTAGAATCAAAAATACATCCCAAAAACTGTAGATCATAATTTTGTATACAATTCTCCAAGGGAAACACAGAAGTAGTTTTCCAGCCTTTGGGTTTCAGTTTACCCTTTTTTTCCAGCGGTTTAACATGGTCAAAAAAAGGGGATAAAATTCTAAAAAATGGTCCCTGTCCCTTAAAAGGATGCTTAAACTCCCCTTCGATAAAAAGCATTTCTAGTAAAATTTAAAACAAATCTTTTTTAACATTAGTTTTTATCAGTTTTTTAATCCCGATGAAACGTTTGGAATTTTGGTTTTCCATAGTTTTTTTAATGTCTACAAGTACATTTCACCCATTTAAAAAAAAAAAGGTATCAAAACCGTCCAAAGATTTTTTTTTTTTGGATAACCGAAGAGTTTGGGAAATACCATCGATGGAGGAAAAAAGCTATCAGTTTTCAGGCCCCTTGGGGAAAAATACAAAAAAAAAGGGGGGGAATATTGGGAAACCGTAGAACAATTTTTGTAAGAAAAAAATGTTTCAAAAACTAAAACACTCTAAACAAACCATAGATTGTTTGGAAAGCATAAAAAATTTTTACTAATAAAAATGTAAAAATCTAAAAATTCATCACTCAAAGAAAAATTCCATTTATGATATTAACCCCCCATTTCTGCACTATAGCCTCTTCCAAAAAGTAAAAACAGACAAATTAAAATCTTAAAAAATTAGGGAAAAATTTAAAACATTTTGTTTGTCTTTAAAAAAAATTTCATAAAATTTTGGATTCTTGATGCATAATTAAGGGGGTGTTTACAAAGCCTCATCATTTAAAAAAGACAAAAACTAAAAGGGTTTTATGGCATCGAAAGGTAAAATTTGAAAAAAGCTGGGCCCCCGTGTTGCAGAAAACTCTCACGTTTAAAAATTTCAATTTTTGCATTATGCTAATCCCAAATTTCCCCAAACAATTTAAAATTGCCGGGGTTATAAACCCATCTTTAAAACTGGCGACCGTTTTAGACCCCTCCAATTACAGGGCCAATCTCTTCGTCCTTTTTATCAAAACCTTTGGGACCTTATCAACAAAAATTCTACACCCTTTAAACCCGGGATCATTTGTTCCATCCTAAAACAATCTGGGGTTTTTTAGGGTAACCACTCTGTTTAAAAAACCCTTTTACAAAATTTGTGGTCAGTGGCTTATAATATCAATAAAAATAAAAACCTGGAGTTATTATAAATAGACTTTTTCTTTAAAGGGGTTTGAGGGGATTGACCCCCACTCTGTTATTAAAAAAAAATAAAAATTTATGGTTTTAGGTAATACTGTCAAACTCAGGTTGTCTTTTTTTTCAAGAGAAAACAAGGTTTTTTCAGATAAAGGGGAACACATTGATGTTCTGTCCCCACAAATTTTGGCGTCCCCCCGGGATCTGTCTTAGGGGGCCCTTTTTTTTCTTGTACACATAAATTTATTACCCCTTTTTCTCTAAACAAACAATGCGAAATTTTTTTTAGATGATTCAACTTTCCCTACTTGTCATTTTCATTTTTGAACTTTCTTATGCTTTCAAGAAAGTATTCATCACTTGTTAAGTGGTCAGAACAAAAACTTTTAAGTCATCATTTCCCCGAAAAAAATAAGCATTAATTATAACAAATCGGCCCAAAAACCGGGAAAATCTCCCAAAATTTACGGTAATATACATAAACGAAACAAAATTGTGAAGTTGCTTTACAAAAATTTTTGGTATTACCCAAATTTCCAAAAACCTTTTTGGGCTAAAAAAAATCTCAGGCCCCTTTTGCAAAAAAAAAAACAAAAAGTATTAAACAGTTATCTTAAAAAAAAGCACATTTTTTGGGCCTAAAAAGTAGGAAAGTTTTTCAATGCATAAACTATCCCCGTGAGTTTTTGCTTCAACGTTTTGGGGCCCGGGTAGTGAAATGTTCTAAAGCCATTTTTCAGTTTCCATAGACGAGCTTTAAAAATTGTTCTTTAAAAACCCCCGTCATTTAAATACCCTTTACTATAGAACACTTGATTTTTCTTCCAAATTTAAAAACCAAGTTAAGCAAAAAAAAGGCCCTGTTTATGTTTAAAAAAATTTTGGATTTGCTTCCCCTTGCTTCAAAATGATTCCCTAAAAAATGTCAAACGTTTATGCCATAAGATAATGGTGCCACTTCCCCAGAATTGAAATTTTAAATCCAGTCCACATATTCCGGTGGTTTATTATGGAAAGAAAATTTTTAACCCTTAAACCCCCATTAAAAACTAAACAGTGTTTCGTTGTTGAAAAATTTACCATGCCATTTATGAATAATGGATCATATCTTTATGGGTATTTCTATTTTTCCTTTTTTAAAGTATAATAAGTAGGCCCGGATTTTTCAAAAGTAAAAGTGTGTATGCTACCCCCTAAAACCCCTTCCCCCCCCAAAATGTTGTCCTTTCCCTTTTTCTTGCCCCCTTCTGCTTTCCTTCCTCTCCTTAAACTATCCCCCCCCCTCTGTTTCTGGCTGTCAGTTGTTTTTTCTGGCTGTCTGTTCTCCTTCCCCGTCCCTATGTCAAACCCCCTTTTTAGTGTCTCTCCATGTAAAACATTTCTGTTCCCTTGAAAAGTTTTGGTAAGGGGCATTATTTTCTGCATATGATGAAAAAACCCGGGATTTTCATGTGTATGAATTTTTTTTTATTTGTATTTAGTGGGTTTGTTTAAATTGCCTAAAATTTTAGTTTGTTTTTTTCCCTGTTCCCTTTCCCCTTTTCCCTCCTTCAAACCCTTTTATTCTTTTCTGCTTCCCTCTTGTTTCTTTTCCGTTCTTTTTTTTTTTTTTTTCTTATCCTTTACTAAAAAGATATGATAAAAAACTGCACCAAAATTTCCCCCCTTTTTCTTTTATTTGGTTTTTTCCCTTTATTCGTTCATTTTCCCCCCTCTCCAAACTTTTCTCTCCCCCTCCCTCCCCCCCTCTTTTCATATCTGTTTTGGGTTTACAATATCCCCTTTCTGGTTTGTTTATGCAAATTTAAATTTTTTTCCCCCAATTTTTAGCATTTCAATTGGTTTTTTTAATTGAAAGGGTTTTTATTTTTACCTTTTGGACTGAGGGGTGGATGGAAAAAAAACCCCCATTGTACTTTTCTCTTTTCCCCACAATAAAAAAAGTTCATTCAATAAAAACGTTTTATTCATTCTTTTCGCTTTTCTTGTCTGTTGTGTTTTGTGTGTGTGTGTGTTTTTTGGGGTGTTTGTGGTTTTTGGTGTGGTGTTTGTGTGTGTGGGGTTGTGTGTTGTGTGTGTGTGTGTGGGTGTGTGTGTGTGGTTTTGTGTGTGGGTTTTGTGGGGTTTTTGGGTTTTTGCGTGGGATGTTGGGGTGTGTTTTTTTTTATTTGTTTGTGTGTTTGTGTGTTTTTTGTTGTTTTCCCCCCCCCGTGTGGGTGTTTTGTGTGTGTGGTGTGTGTGTGTGTGTGTGTGTGTTTTTGTGTGTGTGTGTTTTTTTTTTTGTGTGTGTTTTGGGGTGTGTGTGTGTTGTTGTTTGTTTTGAAATTGGGGGGTTTGTGCGGGGGGTCCCCATTTCAAAGGGCTTCATCAGTTTCTTTTAGAATTTTGTTTTTTTTAAAAAAGGGGAAGGAAAAAAAAAATCCCCCTCGGGATTGACTTGAATGTTGTTTTAAAATTTTACTTTTGTCCTATAGGCAGCTGTATTCCAATTCCAGAGGATTTTTTTCTCTCCTTGTAAAGGAGACTGCAGGTTGTTCCGCTAGGAGCTTGTCCTGGGTAAAGACAAGGGTTCATGTGAAAGCCTAACAACAGTTTGCTGTAGGCCTTGGGACATAGCTTGCATCCACAACTGACAAAGCAGGCATTCAGGTGAAATCATAAAAGGTAAGGTAAAGGTGTCCCATAACCTACGTGGTCTTTAGGGGGAGCGAGGCATCAGAAGATTCACTTCTCAGGTGCCAGGCATATTGAGGGCGGCCCCCCCTTCCCCTTCCCTCGCTGCTTTTACCTTCCTTCCCCCCCTAAAGAGGTGAAAGCATAACAACAGTTTACTGGAGGCCTTGGCACTTTGCTTGCAGCCACAATTGACAAAGCTTTTGGGCTGATCCAAGATAGTTTTGGAACTACCAGAATGGATTTTTTGTTGTTGTTTTTTTGTTTTGTGATGTAATGTTTTCTTTGCTTTTCAATGGTGATACCCTCTAATATTTACTTACTGGTGTAAGCCACACGCGCACGAATCAAAACATAGACTCTCTCTCTCTCTCTCTCTCTCTCTCTCTCTCTCTCTCTCTCTTCTCTCTCTCTCTCTCTCTCTTCTCTCTCTCTCCATGTCTCTGTCTGTCTCCGTCTTTGTCTGTCTATCTCTCTGTCTGTCTGTCTCTGTCTCTGACTCTCTCTCTCTTCTTTGTCTCTGTGTCTCTATGTCTCTCTGTCCCTCTTCTGTCTCTCTCTCTGTATCTCTCTCTGTCTCTCTTTCATTGATTGCTTACAGTATCTTTTTTATTTGAGTACATTACTATTGTTATTACTTTTTTCTTCAATTTTGTCACATTACAATTGTTTACAATTCCAGTTTAGCTTTATCTTATCACATTTGTTTACATTCTTGCTCAACCTTATTGCATCATTCGCCATCCCTAAATTTCTTGCCTTAGCCCTTACCTCATTTTGTTTGTGGCTAGGGTTTGTGTCCATAAAAACGTAAACTGTGATTTTTGTATGTTGTGTAGTGAATTATCGAATACAATCATTGATATGCCAGGGACTCGTGACACGTGGCCTTCAACAGATGGCCTGAGAATGGGTTTTCTAAATATTGATCATGCTATCAACAAAATGTCTGATGTTGCTCAAATTCTATCAAATTCCCATAAAAACTTTATATATTTGGATTTGCGGAATCCCGATTATCCGAACACATACCTGATAATGAACTTATGATCCCCGGCTACCAAATGATTCGAAAAGATCCACTCCAACGAAAGGAAACAGGACTGCTAAATTATTTACATGAAAATATCCGCTACAAACGAATTGAATCACTCGAAAACTATAAATTAGAATCAATTTGGATTTAGTTATCCTTGAAAAAACCAAACCTAGTGGGTTTTATTCATAGAAATCGAACAGAACTTGTTGATTGGTATGACAGGTTCACGTTAATGATGGAGGAAGCTTCACTCCTCTCTGATGAAATTAATCTATTAGGTGACTTTAATATAGATTTGTTAAAAGCAAACCAAAACTGGATACAACCTTACGATTCTTTTTACCTTACTCATTTAATTGATAAACCTACTAGAATCACTAATACATCCCAAACACTGATAGATCATAATTATGTATACAACTTCTCCAAGTAATATCACAGAAGTATGTTGCCCAGCCTTTGGATGCAGTGACCATCTTCCAGCGTGTTTAACATGGTCAAAAAAGGGTATCAAGATTCTAAAAAATGGTCACATAGTCATTAAATGCAGATGCTTATCTCACTTCGATAAAAATGCATTTCTAGTAGATTTAATCAACTCTTCTTTATCATTAGTCTATCAGTTTACTAATCCTGATGAAGCGTTTGAGATATGGTACCATAGTTTTCTCAATGTCTACAATGTACATGCACCCATTAAAACAAAGCGTATCAAAACCAGTCCAAAGATTCCATGGATAACCGAAGAGTTGGAAAGTACCATCAGATGGAGAAATCAGCTATCAGTGTCAGGCACTAGGGAAGAATACAAAAAACAGAGGAATATTGTAAACCGTATGAAACACTTAAGTAAGAAAAAGTAGTTTCAACAACTAATACACTCTAAGTCAGCCATAGATCTGTTTGGAAAGCAATAAATCATTTGACTAATAAAAATGTAACATCTCAAAATTCATCACTCAAAGATATATCCATTGATGATATTAACACCCATTTCTGCACTATAGCCTCTTCAACAGTAAAAACAGACAAATCACATCTTAACAAATTAGAAACATCAAAGCATTTCTGTAGCTCTAAAAACATTTCATCAAATTTAGAGATTCCTCTGATGCATATTAAGGATGTTTACAATGCTCTCACTCATTTAAAACAGACAAACACTAAAGGTCTTGATGGCATCGATGGTAAAATTCTGAAAATAGCTGCCCCTGCTGTTGCAGAATCTCTCACGTACATTTACAATTTATGCATTACTGCTAATACAATTCCCGAAGCATTCAAAATTGCCAGAGTTATACCTATCTTTAAATCTGGCGACCGTTCAGACCCCTCCAATTACAGACCAATCTCTATCGTCCATATTATCAAAACCTTTGGAGACCTATATCAACAAACATATTCTACACCATTTAAACCGGTATCATTTGTTCCATCCTAATCAATCTGGTTTCAGGGCTAACCACTCCTGTCAAACTGCTTTGACAAAGCTTAGTGGATCAGTGGCTTACTAATATCAATAATAATAAAATCACTGGAGTTATTATAGTAGACTTTGCTAAGGCGTTTGATGTGATTGACCACACTCTGTTATTAAAAAAAACTAAAAATTTATGGTCTTTCAGGTAATACTGTCAAACTCAGGTTGTCATTTCTTTCCGAGAGAAAACAAGTTGTTTCAGATAAAGGCAACACATCTGATGTACTGTCGCACAATTATGGCGTCCCCCAGGGATCTGTCTTAGGGCCAGTTCTTTTCTCTGTACACATAAATGACTTACCCTTATCTCTAAACACACAATGCGAATTATTTGCAGATGATACAACTATCCATACTTGTCATTTTCATTTGACTGAACTTTCTTATGCTTTACAAGAAAGTATTCATCACTTGCTTAAGTGGTCAGAACTAAATCATATAAGTCATCATCCCTGAAAAAATAAGCACTTAATTATAACAACTCGACAAAAACGGCAAAATCTCCCCAACAATATTACGGTAATATACATAAACGATAACAAAATTGATGAAGTAGATCATCACAAAATTCTTGGTATTACAATTGACAACAACCTTTCTTGGATATACCACATCTCAGCCTTGTGCAAAAAAATAACAAAATGTATATATCAGTTATCTAAAATAAAGCACATTTTGGACCTAAACGCTAGGAAAATGTTTTTCAATGCATACATCATATCCCATGTGAGTTATGCTTCAACGATTTGGGACTCGGCTAGTGCAAATGTTCTAAAGCCATTGTTCAGTATGCATAGACGAGCTTTAAAGCTTGTTCTTTTAAAATCTTCGTCATTAACTACCTCTGACTATAGAACACTTGATATTCTTCCATTA
>CM054152.1:14847788-14855288 GCA_028751875.1 Rapana venosa | reverse complement strand
GATGATGCTGGCAGACCAGCCAGAAGAGAATTGCAATAGTCCAGACGTGAGAGAATGAGAGATGTGATAGATCACTCACTCACTCACTCATCCCTTGGTCGGGACGACCGTTGGGGTACCCGCACGGACGCTGCAAGTGGACCGCCAAATGGTTCTGTCCTGGGCTGCTTTCAGGAGGTTTGGTACAGTGAGGCCGGTCCACTCCTTGATGTTGGATATCCAGCTTTTGCGTGGTCGTCCCTGCCTCCTTGCTCCTTCCACCATTCCCTGCAGGACTGTCTTTGACAGGCTGTTATGCCTTGTTGTGTGGCCAAACCATTTTCGTTTCCTCCGTTTGACTGTATCTAGCAATGGTTCTTGTTTGCCAGCCATTTGCCTCGATCTGCTGCCAGACGTAGTCTTTGGGTTTTTACGGTCTCTGTAGGTGATTTTCAGGATCCGCCTGAGGCACTTCATCTCAAAGGCTTGAATGCGACGTTCTAATTGGGCCCAGTAAGTGTCATGCTTCACAGCTGTAAAAGGGCAATGGATGTGAGGGAGTGCCTTGTAGAGTCTGCCTTGTGTGGGTTCTGATGTTGTGGTTTCTCCATACTTTCGCCAGCTTAGTCATGGAGGAGAGTGCCACAGCAAGTCTGATCTTCACCTCTTGTGTGCTCGTGCCTTTTTTGGGTGATGACTGCTCCAAGGTACTTGAAAGTTTCCACCTCCTCTAGTGTCTCGCCATTCATTCTTGATGCTGGTGGGAGTGGTCGGTGTGGTATGTTCACTAGGATCTTGCTCTTTTCCGTGCTGATCTCCATACCGTGGGCATTGGCTGATGTTTCCAGTCTGGTGGTGAGATCCTGGAGTTCTTCTTCACTGCGGCCCATGAATAAATTTATCGTCTGCGAATCGAAGATTGCAGACTGGCCCTTTCCCTCCTATTGTGATTGTGGTCTTGAAGTCAAGGAGGGCCTCCTGCATGATGTTTCCCAGGAAACGTTGAAAAGAACGGGGATAGCGGGCAGCCTTGTCGAACCAACTGAAGTCCGGAAGAACCCCCCGATTTCTTCCACCCATGAGGACTGCATGTGGGAAAGCTTTTTTATACAGCGCCTGGATGACTTGAATCAGGTCCTCTTTCGAAGCTTAGTCTCTCATGACTTGCCACAGAGCTTCTTGCCACACTCGATCGAAGGCCTTCTGAATCAATGAAGTTGTTGTAGAGCTGTAGCTGATGTTGGAGATGCTTCTCTATGAGCATTTGATATTGAAGATCTGCTCGACAGTGCTTCGACCTGGTCTGAATCCTGCTGTTCTGATAGGATTTCTTCTGCTTGTGGTTTCAGTCTGTTCAAGGCAATGCGTAGCATAACTTTGCTTGGATGGCTTATCAGACTGATTGTTCTGTAATTTGGCACTTCTTCAGGTCTCCTTCTTTGGAAGGGAACTATGATGGATTGGGTCCACTGTTCAGGCCACTCTTTGCTGGTCCAGATGCGTTGGCGGGTGATTGTTAATGCCTTGTCATTTTCTGGGCCCCCCGGGTTCTTGATGAGCTCAGCCGGGATGTTGTAAATTCCCTGGTGACTTGCCTCCTTTCAGGATCTTACTGCTTCTTCTACCTCTTCCTCCAGCACCTGTGTGCTTTCAGGATCTGATGGTCTGGGATCTGCTCGTGAAGTTTGTTCGGATCAGCCTTCAGCTTGTAGTTGTACAGGTCGCTGCAATATTCTGTCCACCCTTCATGATAGTGGCGCTCTCTGTAAGGACTGACCCCTCTTTGTCTTCAATAACGGAGGTCTTTGGCTGCTGGGATTGGTTATTTACCTTGATGGTCGGGTTTACGCCTCTTTGCTGTCTCCTTTCGCCATTGCCTTCTCAACCTTGGAGCATTGTTCTGACATCCAGTTCCCCATGGCCTCAGTCATTTTTCTTCCTGATTGCCCTGTTGACTGTTCTATACTCTTCGGCCCGTTTCTGGGTTTTTGTTCTTCTCGGGGCTTTAGCTCCCTACGTTGATCGCACAGGTCCAGGATATCGTTGGTAACCCACGGTTGGTTCTTTTCCTCTCTTTCCAAGGATCTCCAGCGCGGTCTCCTGAATGGTCTTGCTGAAAGTCTCAGTGAGGTTGTTGATCTCATCTTGGAGGAAATTCAATGCGGGCAAATCTGCCCCTATCTCAGCTTTAAAGATTTCAGCGACTTCGGGGTCCTTCAGCTTTTAAATGTTGAACCGCAAACTGGGATTTCTCTTCGGTTTTTGGTCTTCAGCTTGATCTGTAGGGTCATGAGTACCATGTCGTGGTCACTGCCAATATCAGCGCCAGGAAAGTTCTTGTCTGGGGTTTGTTGATGCTCGACTTAAATCGTTTGGGGGCCAAAATGTAGTCAATCTGGTTTTTGTGTCTTTCCATTTGGTGAGTGCCACGTCGTTCTTCTGATGTCTTGTTTGGGGGGATTTGGGTGTTGGCGACAGTAAGATTGTGGCTGCTTGCGATTCCAAAAGTCTCAGACCTCTTCTTGGTTCGTCCACGCCAAAACGGCCTACTGTCCCCGGGCCATTGGGCATAAGCGTCAGGTCCGATCTTGGCATTCCAGTCGCCCTGGATCACGAGAAAGTCCTTCTTGGAGTTGATTTATGGTGCTCTCCAAATCTTCGTAGAAACACTCGATTGCTTCATCATCGTAGTCTGATGTTGGTGATTAGATAGATAGATAGATAGATAATAGATAGATAGATAGGAAAAAGATAGATAGATAGATAGATAGATGATAGATAGTAATAGATAGTTTGATAGATAGTGAAAGTTGTTTAAGTATGTATGTATGGGTTGGGATGTATGTATTGTAAAGTATGTATGTATGTATGTATGTATGTATGTATGTATGTATGTATGTATGTATGTCTTCATGCATGCATAAACAAAAAACCGGGTTCGTTGTTCAGGGCCAATGTCTCAGTCTAGGGAACGGAAGGGCAGAGTCAGGCAGGTCTGGGGCCCTGACCCTTTCCCCTGTGTGTCACTCTGCTGCTGATCCTGCACCCGCCTGTCCTGGTGCTGGTAGGTCTGTCTGTCTGTCTTCTATCTGGCTGTCTCTCTGTTTTGTCTGTCTGTCTGTCTGTTTTGTCTCTCTGTCTGTCTGTCTGTCTGTATGTATGTCTCTCTGTCTGTCTGTCTGTATGTCTGTATGTCTGTCTGTCTATATGTGTGTATGTATGTCTCTCTGTCTGTCTGTCTGTCTGACTGGGGGTGGGAACCAACTGCCTGACTCCACTGTGCCGACAGCTTGCACAAGCCTGGTCGTCTGGTGCGTTCCAGATTGTGGTTGGTTTGTGTTTTGATAGAGCGGGTTGCGAGTGAGAGCATGCGTGCATAAGAGCGTGCGCACGATCCTGTCTAGATATACCAGTGCATAAGAGCGTGCGTACGATCCTGTCTACATATACCAGTGCATAAGAGCGTGCGTACGATCCTGTCTACATATACCAGTGCATAAGAGCGTGCGTACGATCCTGTCTACATATACCAGTGCATAAGAGCGTGCGTACGATCCTGTCTACATATACCAGTGCATAAGAGCGTGCGTACGATCCTGTCTACATATACCAGTGCATATAGCGTGCGTACGATCCTGTCTACTATACCAGGCATAAGAGCGTGCGTACGATCCTGTCTACATATACCAGTGCATTAAGAGCGTGCGTACGATCCCGTCTACATATACCAGTGCATAAGAGCGTGCGTAAAGATCCTGTTTTACATATACCAGTGCATAAGAGCGTGCGTACGATCCTGTCTACATATACCCGTGCATAAGAGCGTTTCGTACGATCCCGTCTACTTTTACCAGTGCCTAAGAGCGTGCGTACGATCCTGTCTACATATACCCGGGGCATAAGAGCGGCGTACGATCCTGTCTACATTTTACCAGTGCATAAGAGCGTGCGTACGATCTGTCTACAATATACCAGTGCATAAGAGCGTGCGTACGATCCTGTCTACATATACCAGTGCATAAGAGCGTGCGTCCCATCCTGTCTACATATAAACCCGTGCATAAGAGCGTTGCGTACGATCCTGTCTACAATACCAGTGCATTTAAAGAAGCGTGCGTACGATTCTGTCTAGATATACCAGGCATAAGAGCGTGCGTAACGATCCTGTCTAGATATACCATGCATTTAAAAGCTGCGTACGATCCCTGTCTAGAAATTTTCCGTGCATAAAGCGTTGCGTAAGATCCTGTTTACCCCTATACCAGTGCATAAGAGCGTGCGTACGATCCTGTCTTTTATTTCCAATGCATAAGAGCGTGCGTTACGATCCTGTCTACATTTACCAGTGCATAAGAGCGTGCGTACGATCCTGTCTACATATACCAGTGCATAAGAGCGTGCGCACGATCCTGTCTACAAAATAACCCGTGCATAAGAGCGTTTCGTCGATCCTGTCTAGATATACCAGTGCATAAAAACGTGCGTACGATCCTGTCTTGATATATACCATGCATAAGAGGTGCGTACGATCCTGTCAGATATACCAGTGCATTAGAGCGTGCGTTACGATCCCGTCTAGATATACCAGGCATAAGAGGTCGTACGATCCTGTCTAGATATACGAGTGCATAAGAGCGTACGTACGATCCTGTCTAGATATACCAGTGCGCACAGGCGTGCGAATAAGAACAGACACAGTCACAGATAGACATAGAGTGACACAGACAAAGCAACACAGGCACAGACACACCAAAACACAAACACACCCACCAACCCACACACACACACACGCACAAAAAACACACACACCCAAACACACAAAAACACAACACACACACACACCCCACAACCCCACAACAAATACATAAACAGATAGGTCTTTGTTTCCGTTAATGTGGAATTACGAACAGTCAAAGCACACAACCATGCCTCATCAGACCCACGTGTTGACACCCGCTTTTGTTGCCTGTGTGATTATTTCTGACACTCATCATTCTGCTTTCTCCACAGCAAGACAGAATCAAACTATCAATGACGTCAGTATCGACAAAATGACTATTTTAAAGACTTACGTTTTCAGAATGTTACCGTTTGATGCTCACGTTGGGTGAAAAATGTTAAAATTTTGTACTCATGAATAATAGATTGATGTCATTCGCTGTCATTTGCTTGCAGAAAGATTGTAAAAAGATATTACGTAAATGTAGCTTCCATACAGCAGACAGAGAGCTGATGTTTTTGGGTTTTGGGTTTTTTACGAAACATATGGTGTTAAACCAACACCACAACGCGGTAAATAGAATATTATCAGTTGCTATTGTTCTCTGCAGAAAGCGTGTCAAAAGATACAAAAACTGTAACCACAAAAGTGAAATATGTTGCTGAAAAGATGTTCAACAAAGACTACTAAACTTCAAAACTACAATACCACGTTTCCTTTGCTGTTGATTTCTGCAGAGGCATGATAGAAATTACTATACTGGAATCACAAAACAACAGGCAGAAGTCAAGTCCAGTCAAGTCAAAAGTACTTCAGTCCCGCCATAAAGGGCAATGATGACACTGACAGGCACATGATTGACAGGAATCATCATCTCGGAAAGAGGCAAGAAAGCTACGTATCCTATTTGTTTATACATTCCAAAATAACTTGAAACCAATTAAATATGAAGTCTTTATTTCGTTATTCCCTGTCATCCCTTTAGGGATATGGAGGATTTTGCACAATATCAATGAACATAGTCATAACTGAACATCATACATGCACCATGTGACTGGATCTTTGAACACATTACTATAGAACAACAATTGATCTTTTTACTCATATCAAACTCTTAGAACAAAGTTTACATGTTATTTCTGATAGTACTAATCATTTTAACCACATTAAGCAGAGTCTTCTTCTTTGATGAAGAAAAGAGTTGTTCATACTTCAAAGTGCTTGGATGTTTCGCGTAATATTTTGGTAAACATTTTTTACGAGTTTCGTTAGACATTGGACAAATAAAAAGGAAATGAAATTCGTCACCAATATCACCACTATTGCATATTGTACAGCATCTTTCATTTATTTGAATTCCCTCTAAACAGAGAATATTAATAGGCAGATTGTTATTATTACTATTATTAAACACATACACACATACGCACGCACGCACATACACACACGCACGCACACACACACACACACACACACACACACACACACACACACACACACAGCAATGTAAGCATACAATGTAGTAAAGAATATTGACAGGAAAAGACATAGGAACTTATTATATAAGCATCATAAGCCACAGTTAAGACATACACTTAACCTATTTGTGTGAGCTTGCGCGTGTGTACGCATATTCTGTCATTTACTTCTAATCCCTGCAGAATGATAGTTAGAGATACCTAAAACACGCCAGGTAGAGTGTGGTTACTTGCTGTTAGGTTGTTGTTGTTGTTGGTTGTTGTTGGGTTATTTGCTAGAAAGATGTTAAAAGAAATTACACTGTACCACAAAAACAACCCGTACAATGTTATCCTTAATTTTGTGGTCAAGTTCTGCAGAAAGATGTTGCAAGTTACCAAACTAAAAGCACAACATAACAGACAGAATGCTATCATTAAGTTTACTATCGATTTCCGCAGGCGGATGTTAACAGATACTGAACACTCTGTAACCACAATACAACAGAGAAAAGGGCATCACTGGCTGTCAGCCTTTACTGAAATATGTTAGAAGATACTAACCTAAAACCACAATGCATACTATACAATGATGTCATTTTCTGTCGATTTCAGTTGAAAGATGTAAAAGGTACTGACCCAATACCTCTATGCAAGAATGTCATCATTTGCTGTTGATATTTTGCAGAAAGATGTTTAATCAAAGATGCTAAATTGTAACTAGTTTGACAGAGCTTCTATTTCAGCTATGAAGCGAGGGGAGCGGTTTCTGCTAAACACACAACAAAACGTATGGCGGAAGTCAAAGCATTGCCCCTGCTCTTCTCATACAAACACACATTAGCAACAGCAACAAAACCATTACCCAGAAATGTGACAATGTAGCAATAGGGCCAACAGTACCAGAACTAAACCAACTCATAACACTGATTCAACGTTAACGTCACATTTAATCACCAAACACTCCCCATACAACAGAGATGACTTGTGGTAAGTTTAACTAGTTTTGTTTAGCCGCTTGGTTTCATCAAGAGGTTTATTTATTTATTTATTTATTTATGCTTTTATATCGAGGATAATAGAATAAGCACTCATATGCTTTTTTACATCCAATCCCCGTGTGTATGCGGTTTTGTAAATTTTGTCATCTGTTCCCACCGGCACACAATGGCCTACTCTTTAGAAAAGTGGAACAGGATTTAACGCGTGCGCAAGACGTTGAATCTTCTAGCATGTCGATGACATCCAAATAATTCAGCTGGCTGCCTTTAACAGCAGGGTGTGGACATTGGAAGACGCCAGGCCATGGCGCGCTAACTGGCTTCCTTTCCCTGCCCGACAGGT
>CM054152.1:14792788-14842788 GCA_028751875.1 Rapana venosa | reverse complement strand
AATTTAGCCAGCAGTAAGATTTTTTTAAAAACTTTGTAGATTGTAGAAAAATATCCTTCTCCTGTTGTATTATAATCTAGCATGGTAAAATACTTTATTATGTATTACGGAATCACATTGACATTTTTACTGGGCACATGAAGTTTTGCTTTAGTTTGAACTACTGCCATATCTGGATTGTGAGGTGAAAAGAAGTTGATTGCCTGCACATTGTACGCATATAGAAGCATCAGTATTCTATAATTTGAAGATTTTATTTATTATTTATCAACTTTGCGAGCCAATTTCTAAAAAAAACAGTTTCTATCAGGCACTTTTTCTTAGTTCACATTGTAGAGCAACATTAGATAAGTCAAGCAGCCAAATACCATTATGAAAAACTAATCATGTAATAAAGAAAGATGATGCCCAAGCCAATGCTAGTAAACTACCTGATTGAAAGTGGGATACAATACACCCAATAAGATACAGTACAGGACAATGTAAAATAGGGATGCAGAATTTATATATGGATCCTCGTTGTCACTACTTAATCAAAACTTGATCACAAATCATCGACTTGTACAAAACTGTTAAAATGTAGTAGCAGTGAAATGGATCCCACCATTTTGTGGTGACACTTGATTGGCTATATTTGAAAAATTCAGCAGACTTACCCAACATAATAATGACATACACTTTATACATCATTGAAAAGTTTATTATGTTTACTTTAGAGATTGTTACACAGTTTTTCAATAGATGACTGTAACTATTTTTTACAATTTTTCGAAATATGTCACTGAATGCTGAAAAACACAAAGTTTTGAAAATAAGGGCTGCTTGTCTTACATGGCTTGAATTGTTCATCAACTAGTCCCCTTGAAACAATGTGATGATTTTTCACCAAAGTAAAGTTTCCTGAAGTTGGCTGAATCCATCTGATGTCACAACTTGCAATACACAACTTTTGTTTTTAAAATCATAACACTGGATAGGCCAAAATCCCAAAGAATACGCTTGTTGACATGTCAAAGAAAAGTAGCCAACACATCCAACTAGGCAAGCTTATGGTCAAGGAAAGCAACTGTGTTTAGACAAATGATTGCCCTACAGGCCAGAGTACTTTCCCTTCAATAGAACATCCTTTAGTGTGTTTTTTAAAAATTCGTTAATTCTGCCGAATCTTAAGCTTCGGCACGTGACAGTGAAGGAGAGGAGTTTTAAGTGAGTTTTTTCATTGAGTTTTAAGTTTTGCAAGAACCAAAGAATTGAACTCAGGTCTGCAATCTGCTGTGAAGAGTATTTCCATAGACGTGAACCGGTCTCCGTCAAAGCCTAAGCATGCAAGCTTAAGCTGGTATAAAGCAGCCTTGAGCATGGTTACCTCACGGGTGGGTCACTGTTCATGCGCCTTGGCTCCAGTAGCCTACATCCTCTCACCCCCCCCCCCCCCTTCTCTTTTCGCCAGCTGTAAAGGGGAAATGTTTCCTCTTTAGAGACATGGAAGGTCAAACAGCGAGGGGGAAGAGACAGGTGCAGGCCTCAGCATGCTTGTCCCTAGAACAGCTGAGGTCCCTGACACCTTCATGACCATCAACAGCATAGGTGATGGGACACCCTTACCTCTTAAGACATGACACAAGCATAGACTCTCAGGTTTCCAATGCACAGACTGCAGCAGACGTTTACCCCAAAGTTGAGAGGTGTTTATGATTGTGCAATGTGTCTTTTTCTTCCCTGTTCCCACACAGCATTCAGGGTGGAATACGATCAGCACAGAGATGTTGCAAAATCGTGTTCAGCACACTTACAACGCCACCTCTAATTTGGCCACGTTGAAGATCTTCAACACCACACTGCGGATAGACTACCGGCCACCCGTTAGGACAGAGGGCAACCATCAGACCGAAACACCTGGAATCACTGTTTCAGGTAAGTCACAGACATGGCAGCTCCTGTCCCAGTCTTGGACAACATAGAATTAGCTTTCACTCCATGGTGTAATGTATGCCTTACGTCGAGTAGTTTCACACGCTCACATCTGCAAGTGGTGGCAGTGTTAAATTCAAGTTTTTGGGTACTGTTAAATTTAATAATTATACACCCAGGTTGTTTTTTCTCTTGAAATAAATCTTAAATCTTGAAAATCTGTAAGTTCGCTCTAATCTAGATTTCCACTTTATAAATTTTACCTGAACCGGGGATTTACTTAAAACAGCATAGAGGAAATAGTTGCATCAACAATCTTTTGGGAAATGTTGATTTACCCGTATTTGTGCCAGTTTTGGTCAGAAAGAGTTAGAATGTACTGTAAAAAAAAGAGTTAGGTTTGTCTTTTTTGTTGCCGCATAAGCAATCGTTTTGTTAGGCTGACAGTCTTCTCTGCTGCAGCACAATGTGAGCTACGTGGACTGGATGTGAAAAGCCATGGTGCTTACTCCAGTATCCTCTAAATTAAAGAATAACATGAAATAAATAAAAATGATAACGTTGTAGAGAAGATGCATTTTAGTCCAAGCAAAGAGCTTTGTCAGTGACTGAGGTAGGTACACATCAAAATGTTGTTCAGCTTTCATAAGTTTTGTTGAGACTCTTCTCAAGGACAGGCCCCTAGAATAACAACCAGTATTCTCTGTCAAAGGAGGAAACAATCCTCTGAAGTCGGAGTATGGCTGTCTGGATGGTCAGCTACTTGAATGAAAACAGCTGTAGTGCAAGCATCTCCAGTGTGCAATCACATGGGATGGGATAGCCTAGTGGTTAGAACATTGCGCTCGCAATCTGACGACCCGGGTTCGACTCCCGTTCAAGGGATATTTCCCCCTGGAGTTAACATTAGTAAAGACTCCACTCTCCCCAAAAGTCCTTAGGATGAGACTATAAACCGAGGCCCGTGTGCGAACGCACGCACAACATCTTGCGCACACGTTAAATCCTGTTCCGCTTTTCGTAAGAGTAGGCCATTGTGTGCCGGTGGGAACAGATGACAGAATGTATAAAACCGCATACACGCGGGGACTGGATGTAAACAAGCACATAAGTGCTTATTCCATTATCCTCGATATAAAAGAATTTTTAAAAAATTAAAAACCAATGATTCACAAGAAAGAGGGGTGAGACAGAGTGCATATTCTGAGATACACCTCCCTCCCCCCCCCCCCCCCCAATAGTGCTTAACAAAACAAGGAATAACAATAACAAATACATTTTCTAATCAATCTTTTTATCCCAAAGCCAAATCTACCCAGTACAGCAGAAAAAGCACCGTGCTACCCGACATAACCAGAACAGGCACAGAAGTAAACTATGGAGCCCTGTGTATCAAGACTTTGCCATTGATATCCTTAGCTTTGTAAAAGAAAAAAATTAACAATTTTAGTCAGATCTTTGGTTTAGCAATTGATATTTGATATCCTAAAACCTTTTTAAACAAACGAAAAAACACCACAGTGTGTTTTTGGTACCAGTTTACTGTGATGTCCACAGTTCTAGAGGACTATTTGATCAAATTGTACTGTGTAGAGGGATCTGCATATCCATGACAGTCATTTCCTCCACCAACTGCGCAAGAGGTTCATTTTGGATGCAGTGCAATGCACAGGGTGTATCCTTTTCTCCCACTCCATGAAACAGGGTCACTTTTTTGTGCAAGTCTTGAAAAAAAGGTTAACAGGTTATCTCTGCATAAGTTAGACTTGCTCTGTCTGACCTGTCTCAAGAACGTACTTCCTGTCCGCCATGATTAAGATCACTCTGTTGTCACGCAGTATTGACCAATGAAGCACAGCTCCTTTTGTCACTACGAAAGCTAATTTGCACATGGTATACCAATTTATCAGTTTTAACTCAAGTCCCAGTAAAAACTGCCCTAACTTTAAAAACATGGTCTGCTTTGCATCGCAAATTATAGACAATTCGGTCACTGTACTTCCTAAACTTTCAACCATGCGCTCTTGTGCATTGCGAAATCGTCGACAAATGCAGACAAACATGGCTAAGTCCTAGTAAGCAAGGCAAGGCAAGGCAAGGCCAGCTTTGTCTCAAAATCCCTTTACAACTACATAACAAGTCCCATTCTGCATATAACTGACTCACTACATGAAATACCATCTGAACCTAATAAGAATTTAATAATTGAAGTTGTCAAAAAAGCAATATGGTTAATTCCTCAAAATGTATGAATGTCTCTAAAATCAAAATAATCAGAAAATGGCACAAAATGTGTATTTCCTGGAATAGTGCGAGTGACAAAATGATTGAAAGAATCAGGACAAGGTGGACGGTAGAGATAAGTGTAAGTACCATTTCAATGTTTGCCGCTGATTCAAATAAGAGTTAGGGAAGAGGGTTTAATCAGGGACCTGTTTCCTTCATAAGGCTTTCTAATAGAAGGAGAAAGAGTCAAAATCAAAGTTTCTGTCAGTTTAGATGGATTTAGACAAATTATTCCACAATTGTTATCTACATATATGTGGACAATGCATTAAAACTTTCACCATTGAAATTTTGAACACATTAAGTTTAATGAAAAATTTATTTTATGTAAATATTTTCACCTGAATCTTTCGAAGTCTGTGAACTCAACCTCAATACACCTGGCCACTCTATTACTTTCTGCTGTCTTTACCGTCCACCTCCAAGCCGTAAGAATAATCTGACATCTTCTATCTTCCATCAAGAGTTTCAGTCACTCCTGGATCACTACAGCCTCTCTCCCAGAAAGCTCATCATTCTCGGTGACTTTAACTTCCTCTTTGATAACCAATCTTCTTCCGACGTCAAACGTCTTTCTCTCTCTTTGTCAAACCACTCTCTTTCTCAGCTGGTAAACGAAGCAACGCACAGATCAGGACATATTTTTAGACTGGCTAATTACTGATGTTTCCCAAGATCTGATCACATCTGTATCTATCACTGATGAACTACTTTCTGATCATTCCGCTGTTCTTTTTTCTCTAAACATTGCAAAGCCTATCAGAAAGAAAAAGTATGTCACCCGTCGCAACCTCAAGGCCATAGATATTCAAACTTTCTCTGCACAAGCTGCTGAACGCCTATCACAAACCTCTGACAGCAATAACCCCTCTAAACACTACAATGATGTTCTCAGCCAACTGCTTGATGAGCATGCACCTCCCACTGACCGTCTCCTTCCTGATAGGCCATGTGCGCCATGGTACACCCATGACATTCTGGTCGCAAAGCGCAAACGCAGGCAACTAGAGCGGCAGTGGCGAAAAGCAAAAACGGAAATTAACAAGCAGCTCTTCCGTAAACAAGTAAAACAAAGTCAGTCTTTAATTCTTTCAGAAAAAACAAAGTATTACTCTCTCAAGTTCTTGATGCCACGTCAATGAAATCTCTCTTTTCTCACATCTACTCTTCTTGGATCTGTGAAGGCAAGCCCTCTGCCTTCCGTCCACAACCACTCTGAACTTCCTTCTATATTTTCTGCATTCTTTTCTGAAAAAGTCCATAACATTTGCTCCAAACTGGATCAGACTCCTTTCCAGCCTGCACTTCCTGATCCCCAATTCTCTGGCACTCCTCTCCTTTTCTTTCATCCGACAAGTGAGAAAGAAATCACGATAATTCTGAAAGAAATGACTATAAAATCATGTGATCTTGATCCCACACCTGCTTCTCTTTTCACACAGTGCCTACCACAACTTATACCCACTATCACGAAAATAGTGAACTCATCTCTTGTTTCAGGAAATGTTCCACCAGCTCTCAAAACTGCTATAGTCACACCTCTACTCAAAAAGCATGACCTTGACCCTAACATTCTGAAGAATTATAGACCTGTTTCCAATCTACCTTTTATTTCTAAAGTCCTTGAAAAAGTAGTTCTCAAACAGCTCAACAACCACCTTCTCTCCAACAATCTTCTTCCTGAGTTTCAGTCTGCCTATCGCGTCAACCACAGCACTGAAACCACCCTAGTACACACTTTAAACACGCTTCTACTAGCTTCTGACTCAGGGAAAATCTCCCTTCTCACTCTACTCGACTTATCGGCAGCCTTCGACACTATAGACCACCAATTCTTTTCTCCCGTCTTCAAAAAACATCGGTTTTACTGGCACAGCCCTTACCTGATTTAATTCATACCTTACTGACCGATTTCAGACAGTTCCAGTAAACAAGATTCAATCAATACCTGCCAAACTGAAATGCGGAGTCCCACAGGGATCATTTCTAGGCCCTGTTCTGTTCACTCTTTACACTGCCCCACTGTCACATATAATAAAACGTCATCAAATCAACCATCATTTTTATGCAGATGACTCTCAGATTTAAAGCAGTGTTACTCCTGAAAATCTGCCTTCTCTCCTGGCAGATATGGCCCACTGCTTTGAAGATATTCAAAATTGGATGACACAGAACAAATTACAGCTAAATGCAGATAAAACCGAAGCCATGCTTGTAGGGACCAAACACAACTCTCTTCCATTACAACAGCTTCAATAGAACTTGGCAATGCATCAGTCCCTCTATCCACTGCTGGAAGTACCTAGGTGTTGTTATCGACAACACACTCTCTATGCAAAAATTCATCACCCAGACCTGTCAGTCGTGCTACTATCAGTTTACGGCGTATAGTGCAATTCGAAAGTACCTGTCCACAGACGAAACAGCAAAACTTGTCACTTCTCTCATTCTTTCACGTCTGGACTATTGCAATTCTCTTTTGTCTGGTCTGCCAGCATCATCTATCCACTCCCTTCAACGTATACAAAACTCGGCAGCTCGACTAGTTCTCAGAAAGAAAAATCAGAGCACATTACCCCCCTCTTGCGATCTCTCCACTGGCTGCCTGTGCCACAGAGAGTAGAATATAGATCAGTACCCTCTGTTACAAATGTCTCCACAAAACTGCACCCTCCTACCTCTGTGAATGTCTTAACCTGTACACTCCTTCACGTCCCTTCGCTCTTCTGCAGATACCTTGTGCCTACGAATACCTAGATTCAACCAATCTACTGTCGGCCGCCGCTCTTTCTCTATTTCGGGTCCATCGACCTGGAATGAGCTTCCTCTCTCTCTTCGCCAGAAGCCTAGCTATCACACTTTTAAATCAAGCCTCAAGACATATTTATTTCAAACCTAAGATTTCCCCCCTCCTGTCTCATATCAGAACTATCCCACCCTTCACTAACCCATGTCCTATCACCCTGCTAAAGTATATGACGTGTGTGTGTGTGTGTGTGTGTGTGTGTGCGCGCGCGTGTGTGTGTGTGTGTGTGTGTGTGTGTGTGTGTGTGGTGTGTGTGGTGTGTGTGTGTGTGTGTGGTGTGTGTTGTTGTGTGTGTGTGTGTGTGTGTGTGTGTGCTTTTGAAAAAACAT
This sequence comes from Rapana venosa, assembly GCA_028751875.1. Lineage (NCBI taxonomy): Eukaryota > Metazoa > Mollusca > Gastropoda > Neogastropoda > Muricidae > Rapana > Rapana venosa. Next base: position 14,835,456 of record CM054152.1, on the reverse strand, counting down.
TTGACTATTGCAATTTTATTTCATAGATTTGGTCTGCAGTACCATGTTTGTAATATCTGTTTGAACTATTGATTATTTGTCATTGGTTGTATGACTGTGTAAGATTAGGTCGAATGCATGCGCTTTGATTTGTCTTTGCAAGATATAGCGCTATATAAGTTCCATTTATTATTATTATTATTATATTATTATTATTATTATTATTATTTAATTTACTCTAATGTGTATCTTTGTCAACAAGTACGATTTTATATAACTAATTCTATTGATCATACAAATTATACTGAAATCAAGCTTTTAAGACTTTCTTGCATACATTTTTACATATTTTTTAAAGCTTTTCAGGTCAGTGGATCACCACTAGGTTATAGGGACAGACCTCTTTGGCTGATGGAGAGAGACAAGTAAACCACCAAAATAGAACAAAATAAAGAAAGAAAGAAAAGAGGATGCTCTACGCTCTACATGCAACTGAAGCCTACCTTTAAAAAAAATATGTACAAGAACTGACTTGTCAAAAATCGACCTGGTAATCTTATAAATCTGACACCAAATATTTTTAGTGTGTTTTGAATTGACAGGGGCACTTCTATCGGCAAAGCACAGATTCGGCAGATTCATTGCTTTGTCTGCATCACACACACACACACACACACACAGCACACGAAGGCAACTTGGACTGCTTTGTTTTTTTTACTCTCTTTTTTTTAAAATTTGACTGGGCCGTTGATCTCTGTGGGTGGATTCCGACGCATGTCTGTTTTCTCTCAAGTTTTTACAAATGTGTGTTTGGAATTCTTGTGTGGCTGAAAGAGACCTTCAGACGTCGAGCTAACAATGGCTGAGTCTTCCACACGATTTTAATGTGGTGTTGTAGAGTCCAGAGACTGGGGCTCTCAGCCTTGTTCTAGGTCATGGGAAATGTCATCGTCAAATTGCATTGCTGTTTCCTGCAGACTGTGTCACGTCGGGGTCTGGATGTAGGTGTCTGGATATCGAAGCGTCCTTTAAACGTCCAGCTGGTATTTTTGACTTGAATTGACTTGACTTAAAATCTTCCATGCAAGATACTGCATCATCGTTATTACTTTTTTTTATATAAAAAATCTGTTCTTGTCTATGTGTGGCTGTGTTGGACTATGCCTGGCTATATTTTGCTATGTAGAGCTGTGAGTGGCCTTTCCATACATAATACTGCTGTGTACAACACCGCTTCCGTTCCTTTTGTTTGTTTGGTTTTTTTTTTTTTTTTGGGAGACCCGAGCTCAAGGCGTGCTCCATACCAGGCCTTACTTGTTGTTTCCTTCGAGAGACTAGCACCCACGCTATCTCACATGGTCCATTGAATGAGGCGCAGGAGTAGGGGGGGTGGAGATTCTGCTTTGGATGAGACTCAAAGCCTAATCATCTCGTTTTATAAAATCTTCTTCTTCTTCCTATCTTCTTCTTCTTCTTCATCTTCTATATCTTCTTCTTTGCAATTCTTCTTTCCTCATCCTTCTCCCCTTCATTCTTCTTCCTTCTTCTTCGCATTCTCGCATTCTTCGCAATTCTTCTTTGCTATTCTTCTTCTTCGCAATTCTTCTTCTTTGCATTCTTCGCATTCTCTCATCGCATTCTCCTCCTCCTCCTCCTCCTCCTCCTCCTCCTCCTCCTCCTCCTCCTCCTCCTCCTTCTTCTTCTTCTTCTTCTTTTATCAATTCTTCTTCGCATTTCTTCTTCTTCTTCTTCTTTCCTTCTTCTACTTTTTCGTCGCAAATCTTCTACTTTTTGCAATTCTTCTTTGCAAGTCCTCTTCGCGATTCTTCTTCTTCTTCCTCTTTCTTCTTCATAATCTTCTTCGTAGTCGACTTCTTCGCAATTCTTATTTGCAGTTCTTCTTCGCAATTCTTATTTGCAATTTCTTCTTCGCAATTTCTTCTTCGCAATTCTTCTTCATAGTATTTTTCATAGTCTTCTTCTTCTTTGCAGTCTTCTTCTTCTTCGCAATTCTTCTCCTCGCAATTCTTCCTCTTCTTCTTCGCAATTCTTCTTCTTCTTTGTACTCTTCTTTTTCTTCGCACTCTTTTTCTTCTTCTTTGCACTCTTCACCTCTTCTTCTTCACAGTCTTGTTCTTCTTCTTCAGAATTCTTTATCTTCATCATCATCATTACCATCATCATATTCTTCTCTTCTTCTTCTTCACTCTTCTTCTCTTCTTCACCGCTCTTCTTCACGTCTTCTTCTTCACCAGTCTTTTCTTCTTTTCACAGTCTTCTTCTTCTCTTCCAGTCATCTTCTTCTTCACGTCATCTTTTCTCACAGTCTCCTTTCTTCTTCACAGTCTCTTCTTCTTCTTCTTCACAGTCATCTTCTTCTTCACAGTTCTTCTCTGTCACAGTCTCCTTCTTCTCTTCACAGTTTCTTCTTCTTCACAATATCTTCTTCTTCACAGTTTCTTCTTTTCAGTCTTTTTCTTTGTCTTCACTATCTTCTTTTCACGTCTTTCTTCACAGTCTCCTTCTTTCTCTTAAGTCTTCTTCTTCTTCCAATCATCTTCTTCTTCACAGTCATTTCTTCTTTTCTTCACAGTCATCTTCTTCTTCAATCTTTTCTCACAGCTCTTCTTCTTTTACTATCCTTCTTCTTCACATCTTCTTCTTCACAGTCTCCTTCTTCTTCACAGTCTCCTTCTTCTTCTTCACAGTCTTCTTCTTCTTCCCAATCATCTTCTTCTTCACAGTCATCTTCTTCTTCTTCACAGTCTCTTCTTCTTCGTCTTCACAGTCTTCTTCGCAGTCTTCTTCGCAGTCTTCTTCTTCTTCTTCTTTTAATTTGCATTTTTCTTTTTCTTCTTCTTCTTCATCTCGCAGTTCTTCTCCTCCTCCTCCTCTTCTTTCCCCTCTGCTCCTTCTCCTAAACGCGTTTCTGTGTCACTGCCATGCACCTCATGCTCAGATATTTATTTTTTTTTTTTTTAATTTTCTTTTATATCGAGGATAATGAAATCAGCACTTATGTGCTATTTTTTACATCCAGTTCCCCGTGTGTATGCGGTTTTTTAAATTCTGTCCTTCTGTTACAGATCGGGGAAGCCAGCGTGATATCGAGCCAGGAGCTGCTGTTCCCTGATTCCATGTGCTCTACGGTGAATGACACCACCTCCATCAAAGAGCACGAGCACTTCCACGGCCTGCAGCACAAGTTCATGGGCCTCTTTGCCGTGCTGGCCCACATGCATTACAACATCCCGTCAGTACAGTCTCTTCCTTCTGCCACTTTTACTCGGGCTGCAGGTCATTGGGTGGGTGTGGGGTGGTGTGTGGTTGGGGGTGGGGGTGGGGGTGCTTGTTTACATCCAGTCCCCGTGTGCATGCAGCTTTGTCAATGCTGTTATCCGTTCCCACACAATGGCATTCTCTTCCGAAAGGAGGATTGGGTTTTCACGTGTGTGGACGATGTTCTGCGTGTGTTCTCGCACGGGACATTGGTTTAAAATCTCATCTGAAGGAATTTTGAAAGAGTGGAGTCGGCACTGATATTAAGTTCAGAGGACAACAACTGCCTTCCAACAGTCATCTTGGTGGTGTCTGGAACTTGGGTTCTCACCTCTCAGACTGGAAGTTCAACACTCTAACAACAAGGCTATCCCTCCCTCCCTCCTTCCCTCCCCCCTTCCCCCAATTGTTTTAAAACAAAAGAGTACAGGAGGTCAGGACATATCAGGAACTCTGACATAATGATTGTCTTTACATTACATCATGGGAGATCAAGACATATCAGGAACCTTTACGTACTGACTGCTTTTATGCATGCCAAAAGAGGGGATGAGGCTTGAAGACACATCACGAACCCTTACAATTACAGTGTATAGCTTTACACATTGCACAAGTAGACATCAAGGCACATTAATTGTCTTAATACATTGCTTGGTTTTTTTACATATTACGGAGCACAAAATTACGAAACATCAATGATCCTTACATGCTGAATATTATGTGTTTATATAATTGTTATGATGATTATCATTATCAATTTTATTGTTACCATCATCATCATCATTTTCATTATCATCGTTATGATTATGATTATGGTTATTATTATTATTATTATCAGCAGCAGCAGCAGCAGCAGCAGTAGCAGTAGCAGTAGTAGTAGTAGTAGTAGTAGTAGTTGTAGTAGTAGTAGTTGTAGTAGTAGTAGTTGTTGTAGTAGTAGTAGTAGTAGTAGTAGTGTAGTATAGTTAGTAGTAAGTTAGTAGTTGTTGTTGTTGTTGTTGTTGTTGTTGTTGTTGTTGTTGTTTTGTTGTTGTTGTTGTTGTTGTTGTAGAAATTTATTTATTATTGTTATTATTATTATTAGCACTGTTATTATTATCATGTTGCTATTATTATAATGTCATTATCATTATAGAACAGAAAATAATAAAACTAAAAAATTGCAATTGAATCCTTTACAAATTACAGAAGACCAAGACATGTCAAGAATCCTTTTATATTGATATTTACTTCACACAGTACAGTGCAGAAGATCAAGAACACATCCAGCACACTTGGCCTTTATATCTTACATGGCAGGAAATGAAGCCACATCAACAATCCTTAACCAGGGATTGTTAAACATACTGGACCTGAGATCAGAATACTATCAGGAATCTGAATATATTGAGTGTCTTCACACATTACAGGACAGAAGAGCAAACGCTCCAAGAACTTTTACATATTGATTGCTTTTACACATAATGTGACAGGAAATTAAGACACGGCAAGTATCCTGTCATAATATCTGAACACAATAGTAAACAGAATGACCGAAACGTCTAACACAGTAATTGTTTGTAGCAGAAGTCAAGAGACAATGAGCACTGTTTCGTAATGATTAGTTGTGTTGGCACATCACACAACATTAGACCAAGACACATCATCGAAGTTTACATATTCACTGTCTTTACACACTGCAGCACAGTGGATCAAGAAAATCCACAACAACCCTTTACACTGATTCTCTTTGCACAATATCGGCCAGGTGACCCAGACAGTGGATCCAGAAACATCACCACCCCTCATAACACTGATTCCCTTTACACAATATCGGCCAGGTCACCCAGACAGTGGATCCAGAAACATCACCACCCCTCATAACACTGATTCCTCTTTGCACAATTATCGGCCAGGTCACCCAGACAGTGGATCCAGAAACATCACCACCCCTCATAACACTGATTCTCTTTGCACAATATCGGCCAGGTCACCCAGACAGTGGATCCAGAAACATCACCACCCCTCATAACACTGATTCTCTTTGCACAATATCGGCCAGGTCACCCAGACAGTGGATCCAGAAACATCACCAACCCTCTCATGCACTGGTTCTCTTTATTTACACGCTGTAGGGCAGGTGACCAGGATGCTCGATGTCCGACCCTGATGGGCAAGTTCAGGATCTGCGATGAAAATTTCAAGAAACAGGCCTTCCTGCAATGCTTCGGCTTGATGAGGACACCCGAGGTGGTCAACTGTTTCGAAACCCACTTCAACAACACCCCATCACCTTGGCCACGGACGCCTGCCTGGACTTCCACTGCACTGGGGACAACGCTGGCTGCCTGACCCTGCAGAACTACACCAGGACCTGCAGCCGCGTGGGGGCCATCGTCAACCTGACTGCCTGTGCTTAGCTCAGGCCCTCAACTTCGGCAGGAGATTGGTGGATCTGGACAATGTGCTCTGTATGGTCTGGACAATGTGTTCTGTATGATCTGGACAATGTGTTCTGTATGATCTGGACCAATGTGTTCTGTATGATCTGGACTATGCTGCCATGGATAATGTGATGCCATTGCTTTGGTCTATGGTGACGCATGGGAAGCATTACAGCACTTTACTACATTTCACTATGGTAGTTTCCAGTTTTAGCTTTGGTTTGGGAAAGGGTTAACTAAGTACATACTGTTTTCTGCAATAGTTTTTCTCCTTTAGCTTCGGTTCATAAACGATCGAGGACACAATGAGCACTTATATACTTAAAGTGGTACGTTTGTTTTAGTTTTGTCTCACAGACAGAATAGAGATATCAGACTGTACATCGGGGCACAGCTTGCTTTTGTTTTGCTTCATAGAATTACAGCACGGATTGAATTAGTAGCACTTGCAGACACAAAATTAACCTGTTTTTTCTGCTTTTTCTTCTCTTGAATAACACTGGGGACACGTTTAGTAGAGCACAATTTGCATCTGTTTTTTTCTGCTTTGTTCTTCTCTTGAGTGACACTGAGGACACATTTAGTAGAGTACAATTTGCATTATGTTTTTTCTGATTTGTTCTTCTCTTGAGTGACACGGAGGACACATTTAGTAGAGTACAATTTGCATTATGTTTTTTCTGATTTGTTCTTCTCTTGAGTGACACGGAGGACACGTGTAGGCCTAGTAGAGCACAATTTGCATTATGGTATGTTTTCAACTTAAGATTGCTTGGTGGATGGATTGTCGAATCATAGAAAGCCAACTGCACAGTTCATTTATGTTTGCTTGTTTTCTGCTTTATGTCTTCACACAGCCACAAATAGATACACCACAAGACCACGCAATGCACTGCACGGAGTATTTTTCCCATTTTAATCTGACTTGTTTCTAAACACTCCTGAGAATAGAATGAGGCCTCCTTCACAGATTATTCACCGCGTGTTATTGTTGCTGCTTTTGTTGTGTTTTGTGGATACACAGCCTGGGGCAGAACTAGGAGACTGCACCTTACTCGTGGGGTATCAGATATTTATGTCACAGGGGATACAATTCTCCAGCTTTTGCCCTTAGCGTCTTGGATAACCGAAAACAGAGTTACCCACCACACCGTACAGGTGACATTACCTTTCCACTGCTTCACCAGTTTGCCTGATGTTTATACAGATCACTAATTTTGGGCCCCCCCCCCCCCCCACCCCCCCAACCCCACCCCCAACTATGTGATGACCGTCCTGAGTTGACCCTTGTGTTGGCTAGGGCGGTAGGTTGATGCGGGGAGCGACAGAGGAGTTGGTGCTGATCTCGGTGTGCTAGTCTGCATGTTATCTGCACAGCTTGAGCTGGGCTTGTGACTGCGCCGAGAGGATCAACCTTATAATTATGGCCCCAGTGGTTAGCGTGACTATCAATAACATGATTGCATTGAACTGAGTCTGTATGGTTTTATGTTTGTGTGACTGTTTCACTCTGTTCAGCTCTTGTCTCTTTCATCAACTCTACATAGATTTCTGCCTTGTCTCTCTTCCATGCTTATTTCCCTTCTTTTCACATGTCATAAAGTCGTTCTTACTTGCCCTTAGCTCGTGTACAGAGCATAAGGGATAAGTTTATAGAGCATATTCCTTTATACCACGATGATGGTATACAAAGTAAATGGCTGGTATTAGGGGGGCAGGACCTTGCATGACAAATCACGACAATCAGGAGTTTCTTCTCCTGAAGAGTCGCTGGAAGCACTGCACTGAATCTTTCTTCGGCTGTGTCTCTTGGATGTTCATTGCGAGTCCCATCTCTCTCCAATGTATAGGCGCATCTGGTATCGTTCGTTCATCTATAACCAACGAACGTTGACATGAATTACGTGATCTTTAACATGCATATTTGACTTTGACATGCTTAAGTAACACGGAGGACTAGTGCACAAGCAAATCTGCGCTTTAAGTTGACTAAGGTGTGTCTTCAAGTCCACACACTACTTCACCAGGCGCCGTGCAGAGAATCGAACCCACAACTCCAGTAGATTCATGGATGAAGCTCACCACTCTATTCACTCAGCAACAGCGTTCCGCTGATCAGAGCACTCCATACCTCCTGTCCCTACAGCTTGGGTATTTCTCAAGAATCACCAGCCAACTACGGCAGTTTGATCCAGTTCTCTGAAGCACAAGGCTTAGTGATCTTAGCAGATAACCACACACAGCGTGCACGTGACACCCATAAGACAACATACCCATGGAGGTGCTATCTAGTCCCAGCAAAAGCTTTCTCTTCCTACCCGTTCCAAGAGAATGCAGGAACAGTATCTCCTCTCTCTCTCCTCTCATCTCATCGCTCCTCTCTCTTCTCTCTCTCTTCACACACTCTCACCACACACACACCACAACACCACACACACACACAACACACACACAACACAAACACAAATATAATTATGTAGTCAAATTGATGGAAGCAAAGTGCCAACGTCTATAGTAAAATGTTGTATTGCTTTGAAATTTACGTGAGGAGTATCTTTCGTTCAAAGCAGTCTCCTAGATAACTTCTATCCTACTCTGAAGTTGGATGTGCAGCTGCCTCTACGGCGAGATTTTTTGGAACCAGTGTGCACACAAATTTATCATCCAACGGTTACTTTCCGTCTCACAGCGATTCCTAAATGTGGTGATTGAGACCGGGTGAATGTACTTGGTGATGTCCAAGGTGCTGAAGCTAGGGAACACTCGACAACAGCAACAACAACCTATATCTACTTTAATGGAGGAAAAAACCCAGAAGTCGAATCACGTTATGGATAGTCCATAAAAAGGAGCTAATCTAAAATTCTGACCGGCATTCTAAAAAGGATCACAGTAATGCCCACCCACACATACACATACACAACACATACACACAGACACATACACACACACACACACACACACACACACACACACACACACACACAAACACACACACACACACACAGCGACACATACACAGAATCACACACACAGAGTCACACGTGCGTCTGCCTGTAAGTGGAGATGTTCAAAACAACCCTACAGCCAAACAGCTCATGCAGTGTGTACTTTCGGCCTCACGGCGATTCCCTAGTGTAAGGAGGGAGACCTTGTCCAACCTCTGGGAGACCATCAGGGATCTCGTTGGTGTTGGGCAACCCTCAGCAACACCATCTTCCGTTCATCAAAGAGACTCCAGAATGGTGCCCCTAGCAACCTTCCCATCCTGTGGTTACTCTCTCTCATCTCTCTCTCTCTCATCTATCTCTCTCTCTCTCTCTCCCTCTCTCTCTCTCTCACGGTGATTTTTTTCCTCTTTGGATGAAGGGTACAGGTTGGTATTAGATAGAAGGTTGGTATCAGATTGAAGGTTGGTATATGATAGAAGGTTGGTATATGATAGAAGGTTGGTATCAGATAGAAGGTTGGTATCAGATAGAAGGTTGGTATCAGATAGAAGGTTGATATCAGATAGTAGGTTGGTATCAGATAGTAGGTTTGTATATGATAGAAGGTTGGCAGCAGATAGAAGGTTGGTAGCAGATAGAAGGTTGGTAGCAGATAGAAGGTTGATATCAGATAGTAGGTTGGTATCAGATAGTAGTTGGTAGTAGGTAGATGGTTGGTATCGGATAGAAGGTTGGTATCAGATTGAAGGTTGGTATATGATAGAAGGGTTGGTATATGATAGAAGGTTGGCAGCAGATAGAAGGTTGGTGTCAGATAGAAGGTTGGTATCAGATAGAAGGTTGGTATCAGATTGAAGGTTGGTATATGATAGAAGGTTGGTATATGATAGAAGGTTGGTATCAGATAGAAGGTTGGTAGTAGATAGAAAGTTGGTAGCAGATAGAAGGTTGGTAGCAATAGAAGTTGGTAGCAGATAAAAGGTTGGTACAGATAAAAGGTTGTATCAGATAGAGGCTTGGTATCAGATAGAAGGTTGGTATCAGATAGAAGGCTTGTCACAGGTACAAAGACCATCCACTGCTGACTGGAATGCTTCCACTGTGCACTTGGCTGTCAGCTGCACTGGAAGTGCATTCCAGCCACGTAGCGCGTCAGGGAAAGAATGCAAACAGGCCTGAGTAATTTGTCTTTCTTGGAGGAAACCTTAAGGACCTTTTGTCACATTATCCTCCTTCTCTTCCGACAGTATGGACCCTAGTGGATCTCACCAGCACCAGAGTGACTTTAAGAAGGAGCATACTTGTTATCTCTCTCTTCGCTGCTCAGACTTCCAACTGAAAGGGGTGCACCATGGCCTTGATACAGTATGATGTGCTCTATCACGTATTTGCTGTGTGTAAAACGGATTGCTCTTCTGTGTACTGACTCCGTTTGCTCTGTGCTTCACAGGTAAGGATTATACACTAGTGATGTATAGTCTAAACATCAGCTTAAGGATCATATACTAGTGATTCATAGTCTGAAAATCAGCTGAAGGATCATATACTAGTGATTCATAGTCTAAACATCAGCTGAAGGATCATATACCAGTGATGTATAGTCTAAAAATCAGCTTAAGATCATATACTAGTAATGCATAGTCTAAAAATCAGCTTAAAGATCATATACTAGTAATGCATAGTCTAAAAATCAGCGTAAAGATCATACACTATAAACATAATCTAAAAATAGCTTAAGATCATATACTAGTAATCATAGTCTAAAAATCAGCTTAAAGATCATATACTAGTAATGTATAGTCTACAAAATCACTTAAGGATCATACTTATACCATGATATAAGTCTAAAAATCAGCTCAAGAATCATATACTAGTGATGCATAGACTGAAAATCAGATGAAGAATCATATACTAGTGATGCATAGACTGAAAATCAGCTGAAGGACATATACCAGTGATGCATAGTCTGAAAATCAGCTAAGAACCATATACTAGTGATGCATAGACTGAAAATCAGCTTAAGGACCATTTACTAGTGATGCATAGTCTGAAAATCAGCTTAAGAACCATTGTAGAAAAAAAGAAAGAAACTAGTTTATAATTTCACAAAACTATTATCATGTTCTTAGCTTGTCTTGGTTTTGTTTGTGTCTGTTTTGCTTGTTTGTTTGTTTGTTTAATCTAGGGTTTGCTTTGTTGTGCCTAGCTTTTATTTTCTGTTGTTGCTGTTGTTGTTGTGGCTCTTGATAATTCCTTACTGATTGTTTACCAAGTCTGAATCCTTTTTCTAGTTCTCAACCTACACGGCTATATTTACGTCTATCGCAATCACGTTATGGACAGTCCATAAAAAGGGCTTAATCTAAAATTCTGACCGACATTTTAAAAAGGATCACAGTAATGCCCACGCACACAGACACATACACAAACACACATAGTCACAACACACACACACCACACACAACACACACACACACACACACACACACACAAACAGAGGTGAAATCTAGACGGACGTCTGATCCTTCCAACTTTTTTGACCATAGGAATAGAAACTACCACCATCAATAATGCAAAGGTTGACGCAAACGACACCAGTAGTCCAGATATATGAATGGTTATGTTGTAACCTTTCCCATTTTCGTATGTGAATATTCAATTTCACACACACACACACACAACACACACCACACACACACACACACACACACACAGAGATACACAGGCAGATACACAGGTAGATAGGAGGCAGACAGAGAGAGAGCTTCAACGCATATTTACTTTTAAAAAAAGGAAATGCCAAACTGAGAAACTAACAGCCAGAGAGAAGAGAACCTCAGATAGATAATGCCATAATTTACTGCTATCTATATCACGGACAGATGTATGGGGAATCTGTTCTTCTCTCTTTGCATTCCTTTTTTCGGGAATGCATATGTCTGGTACACTGCTGCACTTGTCACTCTGCAGGAGGTCATGCTCGCTGGCCTCAGCATACACGTTCGATTTCAGAGTAGCTTTTGGTACAGATGCATGCTGGGTATGTTTATGATCTCGTAATCGACCTCTGATACGAATTCATGATCATTAAAGAGCATATTTGGTCTCCACATGTGCATTTACACTACGTGACATTAGCACTGGCATGTATGCACTTTCACTTGACCTGGAAGATAAAAACCATCCTTACCCTTACTTCACCTAACGCCATAGCCCAGATGCGAACACAGCTTAAGGGACCCGTGGGATTGAAGGGTGTGTTGTTGTTGTGTGTTTTTATCTCATGTGCTTGCTACACCCATCCCGTGTGTGTGCAGTTATGTAAATGTTCACCCGTTCCCACCGGCTCACAATGGCCTACTCTTCCGAAAAGCGGAACAGGTTTTAACATGTGTGCAAGATGTTTTCGTGTACACGGGGCCTCGTTTATAGTCTCATCCGAAAACTTTTAGGGGGCGTGGAGTCGGCACTGATGTTAACTCCAGAGGAAAAAAATCTTGAACGAGATTCGAACCCGGGTCTGCAGATCGCGAGCGATACGCATCACTCTAACCACAAGGCTATCCGTCCTCCTTTCAAACAGTCAAGCAAGTCTGGAACCATTTGGCTGTAACGTCCGTAGTGGAGGAAACACTGTGTGTGTTGTGTGTGTGTGTGTGTGTGTGTGTGTGTGTGTGTTGTGTGTGGTTGTGTGTGTGTGTGTGTGTGTGTGTGTGTGTGTGGTGTGTGTGTGTGTGTGTGTGTGTGTGTGTGTGTGGTGTGTATGTGTGTGTGTGATTGACTAGGTGACAGTCTCTGCAGCTGTTGAAGCCGAGAGAGGAGTGAAATGAAAGTTAACACCAGCAGCTATCTGAGAGGAGCACACAGCACGGCTGACAGCCGTGAACGTGGAGAGGGGACAGGGCACACAGTAGCAGAGGACAGGGGCACACCAGTAGCAAGAGGGGGACAGGGCACACCAGTAGCAAGAGGGGACAGGGGCACACAGTAGCAAGAGGGGGACAGGGCACACCAGTAGCAAGAGGGGGACAGGGGCACACCAGTAGCAAGAGGGGGACAGGGCACACCAGTAGCAAGAGGGGGACGGGGCACACCAGTAGCAGAGAGGGGACAGGGGCACACCAGTAGCAAGAGGGGGACAGGGGCACACCAGTAGCAAGAGGGGACAGGGGCACACCAGTAGCAAGAGGGGGACAGGGGCACACCAGTAGCAAGAGGGGGACAGGGCACACCAGTAGCAAGAGGAGGACAGGGGCACACCAGTAGCAAGAGGGGGACAGGGGCACACCAGTAGCAAGAGGGGGACAGGGGCACACCAGTAGCATCCGAACAGACAGACACCAACGAGGAACCGCCAATTAGTTGTGCCATCATGACAACTGGATCTGGCACGCTACTACACACAGTCTTCTGAAGAAAGAAAGAAAGAAAGAAAGAAAGAAAGAAAGACAGAAAGGAAGAAGAAAGAAAGAAAGAAAAACAGAAAGAAAGAAAGAAAGGAAGAAAGAAAGTGAGAAAGAAAGAAAGAAAGAATGAGAGAGAGAAAGAAAGAAAGAGAGAGAGGGGGGGGAGGGAGGGAAGGAGGGAGGGTGAAAGGTAAAAAGATTTGAAAGATCTATTGAATTTAGAAGCCCATAACACAATTCTCTGTCTCATACTCAGTCTCTGTCTCTATCTGTCTGCCTGCCTGTCTGTGTTTGTCTGTCTGTCTGTCTGTCTCTCTCTCTCTCTTCTCTCTCTCTCTCTCTCTGTCTCTCTCTCTCTCTCTCTCTCTCTCCTCCCTTCTCATCTCTCCTCCTCCTCTCTCTCTCTCCTCCCTCTCTCTCCTGCTTTACAAAAAATAAGGCACACTTATATGCTTACATTGTTCTCTCCTGAATGACAAGGACGTCACAGTCAGAAAGTTGTATACACGAGATAAGTAGATCTTCTTACGGGATACCGTGTTAGCCTGGTGCTTAGGTGATGCGCTCGTGATCTGCTGACCCGGGTTCGATTCCCGTTGAAGATTTTTTCCTCTGAGTTAACATCAGTGCCAAAGCCACTTCTCCCCAAAGTCCTTTGGAATGAAACTATAAACCGAGGTCCCCGTGTGCAGCAAACGCTCGCAGAACATCTTGCGCACAACGTTAAAACACTTCTCCTCTTTTCGAAGAGTAGAAAATTTCGGTGGAACGTGACAACATTTACAAAAACTGCATACACACGGGACTAGATGAAAAAAAGCATAGAGTTTTTATCCATTATCTCGAATAAAGAATAAAATAAAAAATTAAATAAAACCTTCTCCTTGCCCTGTCTGCATAGCACCATCATAATTATCATACATTGTAACTTTTATTTACGGTAGTATGATATCATTAAAGTGATCATAGTTGATTGACAACAACACCAGTCTACAAATCTAACACAGCCTTGTTACAGTTCTAAGCAAAGGAGGCCAAAGCTTCGAACATGATACCTCTGTAAATCGATAGAGACCTTGAACAACACTGGGTTGTATACACTTCGGTTGTTGTGATGCCTGTATTTGTTAAAGTAGCTGTAATAAACTGTGTCACCTAAGTCGGCCTCCAGACGACATTAACAATGTGCGAAGAGATTTCTGCGAGTTAAGTACCCAGTCCTGGAGAGTGTATCATGTGTCTCTAATGAGCTTAAATTCCTCGTATCTGCCGTACATCATATGTCTGCCGTTCTGACAAGACTCCTGTAAAATGGTTGATATTCAGGCAATATACACACTGAATGATAGGGTGCTTGTGTGTATCCAAAGCCATCTGACGATTTGGTTTTAACATGATGATCTCCTGGTTATAGAAGGTCGGATGGGTAGAAGCAGGGGGGTGGAATAAGTGTAAGTCATCTCCTCGAGCCATGAAAAATCTGTGAAATTTGTTTCTGTCATTTTTTCGTGTATCATATTTTTCCTTACTGCTATATCCTTTTTAGTTTTGTTCTTAATCAACATACGTTTTCCTAAACAGCTTTATATGTCATGAGCTCTGCCATTAAGTGTATGACAAGTCAGGCCCAGCAAATCCACATTCGGCATGGGAGAAGAAATTGTTATCTTTTATTTTTCTGAAAATAAAAACAGGAAATGGCAAAGAAGGCAGAAAATAGACAAGATTGGGGTGACAGGAAGAAAAGAAACAAAGCAGAAACAAAAAAGGGGGGGAAAATTAGAAAAAAAAAAGGAAAAATTTCCCAAACATAGAATTTTCAGAAGGTGGCGATGCTATTTTATACTGTTAGCCCCCAGCATCCTACGGGGGGGGGGGGGGGGGGGGGGGGGAGGGCAGACCCAGAATTTCTATCGGTGCTAGACGACAAAATCTGGAAAAAAAAGCTTTAGCAGTTCTTTCTCTGTTCATCAATAGTTGTTTTCAGTAACGTACTGTTTTATTGGAACACTTAGGTAGGAAAAGTTTCTTTCTTTTTTATTTTTAAAAAAGTTTTGGAAAATTTTTTTCCAGGAAATTTCACCTCTTCCCCCCCACCCCAACCCCCCCCCAAAACCCCCCCAAAAAAAAAACCCACCTTGACCCCTCAAAAAATTTTTGGGGTTTGTGCTTTAAAAGGTGTTGCTCGTTAAAAAAGGGTTTTTTTTACATTTAAAAAGAGGCGCTTCTTTTTAAAATTATTTTTTTTTTTTTTTTCTTTTTGTTTTTTTTTGGTTTTTGTTTTTTGTGTTTTGGGTTTTTGGGGGGGTTTTGGGGGGGTTTTTTTTTTTTGGGGTTTTTTGGTTTTGTTTTATTCAATTTTAACCCACCCAAAACAAAACAAAAAAAACAAACAAAAAAATAATAAATTTTAAAAAAATTTTAAAAAAACCCCCTAAAAAAAAACTGTTTTAAAAAAAAAAATAAAAATTTGAAGCCGAATTTAAAAATAAAAAACTGTTTTAAGAATCAAAAAAAATTGTCAAAGGGAGGGATGGCCTTTCCTTTAAAATGTTTTTTAAAGGAAAAGCTTAAGGGAAAATTTGCTAAAAAGGGGCTAAATTTTTAATCTCTCAAAATTTGGGTATTTAAATTTTAAAGACATTTACCATTTTGGGGAATTTTAAAAGAAATTTTTTTATCATGAAAACAGTAACTTTAAAAAAATTTTAAAAAGCCTCTGAAGG
The DNA here is from genome assembly GCA_028751875.1 of Rapana venosa. Classification (NCBI taxonomy): domain Eukaryota; kingdom Metazoa; phylum Mollusca; class Gastropoda; order Neogastropoda; family Muricidae; genus Rapana; species Rapana venosa. The sequence goes on along the minus strand of CM054152.1, from coordinate 14,819,692 downwards.
GTTCCCCTTTAAATAATTTTAATAAACCCATTAAAAGATTTTTTGGAAATTTTGGGCCCGGGGTTCATGATTTTTTTCTTAATATCCCCTTTTAAGGTAGGGAATAAATTATTTTTTTCACCTTTTTTGGCAGAAACCCCCCTTTTTAAAGAACCGGTGGGGGCCCCCAACAAAATTCATTTTCCCCCTTAAGGTTAGATTGGATAACATCGTTCTTTTTTTTGAATTTTTCAAAACTGAATTTTTGCTAAAAAACCCGAAAAAGAATCCAAAAAGGATTTAAAAATTTAAAGGGGTCAAGAAAAAAAAGGCCCCTTAAAACTTTACCCTTTAATTCAAATTTACCCCCTTTTTTTTTTAATTTCCGCGTATAAAAAAAAGAAAAAATTTTTTTGTTTTAGTTTTGGCTTTAAAATTTTTAATTGGCTATTTTGTAAATTTTAAAGGGGACATCAAAAACATTATATTAAAATTTTCATTTTTTAAATTTGAAATTTTCAAATTGCTTTTTTCCCCAAAAGGCAATAAATTCTTTTTTTGCCATGTATTTTGGGCCCGATTTTTGACCTCGACAAAAATTTCTTTTTTAGAGAAATTTTTCCCTTTTTTTAAAAAAACCAATTCGGATTTACTTAAACCGAAATAAAGTTTAAATTTTTTTGTTTTGGGGGGGGGGGGGGGGGGGAAAAAGGAAAAGCTTTCTTCGAAAATTTTTCCCAGGGTATTTTAAAGGCAACAGGCCATGAAAAGTTTGCGCTATTTTTTGTAATTTAAGTAAAAAGGGAGAAAAAAAATATCGGGCCCCTCATTTTTGAAAAAAAAGGGAATCTAAATTTTAAAATTTAAGGTTTAAACTTTTAACAAATTCTAAAAAAGTTCCCTTTTTTGCTTTTATTAAACAAAATGCACCCAATTTTGAAATAAAAACCCCCAAAACAGGGTTTTTTAACCATAGGGGTAAATTAAAAATGGGAGTTTTAGTTTAGAAAATTTTTAAAAAGAGTAAAGTTTTTTTGTGATAAAGAAAAATTTTTTTTGGGAGAAAATATTTTAATGTTGTTAATTGTTTTTCCCTTTTTTAATGTTTTTTAAAAAAGTTTTTTTTGGGGGGGGTTTCTTCATAAAAACCAATGAAACATTTGTATTTGTGTTTTTTGCTTTTTAAAGGGAAAATATCAAAAAAATTTGGGGGTTTTTCAGCCCTGATTTTTCCCCAATGAAAATTTTAAAAAATTTTTTTTCACTTCCTGATTTCTTTTGCAAAAAAATTTTAAAATTTATGTACCCAAAAACCCGATTTTTTTAGGAAAATATTTTAAACTTGATATGGTTTTTTTTTGTAGAAAAATTTTCCCAAAACCTTTCCCCTTTCAAAATTTTTTAACGGAAAAAAAAGATTTTGGCAGAACGAAAACCCAAAACCCGGGGAATTTTTTTTTACCAAAATAAAAGAAAAAAAATTTTTTTTCCCCAAAATTGAATTGGGGTCCTTTTTTCAAATTTGTTTTTTTTGGGTTTTTCCCCTTTATAAATTTGGAAAACTTGTGTTTAAATTTGGCATAAATTAAATCCCCTTTTTTTTTTTTTTGGGGTTTTTTTCTTTTTTTAAACTTCTTTTCTTCCAAAAATTTTTTGTTAGAAGAGCAAAAAAGAAAATTTTTACCCTTTGTTCTTAATGTTAATGTTGCAAGATTGGGCGGAATTTCGACTTTCCTTTTTTCTTACCCTCACTTATAAAGTTAAAAACCAGAGAAAAAGGAAAGTTGCCTTTTTAAAAAAGGGAAATTTTTTGTTTTTATCCAGGGGCCAAGTTTCAAAAAATCTTTTAAAAATTTTTAAATTTTTTTAAAAGGGTTTCCTTGATTTGTTTTTTGGCAAAAAAAAGCCAAATTGTTTTCCTATAAAACTTCCTGAAAGCTTTTTTTTTAAAAATTTTTCGATGTTTTACTTTAAAATAAAAACTTTAATTTAAATCTTCACAAACTTTCCCACCAATACCCCCTTTTTTTATTTTTTTAAGTTTTTTGGGGAAAAAAAAAAAAGGGCCAAAGGGGGTCTCAAAAGGGAAATGAATTTGGTCAATTTCGTTCAAAGCCGAAAAGGGTAAATGAAAGGGTTTAAACTTTCCCCCTTTTTTTTTAATTTAAAAAATTTTGGGGGGAAAAAAATTTTTGCTCTTAGGTAAAGGGTTTTTGTTAAAAAAAGTGGAAATGGGCGGAAAAGCTCCCCCAAAGGGGGCTTAACTTAAACCATCCCCTGGATAATGGGGAGTCTTTTTCTAAACTTGGTTTCATCAGGATAAAGCTAAATTTTGAACCCTTTTTTTTTGGGGGTTTTTTTGGGGGGGGGTTTTTGGTGATTTTGGTTTTTTTGGGTTTTTGGGTTGGGGGTTTGGGGAAAAGATGAAATAAGTAATTTTAGAAGGGGGACTTTTTTTCAAAAAATTTATGGGAACTTTTAACAAACAAAAAAAAAATTTGCGGGGGGATGTGGTGAAAATTTTCTTGCCAAATGTTCAGGCAGTTAATTTATAAAAAAGGGGGGGGGGCGGTTCGGGGAAAAAAACAATGAAAAGGAAATTTTTGGGGGGATTTAAACACATCCAAATCTGTTGATTTCCTGATAGGTTTAAAAACCCCCAAAAATTTGAATCCCGTTAGAAAATCTTTTTAAAAGAAAAAAACAGAGCCCGGAGAGTTTTTCCACCCAAGTCCGATCAGTCCTAATTGGGGAAGCAAACCCTGGGGCCACCCCAAAAAATCTTGGTTGGTTCCCATAAAAAGGTAATGGGGGTTTTGGACAACCCCCCCTTATCCTTGAATTTTTACGGTTTGGTTCATTAAAAAAAGGTTTCCCTCTGATAATAATTTTTTAAATAATGATAGTTTTAATAGAAAATTTAAGAAATAATACAACATCATAAAAATACAACAAAAAATACTAATAAATTAAAAATTAAATTTTAATACAAATATTTTTAAAAAAAGGGATAAAAAAAAAAAAAGAAAGGAAAAAAACTTACCCCCAAAATTTAAGAAGTTCTCCCTTTTTTGAAATAAGTAAAAAAACTTGAACTAAGTTAACAATTTTTTAAAACAAACGCTTCCAAAAGTACCCATTTTCCCCTTTTAACTTTCTCTTTTCCCTTAAAAAATTTCATTAATCTTAAAAAAAAATTAAATCGGGGAAAAGAATAAAATAAAAAGGGGGAAAAAAAAGATAAAAAAAAGATCTTTATTTTGGGGTTTTTTTATCCAAAAAGTAACCCATCAAAAAACCTTTCCAAAAGGGGGTATGTCAATAGAAAATAAAGTGTGAATCCCCCCTTTTTCCCAGGCTGCAAATCAAAGTTGTAAATTTTCTTCTATAAAATCTTCCCCTTTTTTGGGAATTTTGCTGAAAGATCTAAAAAAATTTTTTAAACTTGTTTTTAGGAATTAATTGAATTGGGGGACTTTTTTAAAAAAGATTAGTTACAGGTAACGTGGAAAAAAAAAAAAGGGGGAAAAAGGAAATTGTGGATTTAAAAAAATTTCCCCTTCAAAAAATTTGGTTCAAAGGTTTCCCAAAAATTTTGTTTTAAAAATTTTGGATTTAACAAACCCAAGTCCCTTTAAAGCAGTGGGGTTTTAGAGTTTTTGGGAAGTTTAAAAAAAATTTAGGTTTTTTGTCATTTTATAATAAATCGGGAAAAAACAAAAGTTTTTGGGTTTTTTAAAGGGGTGGAATTGGAAGGATAAAAGCAAAAATTTAAAAGAAAGTTCGGGTATGAAAAATTTTTATGGTAAAAAACCCCAAAAACAGCAGAAAAGGACTTACGCTTGTATTTGTAAAATTAAAAAAACGGGGTAAACCCCCCACCACAGACAAAAATTCAACCCCACCCCGGGAAACCCGCAAAAACTGAAAAAAAACCCACATAGGCCCGCCGTCCCCCCCAAACCCCCCGGGCCCCCCCCCGTCGAAATCTTACTGGGGGGAAAAGGTTGCCTCCCCCAAAAACCCAGTCCAAAAAATTTAAAAAACGGGGGAAACGAACCCCCGCTTTTAAAAAGATAAAAAGTTTTTTAAAAAAACCCCCTTTTAAAAAAAAAAAAACAAAACCCTTTTTCTTTTAAAATTATACATTGATTAAAAATTGTTTTTTCCCCTTTGGGTTTTGTGAAAAGAAATGTATTTTTTTAAAAATCAAAATTTTACATTACGTGTTTACCGAAGGGTCGGGCTGTTTAAAAAATAATGGGGATAGTTTGGAGGGGTTATTTGGGTTTAGGTGCCCCGACTTTTAATTTTTCCCCAAAGTTAATGTTTTTCCCTGGTTATTAAAAAATTAACACAAAAAGGAAACGTTTTTTCGGGCTGCCTTCTCCCATTAACGCAACTTGTTTAAACTCTTTTTAAATAAAAAAGGGGTTTCTGAGTTTGATTGGCAAAGAAATTTTCCAAATTTTTAAAAGAAAAAAGCCCAAGTCCTCCAATGTTAAATAACAAAGTTTTTCCACACAACGGGTGAAAAAAAACCCCGGAAAATAAGCGGGTTCTGGTTTTATTAAAAAAACCCAACTTTAGAAAGAAAGAACATTTTTTTAAAAATTTTTTAAAAACCAAACCATTATTCAACCAAATTTGTTTTTATCAACAATAACAGGGATTTTTTAAAATGGTTGTTTAATCCCAATCAAAACTCAAAAAAATATAAAAAAAGATTTTTCCCTTTTTATTTTTTATCCAAAAAAACAAAAAAGTTTTTTAATAAATACCCCATTTTTTTTAAGCAAAACCAGGGTCCCGAAAACCAAAACCCCCCACTAAAACCTTTTTTAAAAAAAATTTTTTCAATTTATATTTCTTTTAAAACAGATTACAAAAAAAGTTTTTCTTGTAAAAAATTTCCCATTTTCCCCTCCCCGCCCCGCAGCCGGCCCCCCCCCCCCCCCCCCCCCCCCCTTTCTTTTCCGGGTGTTAAAAAGGGAAAAAATTTGTTTTAAAGGTGGTTCAAATTTGGAAAATTTACTTACAAAAAAGAGGGGTTTTTTTTCCCTTTTGTTGTTTTGTTGCTTTTTTGTTTCTGCGTTTTTGTTTCGTGTCTTTTCCTTTTTTTCCCCTTTTCCCTCTTTTTTCCCTCTTAGTGGTATGGTTAAGGAGAAGTGGAGGGTCAGAAAAAATTTATTGTAACGTAAAATGTAAAAGGTTTTTTACCAGGGTTTTTTTGGGTTCTAAAAATTTGTTTTATGGTTTGGCCCCATTGGGGAAAAATGAAAAAATTGAGAGATAGGGAAAAAAAAAAAAAAAAAAAAAAAAAAAGGAGAGGGGGGGGGGGAAAAAAGGGGGAAAACATTTTTTAAAACCAGGAGTATGTGGGTTTCAAGTGCCCCTTGAAAAAGATATTCATGTGTTCTTTAGTTTAAAAAAGCCCCCAAAATTTGGAATAATGTTAAGAAAATGTAGAAAAAAAAAAAGAGAGGAGTGATTTTTTACGAGCGGAAGCCCCAGCCACAGAAAAAAAATTAACGGGACAGCAAAAATTGAAATTGGAAAAGGGGTTAGTGTTGTTTTAGAATGGAGTAATGAAATGGCAAAGGGGCCAACACCGCGAGAAATTGATATGTGTGATAAAGGGTTGTTTTGTATGAAATGTTTATAATGGAAAAGAAAAAGAAGAAGAAGATGTAGATAGATAGATAGTTAATAGATGAAGATGATAAAAGGGTGGATGGATGATGGAAAATAGATAGGATGATGTAGATAGATAATAGACAAAAGAGAAAAAAGAAGAAGAAAAGAAGAAGATGAAAAAGAAAAATAGATATAGATAGATAGATAGATAGATAGATGATGATAGATTGTGGTAAAGTTTTTATGGGGTTTGTAATATGCGGAAATTTTGGGTTAATAGCTGTTTTAAGAAAATTTCCCCAATATTTGACTTTGCACATTTTTTTGTTGAAAAAAATTTTGGGGGTTCTTTTTGCTTTAAAATTTTTTCCCTTTTGGGGGAAAGGGGAATAAAAAGCAAAGTTTTTAAAAAAGACAAGGTGAAAAAAAAGGCAAAAGCAAAGAAGGTTTGGAAAAACCCGGGGAAAAATAAAACCAAAGGCAAGGAAAGACAAAGGTTTGACAAGACAAAACTAGTAAAAAAGGCAAGGGTGGACAAAAAAAGGAAAAGGGAACCAACAAAAAAAAAGCAAGAAAAGGAAAAGCAAGGAATGTAAGCAAGACTTTAAAGGGCAAGGCAAAAACAAGGAAAAAGGGAAAAGGGCAAAGCAAAAAGGAAAGGACAAAAGAAAGGGGGTAAAGAAGGCAAAGAAAGGAAAAATAAAACAAGCCAAGTAGGGCAAAGCAGAAATAAGAGAGAAAAGGGGAAAAAGGGCAAAGCAACCAAAAACAAAACAAGACAAGGGGAAAAAAAAAAAATTTTTCCCTAAATTTTTTTTAAAGGTTTTTAAACATGTTTAAAGGGGGGGTTTTTGGGGGCCCCCTGTTGCTTTTTCCCATTTTCCCGTTTTTTCTTTTTTCTTTTTTTCTTTTTTTGTTTTTTTTCCCCCCTTTTTGTTTTCCCCATTTTGGGTTTTAATGGTCTTTTTAAAAACTCCCGGGGTTCCTTGGGGTTTTTTACGTTCCTAGGTTTGATGGCCCTTTTCGTTACCAAAAAGACAGCCCCCCTTGGGGGTTTGGGTTTGCAAGATCGACAGGACCCCTTTTCCCCCTGGGGGAAAAGTGTGCCAGGGTCGTGGGAAAGGGAGGGCAATTTCAACGCCCCCTTTAATTTTTTAGGTCAAGATCTTTTTTTGTTCCCTTTCCCGTGCCAATTTCATTTAAATAAAAATAAAAGTTTAAAAAATATTTAGGGGGAAGGGGGGGGAAGGGGAAAGGGGGGCCCGAAAAATTTGAACCGTTAGAAAAGTTGGGGGTAAAAAATTTTCTTTTCAGCCCCTTCGTTTTGGGGGCGCTTCGGTGTTTGATTGGTTTTTGCGGGGTTGGGGTGTTTGCCCCTTTTGGGCTTTGCTTGCATTTTTTTTGTGAAATTGAGATAAAAATCTTTTTTTTTTCAAACATCTCTAAAAAATTTTTTTTTTCCCCCTTTTTTTCCCCCTGTACTTTTATCTCTTAAATCACATTTTTGTGCGCCACGGCGCGCGCCGGCGCGGAGGGGGGGGGTGTGTTTGTATTGTGTTTTTGTGTATTGTTATAGTGGGGGTTTTTAAAAATGTAACCAAATTTATCATTACACCTAATAAAATTTTTTTTTTTCTTTTCTTTTGGGTTTTTTCTACTTTTTTTTTATAAGTTTGCCCCAGGGGGACCCACAACACATCGCCCCACTACACCCTTAAAAATAATGTGGACGTAAGTAAAATGGTGAGAGTTTAAAATAGGGGGTTTTTTAATCCCCCATAACATATTCCCGGGAAAAGGTTTTTTGGGGATCGTTTTTTGTCGTTGTTTAAAATTTTTTTTAGGGTTTTTTTAAATAACATTTTTTAATCATTTGAAATCATTTTTTTGGTTGGGGGTTTTAAGGTAAAGGAAATTTGGGCCCTTTTTCCAAATAACCCATTTTAAGCAGATCGGAAAAAGTTAATCAAGGTATAAATTTTTTTGGTCTTGAAGTTGTTAAAAACTTTTGGGAAAAAAAAAAGGAAAAAGTTGAAAATATTTGCTTTTGGGGGGTTTTTGTGGGAAGAGCCTTATTTTTGATTAAATTAAAAGGGGTTTTTTTGGCTTTTTTTGATTTTCCCCTTTTTTAAAGGGGGTTTTGGGAGTTGCCTGGATAATTTTTGGGAAAACCAAGGGGCGTAGCAATTTTTATGAATTTAAGTTTTTGAAAGTCACTAAATTAAAGCATTTAAAAAACCCTTTTTTTTGGGATTTCTTCGTTTTAAAGTTGGGTTAAAAAAAGTAAAAATTTAAACCAATTAAAAGCATTTTATTGTTTGGAAAAATGGGGTAAAATATTTTTAACCCCCTTAAAAAAGGGTCTGTCAAGATTCCGGGGGAAATTTTCCAAAACCCAAAAACCCCCAATTTGGGGAAAAAGAAACGTCCAACAAGTTTTAAATAAATCCACGGGGCTGGCGAATGGAGGAGAATTGTGGAAGATGAAAAAAAAAAAATTTTAAAAATGGCAGCAAATGCGGGGGGGCCAAGGGGCCCATTGGTAAAAAAAGACCGAAAATGTTTTGGAAAAAAAACCCAAAATAAAAAGGGGGGAGAAGAAATCAGGTCCCTAAAAACCCATAAAAAACATCCCAAAATTTTTTTCCAAAAAATTTAATCAAAATAATAAAAAAATTTAACAAAAAAATAAAAATTACAAAAAATCTACACGTACCCTACAAACATAAAAAAAACATACATACTTTCTAAATAAATATTTTCATAATACTTTATTTAAAATTTTTTTTTCTTTATAACTTTAAAAATTTTTTTCGTTTCCCTTCCGGGAGATTCGCTTAACCCCCTTTTTTTTGGGGGAGATTTGCCCCATAAGGGGGTTTTTTTTGTTTTAAAAACCCCCTTTTTTGGGGGGTTTTTAATCCCGGAAAATTTTTTTCCCGGGGTCTTTAGTCCTTAATTTTAAAGCCCCCTTAGGTCAAAGGTAGGGAAAAGCGGGAAAAAGGGGGTTTTCTAATAAAAATTTCGGCAAACGTACTACTATTACAAAAATACATACATTTTTTTTATTTTGGGGGGTTTTTTTTAAGTAAAAGAACCGGGCTCGAAAGGCCATCAAAAAATTTGTAAAAAGGTTTTGATTACCCCCTAAAAAGACAGGAATCCGGTCCTATTTTGGGGCCCAAACGGGCCCGGCTATTGTGAAACAAAGGCCCCAGGATGCCTTTTTTTTATTTTTTAAAATTGCAGGAACACGTTTGTTTAAAAAGGCCCGGATATCAAAATGGTTATCTTAAAATTTTTAGGACTACATAAAAAAGGGTTTTATGCTTAAAATGTGTACAGGATAAATAAAAAATTTGTGGGCTTTTTTTGTGAAAACCTTAAAAAAAGTTTGCTTTAAAATGTTTTGGGCTAAAAAAAATGGTTCATTTTTTAAAAATGTTTGCTTAAAATGTTTTAGCTTAAAAATTGTCTCCAAAAATTTTGTTAGCTTTAAAATGTGAAAAATGCTAAAATTTTTGTAGCAAAAAATGGATGTTAAGTTTGGGGCCCTAAAAAAATTTTTTTTTAAATGCTCATCAAAGGAAACTTTTAAATTTTAAGGTCTTAAGGGGGTTTTTTAAATTATACGGATTTTCAAAATTTTGTAGGGGTTTTAATTGTTTTCGGGTTTAATGGTATGGTTTATTTTGGATTGGGTGTTTCCCCGGGGGAAACGGCAGGCCCCGTCTTTTTTTTTTAAAATCTATTGCGGGGGTTGCTTTAAATTTTGGGAAAAATCTGCGCTTTTCCCCTTTAAAATACGTTCTAATTGGGGAATGTAAAGGTTTATTTTCTAATTTTTCCTGAACCCCGGCCCCCAAATTTGGGGTTCTTTTTTTTAAAAATGCTTTTTCGGGTTTTGAACTCGAAATTTTTGCAAAATTTGGGGTTTTTGGTTTTTTTTTTTTTAGTTTTTTTTTGGGCCCCATAAAAGGGGGAAAATAACCCAGCATCAGGTTCCCAAATCCGAAAAAGCAAAATCCTCCCTTTTAAAATTCCAAAAATTTTTACAAATTTGAAAGGTAGTCTGTACTGTTCTTTTGGAAAAAAACCCCAAAAAAAAAAATTTTTGGTCCCATGAGCAAAATATCTCAAAAAATTTCCCCAAATAAACTAAAAAACTCAAAAAAATTTTTATCTTTTTATGAAAAGGTATTTTAGTTGGGTTTCCCCCAAACCAAAACCCCCCCTTTCCCCAATTTAAAAAAACCTTGGCGATCAAAAACAAAAAATTCCATTTTTGGGTTGGAGTTTTTTGTTCTAGCCTTTTTTGAAAAGGGGTTTTTTTAAAACCCCATACACCGGGGCTCCTTTCTGTCCCGGGCCCAAAGGTTTTTTGAAAAAAAGGAACAAAGGGGAATTTTTGTTGCTTGGGAATTTCTGGGGGAAAATTTGTTTCCCCAAATTGGGTTGTTTAAACCGCCCGCAAAAGTTTTTTTCTAAAAAAAAGGGGGAAACCCTTTGATTGGGAGTTGTTTAAATTTTTGGGTTTGTCTTCCACATACGGGAATTTTCCAAGCCCCAGGATTTGTAAAGAAAACCAAAAACCCAAAGAAAATCCAAAAAACAAAAAAACCCATCCAAAATCTCATGGGGGGTTTTAGGGGAAGGAACGAACAAAAAAGGGGTTTTTTTGGGGGGGGTTTTTTGGGGTTTTGGGGTTGGGTTTGGGGGGGTTTTGGGGGGTTTTTGGGGTTTAAATTTTTTTTGTGTTTTTTGGTGTTTTGGGTTGTTTTGTGTGTGGTGGTGTTTTTTTAAATCTTTTCTTTGTTTTTTGGGTTTGTTGGGGTGTTGTTGACCGGTTTTTGCGTTTCCCGGGGGGGTAAGGGGGTAGGGGTCTTGGAAATTTTGGGGAAAATTTTTTTGCTTTTTGCGTTTTTGTTTATTTTCGCTTTTGTGCTTTTGGTTTGTTGGGTTTTGGGTTTTGGGGCCCGGGTTCTGCCCTGGGTTTGTGAGTGTGTGTGTGGACGGCCCCGGTCTTTGTTGTTGGGGCCCATGACGGTGGTGTGGGGTTTTGGGGTTTCCTGAAAACCGTTTTGTTTGGGTGAAAAAAGCCCATTTGAAAAAATTTTAAGAATTTAAACAAAAACCCCCCCCCCCCAAACCCACCCCCCCCCCACCCCCCCCAAAAAACCCTTTTTGGCCTGGGAAAACATTCTCCTCGGGTTTTGGTTTTTCTTGTCTTTTCTGTTGTTTTTATTGTTCTGTCTGCTTAAAAAAGTTCCCACGACTTAAAAAAATAAAAAATTATAATAATTTTAAAAATAAAAATTTTAAAAATTTTAAAAAAAAAGGAAATTTATATGGTTATTTGAAAAAAATAATATAAAAAATTTTTATATAGCCTTATTTTGCAAAAAAAAAAAGGGTTAAACCTTATTTTCACAGACAACCTGAAATAATTTCTAAAAAGTCCAAAAAAAAACACAACAAAACACACACACCCACACACAACACACACACACCCAACAAAAACCCAAACACCACCACCAACACACACAAAGGTTATACATTTTGGCAGGGTGAGGGGTTTTTTTGGCTGTTAAAAAGCAGGGAAGCTTTTGAAATGAAAGGAGAGGAAAATCTTAGGTTTGAAAAAAAATTAATTTCTTGGGGCCCTGATTTAAGTGTCACAAAAAGGCCCTTTTGGGGAAAAGGGAAAAGGGAGGCCCTTCCAAAACGATGGACCAGAAAAAGAAAAAAGCATGCCCATGGGGAATGGCTAAATTTGGTATTTAAAAAACCCAAGGAATCTTGCAGCAGAGGAAAGGGAAGAGAAGGGGGTTAAGGTGAAGACTTACAGGGTAGGGGGTGTGTTTTGTGGGGTCTTTGTAAAAGAGGTATACTTTTAGTTTATTCTTGGGACAGGCGCCCGGAAAATCCAAGAGAGGGGGTGCGCCGCTTTTTTTTTTGAAGCTAGTCGAGTGAGGTTTTTTAAAACGGAAGGGGGGGAAAAAGAAATTTTTGTATTTAAAAAAATTTTTTCTTTCTTTTTAAAAAATTTTTAACTACTTTTCCCTTTTAGGGGTGTGTAAGTAAACCCCCTTCTTACAATTACCCCCTTAAAAATGTCTAGTTGTTTAAATTTCTCTCTCTCTCTCTTTTCTTCTTTCTCTTTTCCCCCCCCCCCCTCTTTTCTTCCCCTTCCCTCCCCTTTTGGTGAGTATAAAAAGGCCCCCCGTGCGAAAGCATGCGAAATTTGCCCACGTTAAATCTTTTCCGCTTTTTGAAAAAAGAGGCCTTTTTTTTTCCGGTGGAAAGATGACAAAAATTTCAAAACCCCAAACACGGGGACTGGATGTAAAAAAAGCACTGAGTGCTTATTTTATTTGGAAAAATCGTATCTTCTTTTTCCCCTTTTTCCCCCCCCCCCCCCCCCCCTTTTTTCCTTCTCCCCTTTCCCAAAAAAATTTTTTTTTCCAAAAAGGAAAAACCCTTAGGGTTGGGGGCGCGCCTAAAACCCTTCCCTTAAGGGAAAAGACCCCTTGTTAAAAATATTTGACTTAAAAAAAAACGCACAAAGGGTTTTCCCCCTAAAATTTTGAAAAAGATTTGGGAAAAAATTCCGGGGGCCCGAAAAAAAAAAAGGTTTTTGGTTGGGGGAAAATCCTTAATGAATTTTTGTTTCGCAGCGAAAATTTGAGGCTTTTTTAAATGGAAAAAAAAAATCGCTTTGATGTTGCTTTAAAAAGATTAGAATAAATTTTAACAAATTTAAAAAAATTTTATTAAATTTTTTTCTGGGAAAAGGCAAAATTAAAATTTTTTTTTTTCCCTTTTTTTCCCCTTTTCTTTTTTCCCTTAAACCAATTTTGACATGATCTTTAAAAAAACTTTTTAAAAGAAAAAAAAAAAAATGAATTTTCATGTTTTTGGGGGGTTTCCAAAAAAAAATGCCTTCATAAATAAAATTTCGTTACACGTTCTTGCAAACCAAAAATGTTTTTTGATGTCATTTTGAAAAAAACATTTTCTTTTTTTGTTGTTTGGTTTAAATTTTAAAAAATTTAATAAATTTATTATGTTTTGGGCAAAATTTCAAGTCAATTCCCGTTCTTTCCCCCTTGGAAAAAGGTGTTAAAATTTAAAAAAAGTTTTAGGGGTTTTTTGGGGTGGTATTGAATATTAAAAATTTTTTCCTTTTGATAGGCCCACTCGAGATGTCCTCAAATTTTACTCCTGGTCAAGACAGGTTTATGTTGCACGATTTTTGTTTCTTTCAAAATGTAATTTTGGTTTTCAATGTTTGCCCAAAACAAAAAATTCCAAATTTTTGTTCTTTTTTCCTTTAATTTTAAAAAAAGGGGGACTTTTTTTTATGTAAAAATTAAGCAAATTGCCTGGGGTTTTTGTTTAACTTAATTTTAAAAAATTCCCCAAAAATTTTTTAAATATTTTAAAAGGGTAGGGGATTAATTAAATGCTTTAAGTTTTCCCCCCCAGGGGATATGAGAATTAATGGGGTTTAGTGAAGATATTTATGATGTTCAAAAAAGTTTGTGTTAGGTTGTTGTTGTGGTGTGTTTTTTTTGGTTGGTTGGGGTTTGGTTGTGGTGTTGTGTTTGTGGGTTGAGTTTGGGGGTTGTTAAAAAGGGTGTTGTTTAAAAGGGGAAAAAGAAATTTGTTTTTTTTTGTTTTTTTTTTGTTTGGGTTTGTGGTGTTTGGGTGGTTTGGTGTGTTTTTTGTTGGGTGGTGTTGTTGATTGGGTTTTGTGTGTGGCGCGGCCGGGGAGGGGAAAAAATAAAAAAAAAAAGTTTGCTTTTTATTTTTAAATAAATTTTTAAACGATATGGAAATGTTAGGAGGAGGGTGATGGCGGAAAATGAAAGTTTGAAGGGTTTTTGTAAAGTGGATGCGAGGGTGGGCGATGGGGGATGGGAGATGGTTATGTTTAATTATAGGTGCGTTTGATGGAATGAAAAATGGTGATGTGATGATTTTGGTAAAATGGCGAGATGAAGTGATGATAGAATATGGGATTAATTTTAAAGTGGGAAAAGAAATTTTGGGAAATGGTATACGTGTATGGTTTTACATGGTTTTTAAAAGAAGGAAGAAGAAAAAAAAGTTTATGGTTTTTTTCTCCCACTATTTTTTTTTCTTTTTTTTTTTAAAAATGAGATGATTTAGGGGATGGGGTACTAAAGTTTGGGGGTAATTTTACTTGTAGAAGGAAAGGGAAATGGGGGTTAAACTTCTTTTATTCCCCCCCCCCCTTCCCCAAACAGTTTGAAAAGGGCCAAGGCCGAAACAAAAAACTTTCAATTCATTTCATGTTTTTTTCTCTTTCCCTTTTTCTTTTCTCTTTCTTCTCCCTACTTTTCTTTTTTTTTATTGATTTTTTTGGTGGCTTTTTGGTGTTTAAACGTGTTTTTTAGTGTAAATTTTTAATTCGTTGAACGGTTTGGGGAGTGAATTTTATCCCCCGGGCGCAAACTTTTTAAAAACCCCCCTGTCCCTTACCAGTGGGCAAAGCCAAAAAATCAAAAATTTTCAGGTTTATAAAATGCAAAGAAGACAAACATTCCTTTGTTTTTTTGTCTTTTTAATGTTCTTCGGGGGAATTAGCAAATTTTTTCCCTTAATTTTTTTTCTCATTTTCGTTTTCTCGCGCTGGCGTTTTTTTTTTTTAAGCTTTTTTTGGTGGGGTTTTATGTGTGTTTTAAAAAATGTAAAGTAAAAAAAATTTTCCTTACGGATTTTCCCGGTTGAAGGTTAAACCAGTATTGGGAAGGAAAATTTAACCACCAACACCCGTTTTCTTTTTTCTTCAGAAAGAAAAATTTGGATAAAAATTTTTTTGATTTTAGTGTTGTTTAAAAAACCCAAAAAAAAAAAACACACAATATCACTTTGTTTCCCAAATCAAATTCCCTTCGGGGAATTTCAAACCCCCAACAGGCCCTTTCATACATTTTTTTATTGTCTCCACTTGGAGGAAAAATTTTCCATCGACTCGATTGAGGAAGGTTTTTAAAGTGTAGCAAATGGGGGGGAGAGGGGAAAAAAAAGTTTAAAAATAAAAAACACTCTTTTTTGGAAAAAACTTTTAAGTAGAAGGGAAGGGAAAAGGGGTAATGTGGCGAGGAAAGAAAAAGGCTTTTCCCCCGGGTTTTCACCCAAAAGTTTACGGGTTTTTTCCCCCAAAAAATCACGCTTTTTTGTTTTCCCCAAAGTTGAAAAAAAAGCAATCAATTTTAAATTTTCCACAAAAAAACAAATAAGCCATAAAAAACAAAAACCCCCTTTTTCAATTGGAGTTTTTTTTTTTTTATTTTTGGGTTTTTTAACAATTTTGCTGGGGGTTTCCGACGTATCGATTGAAAAAGGAAAAAAGGGGGGAAGGGAAAAAGGAAAAAAAAGGGGGGGGGGGGAGGGGGGAAAAAGGGAAGTGGGGGTACTTTTTCCAAAAAAATTGCTTAAGTTGCAGAATCCAAAATTACCAGAAAGGGGGGGGGGGTTTGTTTTAGGAAGCGTGAAAAGGCAAAGAAGGGTATTGTTTGTCTTTTTTTGAAAATTTTTTAATGCATCCCCCCCCTTTGTTCCAACCCCACAAAAAATCAAACCAATTTTTTCCGGGAAAAACCCTAAATTTTGAAGAGAGGGAAATTTTTAGTGGGTGTGGTTTTTTGTTTGTTTTTTTTTTAATTAAGGTTTTTTAACCCTCGAGGATTTGATTAATAAGGTTTTAAGGTTTAGCGGGAAAAGCACCGTTGCTTTTGGTTTGGGGAAAGGAAGGGGATGTCCGGGAAAAATTCGTTTTCGAGGGTGCTTTAGGAACCAAAAAAAAAAAATGTGGTTTTTTGTTGTTTATGGGGTGGGGGGGGGGTGGGCCCATTTTTGGGGTTTTTGGGGGGGTTTTTGGGGGGGGGGGGCGTGGATAATTGGTTTTTGATGGTTTTTTTTTTGGGTTTTTTTCTTCCCCTTTTTAAAAAAAAATGTTTTTTAAAACAGGTTTTAAAAAAAGTGGGGGAAGAATTTTTGGGCGGTTTTAAATTTTTCTTTTTTAAAAAATATCTTTCGGCCTTTGGTTCTTCCGTTTATAGGTTATTTGGGGATTTAAATTTAAAAACCTTTCTTTTTAAAAACCAAGCCCAGGAAAAAGGGAAAGAACCCGTGATGTTTTGGTTTTTTTGTTTTTTACTTTAAAATTTTATTAGGTTTTGGGTTTTGGGGTTGGGGTTTTTTTTGGGATTTTTTTGTTTTTTTTTTTGGTTGTGTGGGGGGGTTTTTTTTTAAACCCCCCAAAATTTTTAATGGATTTTTCTGTTATTATTTTTTTTGTTTTTCAGGTATTTTTTTTATATTTTTCCTTTTTTTTTTATTATTTTTTTTTTTTAAATTTTTTTAAGGTTTTTTTTGATTACCCAAAATTTTTTGGGGGGGAAAAAAAATAAAAAAGGCTCGAAATTTCCTATGGGTGAGGGGAGGAGGAAGGAGGGGTGTAAATTGTGAGTAAACATGGTGTCTTCCCCCCCCCCCCTTTTATTTAAAAAGTTATTCTTAAAAAACCCAACTTTTTTTTTTTTTTTTTTTTTTGTTAAAGTTTGGGGAAAAAGACAGAAAAAGATTTTTCCCCTCGTTTTTTAAAGGAAAAGTTGTAAAATTTTTTTTTTGGATGGGGTCTTGGGTGAGGGAATAAAAAAAGGGATTTAAAAATAAATTTGGGCATGAAAAATTTCCTTGGAAATTATGAGTGGTTTTTCCCCGGGTGGGAACCCGGCCAATTTTAAAAAAGGGGTTTTTTTTCCAAAGGACGTGATGTTTAAAAAAGCCTGGTTTTTTTTTTAAAAATTTATCGGGAAACCCAAAAAAATTAATACCCAAATTTTAAAAAATTTTAAAATTTTTTTTTTATTTGTTGCCCTTTAAAAATTTTAAACCCCAAACCCAAAATTTTTAACCCCTTAAATATTTTTTTTTTAAAAATTTTTTTAAATTTTATTTACTTTTTTCCCTTTGAAATCCTTTTTTGGGGGGAAAACTTTCTCCAAATTCCTTCTTTTGGGGGGGGAAAAAATCCCCAGAGGGGTGCCCAAAGGGGGGTTTTTTCTTTTAAATGGCCCAAGTTATCCATTGCTAGGGGGTTTCATATCCCCAGCAGGGTGGGGAAAACATTTTTTAACCCCCCGGGAAAAAGGGGAAAATCAAAACGCAAAAATCCACATGTTTACCTTACCCCCCCCGTTCCCCCCTTGACAAAAAAATATAAAAAGGAAACCCCTTTAATTTTGGGGCCTTCCCTTAGACAAAAGGGGAAAAATTTAATAGTGCGCTTTTTTCAGGAAAAAGAAAAAAGGAAAAAACCAAGGGGGGCCTAAGAAAAAACTGAATGTATATAAAATGGAAGATTGTTTGAAAATTTGGGGGGGGGGGAGGGGGTTTGGGGGGGGTTTGGGGGGGGGGGGGAGAGAGGGTTTTTAAAAAAAAGGAAAAGGGGAAAAAAAAGAAAGGGGAAAAAAGGGGGAAAAGGGCCCGGCTTTTTTTTTACCCCCTGTTTGATAAACCTCTTGTTTTTTTTTTTAAAAACACAGGGTTTTATGTTAAATTTTTTCCAAGGCTTCCGGTTTGTTATTAAAAGTTAAAAGGGGGACCGAACCGAAAAAAAACCAAACCCACCCAAAAAAAGGAAACACCGACCCTTTTAAAGACACCTAGAGATTTAGGGGTCATGATTTTCCTTTTAAGATCATCCACCTTTTTTTTAAGGATGGAATCCTTAGAACCACGAGAAAAAGCCAAAGAAAAAGGGCAAAAAAGGGAAAGACATTTAGGGGGTTTTGTTTGAGGCAACACAGGGTGGGGACGGGAAACCAGGGTTAGAGGCACGGATTTACGGCCTTTCGACCCGGATCAGCCACCTCCGAAACTAAAAAAATTCGGGGGTTTTTTTCCCCCCTTTTTAAAAACCCTTGAACGACAAATCCCCCCCCTGAAGTTCCCTTAGGTAGACTTAAAAAAACCCCGTGTTGAAAGCTCCAGTTTTCCCCAAGGTTTCAAGCCCCCGCCCTTCAAAAAAATGGGTTTGGGGGGGGGGGAAAAAGATTACCCCAAAATAACCAGCACCCCGGGTTTGTTTTAAAAACCCCATCCCCCAAAGGGAAAATGGCCACATACCTTTTAACGTGGGGAAAAAGGGGATAAAAAAACCCAAATTTTAACCTTTGGCATTACCAAGGAACAAAAAAAAATGGATCAGGGTTTAAAGAAAAAAAGTTTTTTGGTTTTTAAAACCCAAAAACCCAAACCCGTTAGACAAAAACATAGAGAAAAAAAAAGGGGGAAAGGGGGGGGGGGGGAAAAAGGGAGGGGAAGGGCACGGGAGGCAAATTCTTTTCTTTTTGGGGGATCCTCTTTTTTTTTTCCGTTTTTAAAAATTTTTGGAAAAATTTTTAATAACAAAGGCAAAATTTGAAATTTTTTATATGTATGGAAGGGGACGGGGGGAAAAAAAAACCCCCCCACCCCAAAAAACCCAAAACCAAAACCAAAAAAAAAACCCCCTCCCCCCTTTTTTTTTTTCCTTTTTAAAAAAATTAAAGTTTTTTTTTTTCAAAAAAAATTTTAAAGTTTTTTTTTGGTTTGGGGTTTCCCGGGGGGGGGGGGAAAAAGGGGGTTTCCCTTTTTTTCCCTTTGGGGGGTTTCCCCGGGAAAAAGGAAAATCCCCTTGGGGTAAAAAACCAAACCCCGAAACCCCCGTGGACGTGCTTTTTTTTTTGGGGAACCTTTTGGTTTTTTTTTTTTAAAAAAAAAAAACCCCCCTGTTTGAAGGGGTTAGAAAGAAAAGGAAAAGGGTTTGCTGCCCAACCCAAAATTTTAACTGGTTTCCTGGGTTTTCCCCGGGGGGGTTCAGCCTCGCCCCTTTCTTCCCCGGGGGGTTGGGAACCCCAAAAATTCCCCCCGACTGAATGGGGCAAAGTTCTTTAAAAAATTTTTCCCCCCCGGGAAATTTTAGAAAAATAAATTTAAACCCGAGGCCCGGGGGTTTTCCGAAAAAAAAGCCCAAAAAAAGCGGGAACAAAAAATTCCCCTTTTTTTTTCCTTTTTTTTTTTTTTTCGGCAAACCGGGGGTTAAATCTTTTTTGGGCCGCTTTTTCGGAAAGTTTTTGGGGAAAAATTTTTTTGTTTTTTTCCCGGAATTTGGGGAAAGGGATTTAAAACATTTACCCCAAAAAAAATTCCAACCTTTTTCCCCCCCCACGGGGCCTGGGGATTTTTTTAAAATGCAATTTTTTAAAGTGGGCTAAAATTTCAATTTTAATCTGAAAAAATTTTAAAAAAAATTTTTTTTTTTTTAAAAAAAAAAAAATAAAAAAAAATAAAAAAAGGGGTTTAACCCTCGTTTTTAAATTTTGCTTTTCAAAAAGATTTTTATGGGTTCAAAAAAAACCAAAAAAAGGGGGGAAAAAACGGGCTTTTTTTTTTCCCAAAAAAAAAAAAAAAAAAAAAAAAGGTTTTTTGCTTTGAAAAACAAAAAAAAGGCCGGCCAAAGGGTTTTTACGTGTCACTCAGCATACAAAAGATGACAATCTTTCTGCCCATTGCTTTTGTTCAACAATTGACAGAATTATGCCCGAAAAGTGAACAAGCTGCCTTGACGAACTGGGGGTTTTGACAAGACAAAAAACTTGCTGGTTTATTAAGAAAGAAGAAGAAGAAAAAGAGAAGGAGAAGGGGAAAAGAAGAAAAGGGAAAAAAGAAAAAGAAAAGGGAAAAAGAAGAAGAAGAAGGTGATAAAAAAAAGAAAAAAATAAAAAAAACAAAAAATAAAATGTAAAAATAAAAATAAATGAAATTTATATAGGCTAATCTTTAAAAAAACCAAAACAAGCGCTTGTTTCCCCCCTCCAACACAGCCCAACAATAATTTAAGTTTTTCAAATTTTAAAACACACACACACCAGTTTCACATTCGGCAGGGGATGGCAAATTTGGCAATTTAGGCAGGAAGATAATTATGAGATGAAACAATAGCAAAATCTTTTGGTTTTAAAAAAAGTTGTCTTTAGGAAAATTGGTAGTCTCGGTATGTGTTTCTGTTTTTACTACGATGCAATCATGTTTTAAAGCTGTGAAACTACAAAAAATTTTTTTGTCAAAAAGAGTGGGAGAGACTTGGGTCATAGAAAGTTTTGTTTTCAATTGAAAATAAAAAATTTTCGAAAAACAAAAAAAAAAGTGTTCAAAAAGTTAAAAACCAAAGGAAAACTTTAAGAAATTTTTTGGCTTTAAATGTATTTTTTACAGTAAAAACCCCCCCCATTTTAGCACACAACAGTGTTAACAAATTTAAGGGGACTGTTAAATCTTTTTTAAAAAAAAAGTAAAAGACTAATGCACCTTAAAATAATAACTTCCATACCCTTTTACGGGCGTAAGGTTTTGTGTCCCTCAATGATGAATTTTTTATCAAAAAACCAAATCCCCTTTTTTATACAGCATTTAAACTTGGCAAAAAATCCAAAAATATGGTTTTTGGTGAATTGGACAGTTCCTTTCAAAATTAGATAATTTCCCTTTTTTGGTAACCGATAAAAATTACATTTTCTCGGGGTTTTTCTTTTGGATTAAACATTTGGTTGTTTAAAAAGCCTCTCCAACATTTCAAGTAAAATTATTGCAATATTTCAAAGGGCAAGACATTTACAAAAATTTTTTTCAGAAACAACTCAATACCATCTACCCCAAAACCCGTAATTTTTAAAACCAAAATTTCGTCAAAAAAAAAATAAATTTTGAGTGTTCCAGAAGAAGAACATGGTTTCCCTAAAGCAAGGGCCCCTTTAAACCCCCACTTATTTGAGGAAAAACGGCAACATTCCAAATAACCAACGAATCTACATCAAGTGCGTAACAATGTTTTTGGGGTTAGTTTCATTTGCTTTAAAGTGCTCAATTTCAAAGATTGAGACTACGTTTTTATGTAAAAAACAATAAAATCTAAACACTCTAAATTTATGTTGTTAAGGGGAAAAAAAGACGAATACGGGTTTAAATAACCTCTTTTTGAAGTAATGTTGGCAAGTTCTGAAACGTTCTTCTTTTCCCCCACTTCATAAGTGACTTTTTTGAATAAAACCCTTGGTTAACATGGAAGTAATTATTGTGGGCTGCGCGCGTGCGCGCTGCGTTGTATGTGTGTGGTGATTTTTTATGCATTTAATTTTGTAAAACTGATGGGGTTTTGAAGTAACTTCATCTCTCTCTGACGCCTCATCTTCTGTACGCTCTGTCCCGCTGCCACCGCCCCTATCTATTTCTAGCCCCAGCCCTACACAGATTTTGTTACGTCCATCCCCTTTATTGAAA
Organism: Rapana venosa; assembly: GCA_028751875.1. Taxonomy (NCBI): domain Eukaryota; kingdom Metazoa; phylum Mollusca; class Gastropoda; order Neogastropoda; family Muricidae; genus Rapana; species Rapana venosa. Next base: position 14,798,722 of record CM054152.1, on the reverse strand, counting down.
GTTATAGTAATTACAATTCAGGGCCTTGAGGCTACCACCCCGAGGGGTCCCCGGACGCTTGGGGGTCTTTGGGGTATTCAGGGTGCCCTTTTTGAGAACATGCGCGGACCCCCCCACAAAGCCCCCTGCGATGAAAGTGTTGCTCGCCCAGACCAGACTCAGTAGGGGGCCCCTCCGGCTGGCGAAAACCACCCCAAGGCCCCCCTGATTCCTTTTTAACCCCAGCCCCAAAGGCTTGATGTGGCCCCAGGACAGAAATGTGTGAAAAAAAAAGAAAGAAACATCTGAGACCGAGAGTGTGGACAAGAAGTAGAGAAAATTTTTTTTATTGCTGGAGTCAAAGGCGATGTGAGGATTAATGATGTGCTTTGGAAATCCATGAGCTTGAGGCCGAGAAGGGTTGTACCTTTCAATTTTATTAAAAATAACCACGTTTAAAGGGGCCCGAAGAATCAATACCCGTTGTTTTTGGCAGTTAATTTGCAACCTTCAAACTCGTCCGTAAAATGAATGAAGCCGACTTTTTGGGGCCCCGTCTTCCCCAAGGCCCCCACCCCTTCTCTGTATGAGCCCTAAGTCCCAAAAATTCCCCGACCACGACCTTCCCGTTCTAACCCAAGCCTCTAACCACTGCACCCAAATGGAAGAAAAGCATTTTCTTTTGTTCCTTTAAAGGGAAACCCTTTTTGTAGGGAACCTTTCCAAATTTAAATTTAAAGGACTGCAATCGCTTCGGGGAGGTTCCAAACACGAAACAGTGTGCTGCGGGGTTTTTTGTTTTTTTGATTTTGACATCCATTTAACCAAAGCTTGGTTACCTTCCGAAAGACGGAAAGGATTTTTTAAAAGGGGACAAAAAATTCTGCCCGCGTTGCACACGGGGCCCCCCTGTTTAAAATTCCATCCAAGAGACTTTGAGGAGTGGGCTCGGTGTATGTTAAACCCCAAAGGGAAAAAAGCCTTTAAAAGTGTATGCTGATGGGTCACACCACTCAAGTCTAACCACAAAGGTTATCCCCCCCCCCTCCCCTTCCGTTCCCTTTAACAAAGAACCTTTCCCCCCTTTTTTGGTTTGATGAAAACAAAAATACATCAGGGGGGGTCTGGGAAAAGTAACCCCACGGGGGGGAAGAATAGGTTTATTGAATAGGGCCCGCAGTATTTGTTGTCTTTCCTTTTGAAAAAGGGCGATACAGTTTCGGACTTTGGAAAAAACTAGTGCTTTTTTTTTATGTAAAGGGGCAAGTGTCATTATTTAGATGATGATTTTGTGATGATATGAAAAATGATATGATATGATGATGTGATGATGATGAGATGTGATGATTTTCAAATGTTTTTGCCGAAAAAATTTTGGTGACAAACAAAAGTTCTAATTGAATTTTCTTTAAATTGTAAGGGTAAAGTAACCTTTGTTCAAGTATGATATCGGGAACGTGTCAGCTTCCTTGACCCCGCCCCAAAAACTGTTTCATTTGATGACTGTCAGAAAAGTGAAAACACCTACATTCAGAACGTTGTGATGTATTGAAATGTAACGTAGGGGCTTTCCTCATCCTCAACGTTAACAGACTCCTACATAACAACCTGAACTCTTCAACAGAAAAGAAAAATCCTCTGAATCCTGAATATGGCTACCTTTATGGCTAAGTACTTGAAAACAGCCATGCACGCAAACTTCTCATCCAGTGTGTACTTACAATAACATTATCACAGTCATTCCAAGGAATGATGAGTGAGACAGAGTGCAACGTTTTTGGATTAACCCCAAGGGTGTTCAACTAGGAAACGCCCATCAACAACAACAACAGCAACAATATCAACAGCCGCAGCAGTAACAGCAAAACCAGCATCAGCAGCAACAAGAAGAGCAAAGAGTGAGTTCACGCACTATTTGGATAATAAATTCCGATGCTTTCCTTCAGGGAAGTCTGCTGCTGGTGGCCGTGCAACAACGAGTTGTTCAATCAAGGTTGTCCTTAGCAAGAACTGCAGAGACAAGGGCCACAGCCTACAGGCCTGCACTGCAAACTGTGTGCAGAGTCAACAGCACTGGCAGGAAGTGTTGACTCGTGTTGTTTGCACGGATTTGCTGTTTTGCAGCCAAGAGCTTGCTTGGTTGGAGGATGCCTCGACGACATGAGAATGGCTTTGTGAGGGGTGGGGGTTGGGGGATTGGGGGGGAGAGGGGGGGCTACAGTAAAAGCGTAATGGTGATGAATGTCCGCTCTGAAGGAGAACAAGAGTCGTACTAGTGCAGTTTGTTGGGGTTTAAAATTTAATTAGTAGTGTGTGTTGTGTGTGTGCTGTGTGTGTATGTTGTTAGTGTCTTTGAACTGGTCAAAAACTAGGACGTAGGTATGTTCAGTTTAAAACACCAGCCGCCATGGCACAGAGGTTAGCGTTCTGGATTTCGGATTGGAAGGCCGCGGGTTCGATTCCCATAAGAGTCATAGGGATTTTTCGGACTCCGGCCGACTCCTACCCAGAGTGAGTGTGCTGTGAGCTCAGTGGAAAGACTGGAGCCACACAGTTGAGCTTCATCCACTTTACGGATGCGAGTTTGAGAGTGTTGCTCAAATGACTTGACCAACACTGCAGGTGTCTGTATCTCTCGGGCCCGGTTGACGCCAGGATATATTATGACAGTTAGCGTAGAGTACAACCCTGTTAAGTAGTCTCAAAGCACATGCACCTCCACAGCAACATTATTACGTCATCCCCGTTGTCATTGATCATCATGGAATAAAAAAAATTTTAAAAGGGTTCGGATTTTATGGTCCCAGTTGCTCTGGTCTCATGGTGACCTCAGATTGGGTTTGCCCATAAACTCCTATGCCTGTGGAGAGTTTGTGTCAGGGCCTTTGGAGATGGAGGTTCAGGGGGGACGGTCGTTGAAGGGACATTGTGGTGGTTGCCACCTCTGGTGGACAACTCACTCAGTCTGGCTCCGCGACTGAGCTGATACTGTCGTTAGTAGGGGGCTTAGTATGTGGTGTTCTGCGTATGTTAGCTCAGAACAGGCACCACTGAACACCACCAGTGACCCAGCAGCAGTGCAGGGCCCCTCTGGCTGGCGGCCCTACGGTGGCCTGATATCGATAGGTTCCCTGAGACCCTGGGGATGAGACATAACGAACCTGGTTATGCCTGTGGCGCGGGGATTGGAACGAGCGGCGTGGAAACAGCAGAACAGGGACGTCACAGAAGATGAGGCAGCCAAAAATCATGTTCAGTTTCAAACAGCATGTGGCGTTAGTTGTGTCCAGTGTTGGGTGTGGCGGGGTAAAGACACCTCAAGAAAGGTGTCCCTCTGTTGCATGACCTTCTGTTACCTTGTTATTGGTGATGTATTGCAGTCATGGAGTTATTGTTTTGTTTTTATTTATTCTTTTATTTCGAGTATAATGGAATAAGCATTTATTTGCCTTTTGACATCCAGTATTCATGTGCATGTAGTTTTGTTAATGTTGTCATCCGTTCCTCCCGACACACAATGGCCTACTCTTCCGAAAAGCGGAACAGGTTAAAGCGTGTGCGCAAGATGTTCTGCGTGCGTTCGCACACGGGAACTCGGATAATAGTCTCATCCGAAGGACGGTGTGTGTGTGTGTGTGTGTGTGTGTGTGTGTGTGTGTGTGTGTGTGTGTGTGTGTGTGTGTGTGTGTGTGTGTGTGTGTGTTCAAATTTGTGTGGGGGCGGGTGGTAAATACACATGCACCGATAAGAAAGTGTATATAAGCAAGTATGTGCATTTCTGCAGATTTGCTTCCAAATATTGTCATAAATATACCAGTAACATGCAAATGCCTTACACAAAAGAAAGCAGCAGAGAGAGTAAATTTGGTGCACGCACGTACACGCGTGTGCTCACGCACACACATTCACACTCACACACAGAGAGATCACATTTTCAGTTTACTTTGCACACGATGTTTAATCATATTTTCATTTTCCAGACTTTTTTTCACCAGTGAAGATACATTATAATCATTTCTTTTTTCCGATTTCAAACTTTTTTTTAATGTTTTGTAACAGTTCTATGTTTATTTACCGGTACTTAATTGAGTTTTAGCTTTAGACATGTGATAGATAATTTGCAGGAAAGAGGAAAAAAGCTAGGTAAACGAGATCATTATCACTTTTACATCTCAATAAGGAGAATGTAGTATAGTACTGAACAATGAGCTTCTTCAGGTTGTTACATGATTACTTGATATGACTATCACCTCTGAGCAGACTGTCGCTGAACAACTGAGACACATCACCCGAAATCCTATCACACACAAGCCAACTTAATATGCAACGAGCCAGGAACTTCCGGCGTAAGGCTTCTCTCCCTTTGTGTTTCTACTTCCGGCGTCGTTGCAAGATGGCGGCCTCGCAGTTGTAGAAGGTCTGGAAGCTCTTGTCCACGATGCAGTCTCTCTCCACCGGGCCTCCGTAGAACTCTCCGCATATGGAGCAGATGTGGAGGTAGAAGGTCACATCGTGTCCATCTGGAAGTCTGTTGGAACACAGCAACACGTGTGCAGCGTTTTTTTAAAGAAAAAGTTTGTTAGGATGTGTGTGTGTGTGTTGTGTGTGTGTGTGTGTGTGTGTGTCGTGCGTGCGTGCGTGCGTGCGTGCGTGCGTGCGTGCGTGCGTGCGTGCGTGTGCGTGGTGGTGTGTGGTGTGTGTGTGTGTGTGTGTGTGTGTGTGTGTACCATCTGGAAAGAAAAATTTGACTTTGACTTTCTCTCTCTCTCTCTCTCTCTCTCTCTCTCTCTCTCTCTCTCCTCTCTCTCTCTCTCTCTCTCTCTCTCTTCTCCTCTGTGTTTATATTCCATGGCATTAAAATAAACGATCTAGAATTGTGATAGATGAGGTTTGATATGAAAGTTAGTAATGAGGTGGAAAGACTATATGGTCTCCCCACCTTCTCATCCCGTGTCTTGATTTTGATTGTATAGACACAAAACATCAATGCTGTAAATGCAATGACATGTGATCTAAGGCCAAAATCAAATAAATGAGGCTCCAACTCATTAACTCAATCTCAGGATTGGTTTGTTTGTTCTGTGACAATTTTTCCCCTTAGTTGTTTTGATGTTTTATTTTTCTTATTTTACAGAGTTGTGTTTTTCAGAGGTGGTGTAACTACTGATGGTGGGATGCAATCAATCTCTCTCTCTCTCTCTCTCTCTCTCTCTCTCTCTCTCTCTCTCTCTCTCTCGTTCTCTCTCTCTCTCTCTCTCTCTGTTTCTCTCTCTCTCTCTCTGTTTCTCTCTCTCTCTCTCTCTCTCTCTCTCTCTCTCTCTCTCTCTCTCTCTCTCTCTCTCTCTCTTGTTTCTCTCTCTCTATGTCTCTCTCTTTTCGATTGTTTAATAACTTTCATACTTCGTCAATTTTTGAACGTCGGTATCTTAAACACCTTTTGTTACATCAGGTTTGTTTTTCTTTATCACATAATCTCCTGTGTGTTTAAACTTTTTGGGCATTTGACATTACTGCCAGGCATGTCTCCTTCAGCCCCCTCTTGTCCATGTGTTTGTATAATGGCCTGTGGCCGATGTACAGTACACATCCGAGTTCCGAGTTCTCTCTCTCTCTGGAGAGAGACTGGGGTAAAGGTAAAGGTAAAGGAGTCCCATAACCTATAAGGTCGTAGGGGAGCGAGGCGTCAGAGACCTCACTTCTCTAGGGCCAGCATATTGAGGGCGGCGCCCATCTCCTCTCCCTCGCTGCTTTACCTTCCCTGACCCTAAAGAGGGCAGGTACCCATTTACAGCTGGGTGAACTGGGGGGAACTGTACTGAAGCCAAGGCGTGCAAACGGTCACCCATCCAACTGGTAACCACGCTCGACGCTGCTTAACTTGGCTGGGGGAAAGCGAGTGCTCCGACCACTGAGCTATCCCGTCCCCGAGACTGGGGACTGGCTGTAAAAAAAAGC
>CM054152.1:14751769-14792288 GCA_028751875.1 Rapana venosa | reverse complement strand
TTGGCAGCCACAAACTTATCTCTCATCAATGGATATGCCTCACGCCCAATGGTTCAACAAAAGTTGCATCTTTTTCAGGGCAACTCCACCACCCCCTCCTAAAACCCAGGAAGAGCACGAAATCGAAAAAAAGACACAGAAATAACCCATTTTGACACGTGCTGAACTCAATATGAAGTGACTCTTCCCACAAAAACCCTCTCTGCATAATATGCAATATTATTGGTTTGGCTTTAACTGTTTGGTCTTTTGTTCCAGAAGATGTTGCAAGAGCAGACTGTGGCGAAGACCAAAAGCTTTACTAGGCCTTGATGTCAACAAATGTGCCGAGTCCTGCATTAAAATGCGGTTATCCTTTGGAATATATGGCTCAGATTGCCTTCACCTATGACAAGCCCCTAACATGACAAAATGTATTATAACAAACTGCATCTCAAACAATATGTATCATAACAAACTGCATCATAACAAACTACATCATAACAAACTGTATCATAACAAACTGTATCACCCTTTGTAGTTTAAAACAGTCCTTTGAGTCCGAGAATGACTGCCTGTATGGTGAGGTATTTGGAAAAAAGCCATATTATGCAAACTTCTCATCCAGTGTTTACTTACGATCTCACAGTGATTTCCAGGTGTGATGAGTGGGACAGAGTGTGTATTGTGGGTAACCCCCTGGGCGTTCAACTTGGGATCAAACAACGACAAGAGTACGATCCCCAACACCAACAAGAACAATGACAAGACAACAACACCAATAACAGTATTCTGGGTGACCTCAAGTTGATAATCTTGTGGAATCCTCACTACTACTACTACTAACTACTACTACTACTACTACTACTACTACTACTACTACTACTACTACTACTACTGCTGCTGCTGCTGCTGCTGCTGCTGCTGCTGCTGCTGCTGCTGCTGCTGCCGCTGCTGCTGCTACTAATGATGATGATGATGATGATGATGATGATGATGAGAGGAGGAGGAGGAGGAGGAGGGAGAAGGAAGAGGGTGAGGATAGTGGTAATGGTGATGATGATGATGATTATAGAAATAATAACGATATTATTATCATCATTACTATTAGCAGCAACAATGAAGCACGCAGCTAGAAGCAGCAGCAGAAGTCAGCAACAGAAACCACCTACACCTACACCCCATGCAACACACACAATAACTACAGCAGCCGATGCACGGCAACAGCAGTCAAGGAGGACGCAACAGCAGAAATGTTGATGCCAGCAGCAATAAAAAGCTGACACGGTTCGCAACTTATAAACTTGAGCGCCCCCTTCTCCCTTCTTAACCCTACCTTTCCCCCCAGCAACTGGGCTGTGTTTTTTAACATATGTGTTCTCCTATCGCTGACCATCACTTGGCACAGGATTAAGGTAACAATGCAGGGATCTGTGACCTAATCTGACAGGTTATATGTATGGATTGTGACACACTTGCCTTAAACCTTCCGCACTAGACAGTGAAAAAATGGTTACGCGCTCCTTTAGGAAAGCGAGGAGTCGCGTGTACGATCTACTTGCTTAAACCCAAACAATTCCCTAAGGGCTGGGTGCATAGTCTTTTCGGCTAGACGTACAAACACGTGGTTCCGAGTGAACACACTTCAGCGACGTAGAAAACCACGCGATCAGGAGCTGTCTGGTTGAAGTTTCTTGTAAGAAAGACACACATATAAATGACAATATAGATGGGAAAAGTTCTAATGGAACGAGAAGAGACACAAGAAAACAGATTGATAAAAAAGAAACAAATGAAAACACAGGGGAAAATGGGGAAGAAGCAATGCATTTCCCTCCTGCATCTTTACACACTGAGAACAGTCCGTTTGAAGATCAGTGTTAACAATCAGTTTAAAGAAAGAATTTGCTGCGAGATATTTTTTCATCTCAGCCTTGTCTTGTATTTGTTTTGGCTTGCTTTGCCTTTTCCCTTGTCTCATCTTATTTCTGCTTTGCCGTACATTGGCTTGATTCTTATTTTTGCCTTGTCTTTGCCTTACCTTTAGCCTTGCTTTTGTCTTGCCTTGACCTTTTGCCTTGCTTTGCCTTTGCCCTTGTTTCGACTTGTTTCTGCCTTGCCTTCAACTGTCTTGCTTTACACTTGCCTTGCTTTGCCTTTAACTTTGCTTTTGTCTTGTTGAGTCCTTTTGCCTTGTTTTGTCCAGCCCTTGCCTTTGTCTAGCTAAGCTTAGTCTTGTCAGAACCTTTGTCTTTTCCTTGCCTTGGTTTCATTTTTGCCTGGTTTTACCTGACCATGTCTTTGCTTTTGCCGATTTTGGTTTGCTATTGCCTTGTCTTTTCCAAGGAAACATGTTGTCTTTTTATTCCCACTCAGCCTAAAGGGGTAATATCATTTCCAAGAAGACACAATAACGAACTCCCCAACACGCTATTTTTTGCAAGCAAAATAATGATGTTCAACAGTAGCAGAAGTATTGTGGGAGCAAGTTTTCTGGGTATTATCAGCTCATTATCCTCACATCTGTCAGCAATGATTAACATACCCACACAAATAATCCATGCTTTACACACACATCTATCTATCTATCTATCTATCTATCTATCTATCTATCTATCTATCTATCTATCTATCTATCTATCTATCTATCTATCTATCTATCTATCTATCTATCTATCTATCTATCTATCTATCCTATCGTCGTCATCCGTCTCATCATCCATCCATCCATCACCATCTATCTATCTATCTATCTATCTATCTATCTATCTATCTATTATCTATCTATCTATCTATCTATCTATCTATCTATCTATCTATCTATGAGGAGCATTGTTTCAATACATCGAACCAGATCATCAGCAACGTATTCAAGTTTGCATCAAGCGTGTTGGCTACTTCAAGATCCTGGTTCATGTATTGCTCTCATTCGTGAGAAGCACACGTTAAGCCCATATTTTTCAGTGTGCAGCTGGGGTTCGCGGTGGCTCCGTGAGTATAGTTGGACGTGATGCTGGTGACTTCTCTCTGTTGAAAATCCAGGTGCTGCTGCTATGCTGTTTTTTTCTATCTCTACAGCATTTTCTTAAGGCGATGTATGGTGCAGGTAATGTTTGGTTTTGCTTAAAATCACTATAGAAACACTATGATGTATATACTCTTTGACAGATGCTCTAGGTAACTGTGTTTCAAGTCCAACATTCCGGTATCTCCGGGTTGTACTATGTTTTTCCCTCTTTAGACACCACTCCCTCTCTCTCTCCACTCCCTAAACATCTCAGCAGTGGTGGCTGTACACCTATGACCCGCACTGAATACACAGATGCATAAACATCAAACCTGTGTTGCACGCACCAAACACACAACCCATGGAAATTACTCTTTCACATGTATGTTAAAAGTATATCACAGTAAATGTTGCATGGGAACGTCCTGCCCATCAATAAACCACTTCCCCACATCACTACTCACAGAGGGAGAAGAGGAGAGAGTAGGAGTGATAGAGTGAGAGATGAGGATGCGACAGACAGACGAACAACAGACAGACAGACAGACAAAACAGACAGACAAACAGAACTATGGAAAGGATAAATAGATGACCCCTCTTGTAATGTAATGTATAATGATTTATCCATTAGAAGCGTTAGGTTCAAACCCCTTTGAAAGCACTATTTCTTCCTTTTTAATTCATACCAGCGAAAAAGCATGAGTGTGTGATGTGTGTAGTGGTGTGTGTGTGTGTGTGGTGAGGGCGTGTGCGCGCGCGTGCGGATGTGCTGCGTGTTGGAGGGGGAGAGAGTGTGAATCATTTCCATGAAAACAAAACGTTTTAATGCTATAATCTGTTGTTCAGGGAATGGGAAATATAGAAATGAAACATCAATAGTATGAAGGGTTAAGTGGGAGAGAGTTTAGACTAGCTATCTAAAAACCAACGATGTAAAAATCCCTGGTATAATTCCAGACTCTGCCATAAAAACATAGACTGATGATTTAGACTGATGCTTTTGTTTGTTTGGTGGTTTTTGGACTAGATTATTTTAATAAATGGATATCTATTCATTTCTATTTATTTGTTGATTTTTTTTAGAAGTGGCATAGTGCACAGACAAACCATTCTTAGAACTAATGCCCCTTGTTATTAGTTGATGCAGGAAAGACATGTTGGTGTGAATAATGGATAACATCAGGTTATCTTACACAAATACTTTGGAAGAAAACTTCCGATCCCTCTCTTTCTGTCTCCATACAGCTTGAAGTCTCCTGGCTATATGAACACTTCAGAAAGCATGCTGTGTTTTCACAGGGTTTTATACACCAGTTCGTGGCCTGGACCAAAAGCTTTGTCAGTTATTAATGTAAGCATTGTGCCCAGGCATGCATGGAACTGTTGTATTGCTTTGAAATGTTTGGTTAATATTGTCTTTGTCCATATCAAACTCTTAGCACAACAACCCCTACCTTCTATCTTAGGAGGAAAAAGTCGTTAAAAGTCAGAGTCCTGCTGTTGAAGTGGCGAGGTACAGAAAGCAGCTCAGACATACAAACTTCTCATCTAGTGTGTAGTTACAGTCTCACAGTAATTCCAGGAGTGTTGAATGAGTCAGTGTACATACTCTGGATGACCCCCAGGGTGACAGTCTGGGAGCACCTACCAACATACGCCATCCCAAACTAGTCCAATCATTATTGTTTATAGCCCCACTGACCACAGAGGCCATATCAGGGCTGTAAACACGCTAATAGTAAAAGTTCAGATTAAAAGTATACATTTGTCTTTACACACCAGAAACCCAAGGTAAAAATCAACTTCTCAGTCAACTCCTGTATAACTTTATACATGAATGCTTGTTTTGTTTTGTTTTATTTTGTGTTGAGGTTCTTTTGTGTTGTTTGTTTTAGCGTTGTCAGATGGATAACTCAGTCTTTGTTGTGAAGGCAGCTGTACGCTGCAAGTTCTCCCTCCCAGTCTCCACAGAGCTTCTTGGTCACTGGGATGGTATGGGTCAGTCAGGCCAGATCCTCTTTCAGAGTGCTGCCTCATGTAGCGGGCAGGACTGCAGCACGTGTTCTGTTGTCTGGCTGCCAGTCTTGCTAGGGCACTGCTCTGTGTGGCCTATGTGAAGTTTTGTATACATACAGTGGTTTAGGCGGTTGTTACCTGGTAGTAGGGGTCTGACTTGTTGTCGTGTGGATGTTGTTGTATCCACTTGTTATGTTACTTCATACACAAATGACATCTGACAGATACAGTCTGCTTTCTCTGCTGATTCCACATTTGGCGCATAAGTTCACCTAGTAAATCATTTTTTCAGTAACCCTTGAACTTTACTTTTATAATTCTTGCTTCATAATCCTCTCCAAATCTACTGACCACTTAACAGACACCACACTGCTTTGTTTAGCTAGGCTGCAGCTCTAGTCTCATAAAGTGACAGAAAATGCCTGGATTTAGTTTTGTGATTTTTCTCTCCAGTAAATTCACTCAAAATAAACACCGACAATGGCAGTAAAGGGTATCTGTGTTAGTTAACCTGACACGAAAACTGTTGGTGTGTGAAAGCCACAAAGTTATGGGCAGAATCATCTATTGCACATATAATGTGTCTTGAGGTGACACTTTTATAATATCCTACAGATTACTGTCTTGCAGCAACACTTTTATATTATCCTACAGATTACCTCGTAATCTACATCTTTTAAGATGAGTGCCCCCAATTCAAAGTGGATAGATTTCCATAAAAGACAAGTTTAAAAACTTTGATTGAGATCTTTTCAGCAAAGTACTCCCAACTAAAAGGTGATAGATTTCTATAGACATGCAAGTTTAGCAACTTTGATTAGCAGCCTGGGAAACAAAGGGGTGGATTACACAATCTCTTATTGCTATTGACATATCCCTTTTGGAGTAAAGGTTTTGTTGATGGTTGATCTGTTAGTGGCATAAAAAACCCTAAACGTAAATGATCTTTTTTATTCATCTTTTATTTCGTGCAGCTAACCCTTTGATTGGTTATATCTTACCCTAGATATCACATGTATGGTTAGAGATTAGATGATGTTGCTATATAGATTAATTTGAGAAATTGTTAAAGGAAAAGAGAATGGATACTTTAAGGACCAGCGTAGTTATTGGCGAAACTCTAGTTTGAAGCTGTTAGTTCTAATCTGTTGTTTTACATTATGTAACAAAGAAAGGTAGAAGCTTACGTGCTATTTTGGGCAGTAAGTTATGTATCCTTGCTATTTGTTGCCTATGTTGCCAGTCAGTGCCTTTTGTGTGATGTATGTATGTATGTATGTATGTATGTATGTATGTATGTATGTATGTATGTATGTATGTATGTATGTATGTATGTATGTATGTATGTATGTATGTATCTATCTATCTATCTATCTATCTATCTATCTATCTATCTATCTATCTATCTATCTATCTATGAGGAAGCATTTTCAATACATCGAACCAGATCATCAGGCTACAGTATTCAAGTTTGCATCAAGTGGTGTTGGATACTTCAAGAAACCACCCTTCAGTGTATGCTCTCTTTTCATGAGAAGCCAAGCACGTAAGCCCCCATTTTTCCGGAAGTGGCAGACAGGGGTTCGCGGTGGCTCCGTGAGATATAGGTTGGACGTGATGGCTGGTGACTTCCGCTCTGTGAAAAGACTCCAGGTGCTGCTGCTGCTGCTGTTTTTTTCTTCTCTACAGATTTTCTTAAGGCGATGTATGGTGCAGGAAGTGTGTGGGTGTGCTTTAAACGCATATAGAACACTGTGATGATATACTTTTAACAGATGCTCTAGGTCACTGTGTTTAAGTCCCACACCTATCTCCCTGGGTTGTACATATGTTTTTTCCCCTTTTGACACCGCCCCCTCTCCCCTCCCTATATAGGCACATCTCAGCACCTGCGCTGATACAGTATGCCCACGCACATGAAACGTGTTTGCACGCACATAAACCACAAACTCACGACAAACTTACTCTTTCACATGTATGTACTAAAAGTATACACCAGTAAATGTGTGCAGGAAAACGTCCTGCTAATCAATAAAATTCACTTACTTACTCACTTACTTACTCACCACACACCACACACACACACACACACACACACACACACACACACACACACACACACACCACACACACACCACACACACACACACACACACACACACACACACACGGCAGTGTCACCAGAATTCCAGACATTGCTAGTCACAAAGCATCAGCATCAGCATCAGCATCAGCTTTAGATCTATCATTTGTATCTCCTGCATTAGCTCCAGAGTGTGAGTGGTCAACGTATAAGGACACCCTTGGCAGCGATCACCTGCCTATTGTCACAACTTTTGGTGGAACAACAACTTTCTGTGACACTAAGGAAGACAAAATCTCCAAATTTAACTATAAAAAAGCTGATTGGCAGAAGTTTGAAGACATCCTAGCAGTTTACAACACTGACGGCTTTGACACTGACAACATTGACCACTTCTATTCCACTTTTACTGAGACCATCCTTCATGCTGCCACTTTATCTATCCCCCAAATTAATACGTTAAAAACAAATAAACATCAGGGAAATATATGGTGGACACCAGCTTGTGAGGAAGCAGTTAAAAATAAACGCTTAATGTATAAAATTTATTTAAAAGATAAAACATCAGAAAATAATGTAAAACAGAAACACGCTAAAATTCATTGTAACCTTGTTGTAGCTCAGGCTAAGAGACAATTTTGGACTTCTTTTTGTACCACCGAAATTTCAAATCATAAGGACCTTAAAAAGGTTTGGGAAAAATTTCATGAAATGAAAAGAGGTGTTAGTTTACCAACTTGTCCAGTGAGACTAGAGAACAAAGAATTTCCATCAAATTTAGAAAAGGCAGAGGCATTTGCAGACATGTTTTCAAAATCAATGTGTCTTGAAGGCTTGTCACTTAAGTGTAAGAAATATAGAACAGAAGAGGAAAGTAAAACAGAATATGCCGACCCAGTCTCTGACAACAGTTCATACATTAATGCTCCAATTTCAGTGGATGAAGTTAGAGATGCTTTATTGTCTCTCTCTAACAAAAAAATCTGTTGGATTAGATGCAGTTTCTAATGACATGTTAAAACATCTACCAGCAAACTTCATTTTTCTACTTCATAAACTGTTCAATAAATGTTGGATTGAAGGTGTTATGCCAGTAAGTTGGAAACAGTCCATCGTTGTTCCAATTCATAAACAGGGAAAGCCCAAAACAGACAAATCTAGCTACAGACCAATTGCTTTGACCTCACATACTTGCAAGTTGATGGAGAGAATTATTATTAAAAGGCTTATGTACTTTTGTGATAAAAATAAAATAATCCCGGTCAATCAAGCGGTTTTCAAAAAGATAGATCTGCCATAGATAACTTGGTTAAGATATCAACGCATATAAAAATTCAGTTTGCAAGAAGAAAGAACGTTCTTGCAACATTTTTCGATACAAAAAAAGCCTATGATCAAGTTTGGCATGCTAAGTTGCTACATAAACTTAAGAATCTGGGTTTTTCTGGGTATTTCTATCACTATATTAAAGGTTTTTTGACTAACAGAAGTATACAGGTTAGAGTAGCTAAATCATATTCAAGTTTTAGATCTCTTCATATGGGACTACCTCAAGGTTCTGTAATATCGCCTCTCTTATTTAATGTTTTACTGCATAATCTCCCTGTGAAATTGTCAAAGGAAGTCATCTTAGTGCAATATGCAGATGATATATGCATGTGGATGAATGTTTCTATGAAACGAAACACACCAAAAAGAGCGTTAAACTACATTAAAAAGGTATACCAGAACCAACTTAACAACATCGATAACTATATGCTCGAAAATGGATTTACTTTATCCACAAAAAAAACGTACACTGTGCTTTTTAACATAAGCAGTAATCTAGATGAGCTACCAGCATTTAGAATTGGGACCGACGTGATTGAGTATAAAGATACCGTAAAGTTCTTGGGTGTTATTCTCACTTCTAAGCTAACTTGGAATGCACATATTGAACACAATTTAACTAAAGCAAAGAAAGGCTTAAACTTTTTGAAGATGGTAAGTAAACAGTTCTGGGGCCAAGACACATTAAATCTGAAATATTTAGCTACTTCTCTTATTCGTTCAAAATTATCGTATGGCCAAGAGGTATTTTTCAGTGCTCCTAAGTATTTACTTAAAAAGTTACAAAGTATAGACTGCAAAGCATACAGGCTGGCTCTTGGTGTGCCCTTTCACGCCTCAGCCCTGGGAACATATAACGAAGTAGGCATGTTGCCTTTAGATGATTACCGCCAACTGGCATGTGCTAAATATGTGCTTAGAAACAAAACGACTGAAAACTTTATTTCAGAAGAAATAGAAGTACAATCAGAATTGGATTTTCCTAAAAGAGCGAAATATATTGCCTCTATAATGCCCATAAGTACATATGTGTCTGATCTGGTACAAAACTCTGAAGTCAATCAACTCAGCATGGACACACGAGAAGCAATCTTACCTTGCCCATCATGGGAGATGAATAAAGCACACTTTGACATAGAGGTGTCTAATGTAAACAAGAATGACAATTTGAATATAATGGTTTCTGATGTCCGATCCCACATTCATCATAAGTATTTTGACCATTTACAAATTTATACAGACGGATCACGTCTAGATAATCAAGAAAAAGGTTCTGCTTTTGTTATACCTGCGTTGAAAATTGAAAAATCATACTATGTTGGTAAATATCACTCGATATTTACAGCAGAACTAATAGCAATATTAATGGGTCTTACTTATATTCTTGATTTGCCATTGTATATATTTCAAATCCTTCTTGCGTTGATTCTAAGTCGGTATTGTATGCTTTAAAATCTCCATGTTGTAAGAAACTTCGAAAATTATATTAGAAATTCAGCATGTTATCCATCTCTTAACCTTAAAGGGTATAAGTGTTAATTTTTGTTGGGTGCCTTCACACACTGGATTCTTTCCAAATGAGTGGGCGGATAGAGCTGCCAAAAAAGGTGCAAAACATGAAATTGCATGTGCCTCTATCCTTAAAAGAGGGGTATAGCTTACTAGAACAAAAATCATGGAGACAGGTCACCGAAACTAATCAGCAAAATGATAGATCTTTAACTAGAACTGCAATTAACACCGATAATTTAACAGTCGTGAACCATTCAGAGGCTTGTGTAAATGTTTTTACGTCAAGAAGAATTACTGCTTTATCTTATAGAATGAAACTAAATGCATTCATAACCAAATTCAGCAAACATGGTAAATGTCTATGTGGTGAGAATATCACCAATACTCATATACTTTTTGACTGCCAGAGTGTAAAACCTTTCATGCCCCATTTTTATGCAAATTCCCTTACCAGCATATTCAACAATTTAAAACTGGCATTTGAAATTGTGAAAGGCCTTTATCGCAGTCCCTTAGGACATTTGTTATAGTTGCATTAACGTTAATGACATGTTTTTTATGTTTTATAATTCCTGTTGCATTGCCAAGTTTCTTCATGTGATTTTTTTTGTAAAAGCATGGTTGGTGTTTTGAGGGGGGTTAATTTTAATTTAAATTTTTTTTAAAATTTATCTATTTTTTGTTGTTAATAAGACATCCACCCCTCCATTTGTTCCCCCTCGTCTAATATCACTAGAAGTGAACAGACGTAAAATTGAAGTCAACAACAACAACAACAACAACAACACACACACACAACACACACACACACACACACACACACACACACACACACACACACACACACACACACACACACACACACACACACACACACACACACACACACACAAAACAGACAAAACTGATGGAGAAGGGATATGACAGGAAGACGCCTCTTGTTTATGTAATGTAATGCATTTTCCTTTAGCAAGCTGTTAGATTCAATCACCTTTGAAAGCACATATTTTTCCCCTTTTAAAAATTTATCGAGGGCTCATGAGTGTGTGTGTGTGTGTGTGTGTGTGTGTGTGTGTGTGTGTGTGCGCGCGCGTGTGTGTGTTGGAGGGGGAGAGAGTGTGAATCATTTCCTTGAGAATAAAACATTTTCATCCTGTAATCTGTTGTACAGGGAATGGGAAATATAGAAATGAAACGTTAACAGCATGAAGGGTTAAATGGGAGAGAGTTTAGACTAGCTATCTAAAAACTTAAGATGTAAAGATCCCTGGTATAATTCCAGACTCTGCCATAAAAACATAGACTGATGATGTAGACTGATGTTTTGTTTGTTCGTGGTCTTTGGACTAGATTAATT
Source organism: Rapana venosa (assembly GCA_028751875.1). Taxonomy (NCBI): domain Eukaryota; kingdom Metazoa; phylum Mollusca; class Gastropoda; order Neogastropoda; family Muricidae; genus Rapana; species Rapana venosa. The sequence continues at coordinate 14,781,005 of CM054152.1, read as the reverse complement.
AATAAATGGATATCTATTCATTCATTTCTATCTATTTGTTGATTGTTTAGATGTGGCATATTACACAGACAAACTATTCTTAGAAATAATGCCCCTTTTTATTAGTTGATGCAGGAGACACATGTTGGTGTGAATAATGGATAATATCAGGTTATCTTACACAAATACTTTGGAAGAAAACTTCCGATCCCCCTCTTTCTGTCTCCATACAGTTTGAAGTCTCCTGGCTATATGAACACTTCAGAAAGCATGCTGTGTTTTCACAGGGTTTTATACACCAGCTCGTGGCCTGGACCAAAAGCTTTGTCAGTTATTAATGTAAGCATTGTGCCCAGGCATGCATGGAACTGTTGTGTTGCTTTGATGTTTGGTTAATATTGTCTTTGTCCATGTCAAACTATTAGCACAACAATCTGCACCTCCCCCCTTAGGAGGGAAAAATCCTTTAAAGTCGAGTCCTGCTGTTGAAGTGGTGAGGTACAGAAAGCAGTCACACATACAAACTTCTCATCTAGTGTGTACTTCCAGTCTCACAGTGATTCCAGGAGTGATGAATGAGTCAGTGTAGATACTCAGGGTGACCCCCAGAGTGTCAGTACACCTACCAACATACACCAGACCAAACTAGTGTAATCATTATTCTTTATAGCCCTACTGACACAGAGGCCATATCAGGGCTGTCACAAAATTACTAGTAAAAGTTCAGATTAAAACTATGCATGCATTTTTTTGGTACACATTAAAGACACAAGGTATAAACCAACTCTCAGTCACTTTCTGTAGAACTTCATACTTGAGTTTTTCTTATGTTTTGTGTGTTTTCATGGTTCTTTTTTGTTTGTTTGTTTTAGCGTTCGTGATATGGATAACTCAGTCTTTGTTGTGAAGGCAGCAGTACACTGCAGGTCCTCCCAGTCTCCATAGAGCTTCTTGGCCACTGGGGTGGTATGGGTCAGTCAGGCCAGATTCTCTTTCAAAGTGCTACCTCATGTAGCGGACAGGACTGCAGCACATGTTCTGTTGTTTGGCTGTCAGTCTTTGCAAGGGCACTGCTCTGTGTGGCTTGTGTGGAGTTTTGTGTACATAGTGGTGGTTTAGGCGGTTTTGGCCTGTCCTGAGTCTGACAATACAGACCTGCTCTCGTTGTGTCAACAGGTAATAGGGATCTGACTTGTTGTCTGTGGATGTTGTTTTATCCACTTATGTTGCTTCATACACAAATGACATCTGACAGATACAGTCTGCCTTCTCTGCTGACTCCACACTTGGCGTATCAGTTCACCTAGTAAATCATTTTTTCAGTAACCCTTGACCTTTACTTTTATAATTCTTGCTTCATAATCCTCTCCAAAACTACTGACCACTTAACAAACACCACACTGCTTTGCTTAGCTAGGCTGCAGCTCTAGTCTCATAAAGTGACAGAAAATGCCTAGATTTAGTTTTGTGATTTTTCTCTCCAGTAAATTCACTCAAAATAAACACTGACAATTGCAGTAAACTGGTGTCGTGTGTTAGTTAACCTGACACGATAATTTTTGACATGTGAAAGCCTTAAAGTTATTGGGCAGAATCATCTATTGCACATGTGTGTCTTGTGGCAACACTTTTATATTATCCTACAGATTACCTCGTAATCTACATCTTTTAAGATGAGTGCTCCAAATTCAAATTAGATTCCCATAAAAAGAAAGTGTAAAAACTTTGATCGAGATCTTTACAGCAAAGTGCTCCCACCTAAAATGTGATAGATTTCTATAGACATGCAAGTTTTTAGCAACTTTGATTAGCAGCCTCAGAGAGTTGGGTGGATTTCACAATCTCATATTGCTATTGACATACCCCTTTTGGAGTAAAGGTTTTGTTGATGGTTGATCTGTTAGTGGCGTAAAAAAACTAAAAAGTGAACGATCTTTTTTGTTCATCTTTTATTTCTTGCAGCTAACCCTTTCGATTGGTTATATTTTAGCCTAGACATCACACGATATGGTTAGGGATTGGACGATGTTGCGATAGATTAATTTGAGAAATGGTTAAAGGAAAAGAGAATGGATGCTTTAAGGACCTGCGTAGTTATTGGCGAAACTCTAGTTTGAAGCTGTTAGTTTTAATCTGTGGTTGACATTATGTAACCAAGAAAGGTAGAGGCTTACCTGCTATTTTGGGCAGTAGTTCTGTATCCTTGCTATTTGTTGCCTATGTTACCAGTCAGTGGGCCCTTTTTTGTATATATATATATATTATATATATATATATATATATTATATATATATATATTATATATATATATATATGTACATATCTGTGTTGTTTATATATATGTGTGTGTGTGTTATCTATATGTTTCTCTCTCTCTCTCTCTCTCTCTCTCTATATATATATTATATTATATATATATCTAATATAGATAGATAGATATAGATATCGAGGGAGAGAGAGTCAACTTTTTCTGTCAGATGACGCGCTTGAAATTTCCTGTAAAAGACCAATGCACAGGACAGAATAGGCATCTTGTGGCCAGGAGCCTATCCCGGAATGTCTTGGGGAAAAGTCCTGACAGACCAATCCCAAGAAGTTGTTTGTGGTGGCGTGAGGCCACCCAGCAGGTAAAGTACTTACAGCCGGATGTGAGCAGACATGTATCCCCGATAGCTACGTGAGAACTCTGCTGGTCAAGATGTCCTCTGCCTCTGAAAGCTCTGCGATGCGTTTCCGTTTTAGAACATTGTAGTGTGTTCATCCAACCTGTAAAACTTCTACATACATTTCTTAGTTGTCAGGTGTTTTCTTGATCTTGATCTCAGGGAAAGATTCAGGATGCAAGGAGTGTGGAGTGTAGTTCCACAAGTTTTGTCAAGGAATTTCCCCTTCATTGTTTTATATTCCCCGTGGAAATGCTGGTCAGGGATAGTTTTAGTATAGATAGTACCTGAACCTCTGAACATTTTGGGCAAGAAATTTCTCCTTTTCTACCCCACTTTGGGTCTTGTCTTTTTCTGTACATTTTCATTTTCTTTGGTTTGATTTTATTCAGCCTTTCCAGTCCATTTCCTTGCCTATTGTCAAGAAATGTTACCAAAGTTTTCCCTTCAAAAGGGTGTGTGACACAGTGTCAGTGCTGTTTTGTCAGAGGCAGAAGCTGGAAACACCTGGAAGGATGCAGCGTAAGATGTCCCTTCTGCTGAGGTATATGCCCCCATGGTAGTTGTCATATGTTTTTTCTGATTACTTTGAAGCGTTTGTTATCTTTGTGTATGTTGTTTTCTGAAACCTGCAGATCATTGAATTAATCAGAATGGCTGACACATCCAGAACAGCCTTGTTTTTATAATTATGCCTGTAAGTATTGACTAGATAAGGTACTGTGCTGTTGAATTTCTTTTCAGGTTGATGGTGTTTGTTAGTTGAAAGGATAAGTCTGAGATGCATCTGTTCAATCTGAAGCTGAGATTGACCCTTCATGCAAGGATTGTTTATGATGAAGAAGATGGCAACTCTGATGTGGCCTCTGTAGTCGTGGAAGCTATAAACAACATCAATCAAAAATGAAACTCATGGTTTTACCTCCCTACTCCATATCTCATCTTTTGTTTGGTCTCTGATTTTTTAGAAGAGCTTATCTGGACCATTTGTGAGTTAGAACTAGGCTGAAGCGGACTTGTGGTTGTATTAGAAGGGCATGGACACCTTTTCCTCTCTTCCTGCCCCTTTAAACTAAAGTAAAGCTGGAGTGGGGTTGTGTCAAAGGTTATATAGGATCTGTCCTGCTCTTGCTGCTACTTCTCTGTCATTCTAAGTGCCAGCACTGTAGAGAACAGAGGGGTGAAAGACACTTATCCTCATAACTGTGCGGATCTCAGTCTTCCAAGTTGCCTCTGAGAGAGAGAGAGAGAGAGAGAGAGAGAGAGAGAGGAGAGAGAGAGGAGAGAGAGAGAGAGAGAGAGAGATGAGAGAGAGAGAGCACAATGATTTATGTCTTCAGCACTTTTTTTTTATAACAGGCAGTAGATATTTCATCAGCGTGATAATGCAGCCCAGTTGTATCCAGACATGGTGTGGGAGAGAAGGAAAGTGTATGGACAATGTGCAAAGGAACATTCTCTCTTTGTTCTCTCTCTTTCTCTTGGCTAGTTGGTCTGTGTCTAAGTGTCCGTGTGTCTGAGTGTCTGTCGTCTCTGCTGTCTGTCCCAGTCTCTCCTATCTCTCTGTCTCTGTCTCTCTGCACACGGTGTGTGTGTGTATGTGTGTGTGTGTGTGTGTGTGTGTGTGTGCCATCGCTGATTCATGCAACAAACATAAAATCCAGTTCCACTCCGCAAATACAAGACTATCCAAAAAGATTATTTCAGCACTTAATAAAAATTCTCCTATCTGAGCTTCTGAATAAAGAACATATATCTTTGTCAAAAATTCTCTACATTTGAAAGAAATCTATGGAAGTGCGCAGAGAAAAAACCTCACAAGAACTGTTTGCAGTCTGCTAAAAAAAATTCCAATATGTACTGGAAAATAGCAACAAAACCACAAGCCCTACAACATTTATATAGATTTATTTTCTGCACTGTCAAACAACAACAAAATAAACATAATGTGTTTACATTGTGCTCTAAAACTGAAGGCCCCCCCGCCCCCCGAAAAATACATTAGCATTGTTACTAGTGTACATTGAAATGGTTGGCCACCAGTACAATCTATCTATCTATCTATCTATCTATCTATCTATCTATCTATCTATCTATCTATCTATCTATCTATCTATCTATCTATCTATCTATCTATCTATCTATCTATCTATCTATCTACCTATCTATCTATCTATCTATCTATCTATCTGTCTATCTATCTATCTCTCTATCTATCTATTTATCTATCTATGTGTGCAAGCGTGTGGTGTGTGGTGTGGTGTTGTGTGTGCATACGTGTGTGTGCATGTGTGTGTGTGTGAAGTTAAAACACTCTCTGCATGTGAGAATGCACAGCAGTCGCACTTGACATTCGCTTTTAAAAGTTTAATCCGCCAGTTTGAAATGGTCAGGATGCACCAAGTGCCGTGCAACAGTCTGCAGACACTAACCAGAATAGCTAGCCTACCTTCTGTTCGCGTGACTCAACCTGCATGCAGCCGGAAGTGAGCAGACAGGATCCTCGATGGCTACGTGCGAAATCTGGTAGGCAAGATGGCTGCTAGCCTGTGAAAAATATCCATGTACTTTTCGAAGAAATTTCCCCCCCCCCCCACCCCCCGCCACCCACACCTCGTTCCTCAGCACCGATGGTGAGATCTGCCTATGCCACCGTTTTGCCCACATTAAAGGTACCTGTATTCTGATTTCAGGGATTGGTGTATATTGACTTTCTAAAAACAGGAAAGGTGTGACGTCAGCAAGAATGTCGTCTACACTGCTTCCCTGTCCACTAAAAAGCTGACCATTGGTCATGTAAAAATGAAGAGTTTATGTATGTAAGCTTTTTCAGGGGAACAGCAAATGTGTATCTAACTTTCGATTTAAAAAACCCTGTAGATTTTAATAGTGATCTCACATCTGAAGCTTTGTCAGTTATTAATATCAGCAAAATACCAAAGCCTACATTGTTATGCTTTAAAATGCAAATGCTTTACAAACGTAGCAATTTTTGCAAGTTGATTATTCACGACGTACCTTAATATGAATTCATTGGTGGTACTTTTGTTTGAATCTTATGTTTGTGTGATGTGTTGCAACCCCGTCCATTTCACCCACTTGACTGCCCACTCCGGCAACATTAAGGTCGATGTTGAGAGTTCTTTCCTGTCTATGCAGACAGCAGGGATTCAGAATTAAGAATTATGATCTTCCTCCGGCAGTTCACACCCGATAGAGGATCCCAATAGCTGCAAGCAGGTGTCAAGATAACAGTGACATACTCGTAAAGTTTGGTGGAAGACACACAAAACTGGTGCGTGGGAGGAGCAAAGGGTTTCCCTGTCCTGCATGAAGCTGGATCTGTAAAACTAGACTTTATCACCCTGCACCCATGCATATTTGGGTGCCCAATAAGTAGGGTGCATATTATAGTCATGAGCTTCACAGGGTTCAAAGTGTTTTCCTTTTTCTTAAGCTTGTATTGTGGTTTGTATTGTATGTTTTGGAAGCGGGATAGCTCAGTGGTCAGAGCACTTGCTTTCCCCCAGCGAATGTTAAGCAGCGTGGAGCGTGGTTGCCAGTTGGATGGGTGACCGTTCGTGTGCCTTGGCTTCAGTACAGTTCCCCAGTTCACCCAGCTGTAAATGGGTACCTGTCCTCTTTAGGGTCAGGGAAAGAAAAGCAGCAAGGTAGAGGAGATGGGCGCCCCTCTCAATATGCTGGCCCCTAGAGAAGCTGAGGTCTCTGATGCCTCGCTCCTCTACGACCTTATAGGTTATGGGACATCTTTACCTTTTTAAAAATTATTAAACTGGATCTGTAAAACAAGTCTTTATCATCTTGCGCTGATAGAGATTTGAATGCCGAATAGGTAGGGTGCTTATTATAGTCATGAGATTTACAAAGTTCAAAGCGTTTCGTATTTTTAAGCTTGTATCGTGGTTTATATAGCTGGAACTTGATTTAAAACCCTAGCTTTGAAATCATGACCCAGACCTCAGTAGAGGTGTGGATTATGTCCCTATTAAGATCGAGGCTTTTTTGTGCAAGATAGAATATTGACATGAATTTAAAAAGATATTGAAAATTTGGCCAAATGACACTGCAGAGAAAAAAAATCCTTGTGACCATCACAGTGTTAAGAGTATTCCTACCTAAGTGTTCCAATAAAACAGTACAGATCTACTGACACACACTATTGATGAACAGAGAAAGAACTGCTAAAGCTTCTTTCTCAGACTTTGTCGTCTAGCACTCAGATAGCAATTACTGTTGTCTGTCCTCCCCTCCCCCCCCCCCCCCCCGTGAGGATGCTGGGGGCCTAACAGTATAAAATAGCATCGCCACCTTCTGAAAATTCTATGCTAGGAATTTCCTCTTTTCTATCCCTTTCTTTGTTTCTGCTTTGTTTCTTTTCTTCCTGTCACCCCAATCTTGTCTATTTTCTGCCTTCTTTGTCCATTCTCCTGTTTTTATTTCCAGAAAGATTTAAAAGATAACAATTCTCTCCCATGCCGAAGTTGGATTTGCTGGGCCTGACTTGTCATACACTTAATGGCAGAGCTCATGAATATAAAGCTTGTTTAGAAACAGTTATTTGATAAGAACAAAACTAAAAGGAATATAGCAGAAGGAAAATATGATTACACGAAAAAAATGACAGAAAACAAATTTCACAGAGGTTTTTCTGGACTCGAGGAGATGACTTACACTTATTCCACCCCCCTCGCTTCTACCCCCAACATTCATACCAGGGAGTCATCATGTTAAAACGGCAAATCGGTCAGATGGCTTTGGATACACACAAGCTACCCTATCATTCAGTGTGTATACTTTGCCTGAACTATCAAGCCTTTTACAGGAGTCTTGTCAGAAACGAGCAGACATATGTGTACGGCAGATACGAGAGATTTCAAGGCTCATTAGAGACACACTGATACACTCTCCCCTGGACTGGGTACTTAACTCGCAGTAATTCTTCGCACACTTGTTAATGTCGTCTGGAGGCCGACTTAGGTGACACAGTTTATTACAGACTACTTTAACAAACTACAGGCTCAACCAAACATCCGAAGTGAACAACCCAGCTGTTGTTCAAGGTCTCTATCGATTTACAGAGAGTATCATGTTCGAAGCTTTGGGCCTTCCTTTGGCTTTAGAACTGTAACAAGGCTGTGTAGATTTGTGACTGGTGTTGTTGTCAATCTAACCTATGATCACTTTAAGTGATATCATACTACGTAAATGTAGAAAGTACAATGTATGATAATTATGATGGTGCTGATGCAGACAGGGCAAGGAGAAGGTTTTATTTTATTTTTTATTTTATTCTTTTATTTCGAGAATAATGGAATAAAAACTCTATGCTTTTTTTCATCTAGTCCCCGTGTGTATGCAGTTTTTGTAAATGTTGTCATCCGTTCCCACCAGAACACATTTTCCTACTCTTCCGAAAAGAGGAACGTGTTTTAACGTGTGCGCAAGATGTTCTGCGAGCGTTCGCACACGGGACCTCGGTTTATAGTTTCATCCAAAGGACTTTTGGGAGAGTGGCTTTGGCACGGATGTTAACTCCAGAGGAAAAAAATTCTTCAACGGGAATCGAACCCGGGTCAGCAGATCACGAGCGCATCACGCTAAGCACCAGGCTAACCACCAGGCTATCCCGTAAGAAGATCTACATTTATCCTCTGTATACACACTTCTGACTGTGACCGTCCTTCGTCATTCTCAGGGAGAAACAATTGTAAGCATATAAGTGTGCCACTTATTTTTTTGTAAAGCAGAGAGAGAGAGAGAGAGAGAGAGAGAGAGAGAGAGAAGAGAGAGAGAGAGAGAGAGAGAGAGAGAGAGAGAGAGAGAGACAGAGAGAAGAGAGAGAGAGAGAGAGAGAGAGAGACAGACAGACAGACAGACAAACACAGACAGGCAGGCAGACAGATAGAGACAGAGACTGAGTATGAGACAGAGAATTGTGTTATGGGCTTCTAAATTCAATAGATCTTTCAAATCTTTTTACCTTTCACCCTCCCTCCTTCCCTCCCTCCCCCCCCCTCTCTCTTTCTTTCTTTCTCTCTCTCATTCTTTCTTTCTTTCTTTCTTTCTCACTTTCTTTCTTCCTTTCTTTCTTTCTTTCTGTTTTTCTTTCTTTCTTTCTTTCTTCCTTTCTGTCTTTCTTTCTTTCTTTCTTTCTTTCTTTTCTTTCTTCAGAAGACTGTGTGTAGTAGCGTGCCAGATCCAGTTGTCATGATGGCACAACTAATTGGCGGTTCCTCGTTGGTGTCTGTCTGTTCGGATGCTACTGGTGTGCCCCTGTCCCCCTCTTGCTACTGGTGTGCCCCTGTCCCCCTCTTGCTACTGGTGTGCCCCTGTCCTCCTCTTGCTACTGGTGTGCCCCTGTCCCCCTCTTGCTACTGGTGTGCCCCTGTCCCCTCTTGTACTGGTGTGCCCCTGTCCCCCTCTTGCTACTGGTGTGCCCCTGTCCCCTCTTGCTACTAGGTGTGCCCCTGTCCCCCTCTGCTACTGGTGTGCCCCTGTCCCCCTCTTGCTACTGGTGTGCCCCTGTCCCCCTCTTGCTACTGGTGTGCCCCTGTCCCCCTCTTGCTACTGGTGTGCCCCTGTCCCCCTCTTGCTACTGGTGTGCCCCTGTCCCCCTCTTGCTACTGGTGTGCCCTGTCCCCCTCTTGCTACTGGTGTGCCCCTGTCCTCTTGCTACTGGTGTGCCCCTGTCCCCCTCTCCACGTTCACGGCTGTCAGCACGTGCTGTGTTGCTCCTCTCAGATAGCTGCTGGTGTTAACTTTCATTTCACTCCTCTCTCGGCTTCAACAGGCTGCAGAGACTGTCACCTAGTCAATCACACACACACATACACACTCACACACACACACACACACACACACACACACACACACCACACACACACACACACACACAACACACACACACACACACACACACACAACACACACACACACACACACAACCACACACACACACACACAGTGTTTCCTCCACTACGGACGTTACAGCCAAATGGTTCCAGACTTGCTTGACTGTTTGAATGGGGGACGGGATAGCCTTGTGGTTAGAGTGATGCGTATCGCTCGCGATCTGCTGACCCGGGTTCGAATCTCGTTCAAGATTTTTTTCCTCTGGAGTTAACATCAGTGCCGACTCCACGCCCCCTAAAAGTTCTTCGGATGAGACTATAAACCGAGGCCCCGTGTACACGAAAAACATCTTGCACACATGTTAAAACCTGTTCCGCTTTTCGGAAGAGTAGGCCATTGTGAGCCGGTGGGAACGGGTGAAACATTTACATAACTGCACTCACACGGGGACTGGGTGTAGCAAGCACATGAGATAAAAACACAACAACAACACACCCTTCAATCCCACGGGTCCCTTAAGCTGTGTTCGCATCTGGGCTATGGCGTTAGGTGAAGTAAGGGTAAGGATGGTTTTTATCTTCCAGGTCAAGTGAAAGTGCATACATGCCAGTGGCTAATGTCACGTAGTGTAAATGCACATGTGGAAGACCAAATATGCTCTTTAATGATCATGAATTCGTATCAGAGGTCGATTACGAGATCATAAACATACCCAGCATGCATCCTGTACCAAAAGCTACTCTGAAATCGGAACGTGTATGCTGAGGCCAGCGAGCAGACCTCCTGCAGAGTGACAAGTGCAGCAGTGTACCAGACATATGCATTCCCGAAAAAAGGAATGCAAAGAAGAGAAGAACAGATTCCCCATACATCTGTCCGTGATATAGATAGCTAGATAAATATATGGCTATTATCTATCTGAGGTTTCTCTTCTCTCTGGCTGTTAGTTTTCTCAGTTTGGCATTTCCTTTTTTTAAAAAGTAAATATGCGTTGGAAGCTCTCTCTCTGTCTGCCTCCTATCTACCTGTGTATCTGCCTGTGTATCTCTGTGTGTGTGTGTGTGTGTGTGTGTTGTTGTGTGTGTGTGTGTGTGTGTGTGTGAAATTGTATATTCACAATACGAAAATGGGAAAGGTTACAACATAACCATATCATATATCTGGACTACTGGTGTCGTTTGCGTCAACCTTTGCATTATTGATGGTGGTAGTTTCTATTTCCTATGGTCAAAAAAGCTTGGAAGGATCAGACGTCCGTCTAGATTTCACCTCTGTTTGTGTGTGTGTGTGTGTGTGTGTGTGTGTGTGTGTGTGTGTGTGTGTGTGTGTGACTATGTGTGTTTGTGTATGTGTCTGTGTGCGTGGGCATTACTGTGATCCTTTTTAAAATGTCGGTCAGAATTTTAGATAAGCTCCTTTTTATGGACTGTCCATAACGTGATTGCGATAGACGTAAATATAGCCGTGTAGGTTGAGAACTAGAAAAAGGATTCAGACTTGGTAAACAATCAGTAAGGAATTATCAAGAGCCACAACAACAACAGCAACAACAGAAAATAAAAAGCTAGGCACAACAAAGCAAACCCTAGATTAAACAAACAAACAAACAAGCAAAACAGACACAAACAAAACCAAGACAAGCTAAGAACATGATAATAGTTTTGTGAAATTATAAACTAGTTTCTTTCTTTTTTTCTACAATGGTTCTTAAGCTGATTTTCAGACTATGCATCACTAGTATATGGTCCTTAAGCTGATTTTCAGTCTATGCATCACTAGTATATGGTTCTTAAGCTGATTTTCAGACTATGCATCACTGGTATATGATCCTTCAGCTGATTTTCAGTCTATGCATCACTAGTATATGATTCTTCATCTGATTTTCAGTCTATGCATCACTAGTATATGATTCTTGAGCTGATTTTTAGACTATATATCACTGGTATAAGTATGATCCTTAAGCTGATTTTTTAGACTATACATTACTAGTATATGATCTTTAAGCTGATTTTTAGACTATGATTACTAGTATATGATCTTTAAGCTAATTTTTAGATTATGTTTACTAGTGTATGATCTTTACGCTGATTTTTAGACTATGCATTACTAGTATATGATCTTTAAGCTGATTTTTAGACTATGCATTACTAGTATATGATCTTTAAGCTGATTTTTAGACTATACATCACTGGTATATGATCCTTCAGCTGATGTTTAGACTATGAATCACTAGTATATGATCCTTCAGCTGATTTTCAGACTATGAATCACTAGTATATGATCCTTAAGCTGATGTTTAGACTATACATCACTAGTGTATAATCCTTACCTGTGAAGCACAGAGCAAACGGAGTCAGTACACAGAAGAGCAATCCGTTTTACACACAGCAAATACGTGATAGAGCACATCATACTGTATCAAGGCCATGGTGCACCCCTTTCAGTTGGAAGGTCTTGAGCAGCGAAGAGAGAGAATAACAGAGTATGCTCCTTCTTAAAGTCAACTCTGGTGCTGGTGAGATCCACTAAGGGTCCATACTGTCGGAAGAGAAGGAGGATAATGTGACAAAAGGTCCTTAAGGTTTCCTCCAAGAAAAGACAAATTACTCAGGCCTGTTTGCATTCTTTCCCTGACGCGCTACGTGGCTGGAATGCACTTCCAGTGCAGCTGACAGCCAAGTGCACAGTGGAAGCATTCCAGTCAGCAGTGGATGGTCTTTGTACCTGTGACAAGCCTTCTATCTGATACCAACCTTCTATCTGATACCAAGCCTCTATCTGATACCAACCTTTTATCTGCTACCAACCTTTTATCTGCTACCAACCTTCTATCTGCTACCAACCTTCTATCTGCTACCAACTTTCTATCTACTACCAACCTTCTATCTGATACCAACCTTCTATCATATACCAACCTTCTATCATATACCAACCTTCAATCTGATACCAACCTTCTATCTGATACCAACCTTCTATCTGACACCAACCTTCTATCTGCTGCCAACCTTCTATCATATACCAACCTTCTATCATATACCAACCTTCAATCTGATACCAACCTTCTATCCGATACCAACCATCTACCTACTACCAACCTACTATCTGATACCAACCTACTATCTGATATCAACCTTCTATCTGCTACCAACCTTCTATCTGCTACCAACCTTCTATCTGCTGCCAACCTTCTATCATATACAAACCTACTATCTGATACCAACCTACTATCTGATATCAACCTTCTATCTGATACCAACCTTCTATCTGATACCAACCTTCTATCTGATACCAACCTTCTATCATATACCAACCTTCTATCATATACCAACCTTCAATCTGATACCAACCTTCTATCTAATACCAACCTGTACCCTTCATCCAAGAGGAAAAAAATCACCGTGAGAGAGGAGAGGGTGAGAGCAGGAGAGAGAGAGAGAGAGAGAGAGAGAGAGAGAGAGAGAGAGAGAGAGAGAGTAACCACAGGATGGGAAGGTTGCTAGGGGCACCATTCTGGAGTCTCTTTGATGAACGGAAGATGGTGTTGCTGAGGGTTGCCCAACACCAACGAGATCCCTGATGGTCTCCCAGAGGTTGGACAAGGTCTCCCTCCTTACACTAGGGAATCGCCGTGAGGCCGAAAGTACACACTGCATGAGCTGTTTGGCTGTAGGGTTGTTTTGAACATCTCCACTTACAGGCAGACGCACGTGTGACTCTGTGTGTGTGATTCTGTGTATGTGTCGCTGTGTGTGTGTGTGTGTGTGTGTGTGTGTGTGTGTGTGTGTGTGTGTGTGTGTGTGTGTGTTATGTGTCTGTGTGTATGTGTGTGTGTATGTGTATGTGTGGGTGGGCATTACTGTGATCTTTTTAGAATGCCGGTCAGAATTTTAGATTAGCTCCTTTTTATGGACTATCCATAACGTGATTGCGACTTCTGGGTTTTTCCTCCATTAAAGTAGAATATAGGTTGTTGTTGCTGTTGTCGAGTGTTCCCTAGCTTCAGCACCTTGGACATCACCAAGTACATTCACCCGGTCTCAATCACCACATTTAGGAATCGCTGTGAGACGGAAAGTAACCGTTGGATGATAAATTTGTGTGCACACTGGTTCCAAAAATCTTCGCCGTAGAGGCAGCTGCACTCCAACTTCAGAGTAGGATAGAAGTTATCCTAGGAGACTGCTTTGAACGAAGATACTCCTCACGTAAAATTTCAAAGCAATACAACATTTTACTATAGACGTTGGCACTTTGCTTCCATCAATTTGACTACCATAATTATATTTGTGGGTGTGTGTGTGTGTGTGTGTGTGTGTGTGTGTGTGTGTGTGTGTGTGTGTGTGTGTGTGTGTGTTGAGAGTGTGTGAGAGAGAGAGAGAGAGAGAGAGAGAGAGAGAGGAGAGAGAGAGAGAGAGAGAGAGAGAGATACTGTTCCTGCATTCTCTTGGACGGGTAGGGAAGAGAAAGCTTTCTGCTGGGACTAGATAGCACCTCCACTGGGTATGTTGTCTTATGGGTGTTCACGGTGCACGCTGTGTGTGGTTATCTGCTAAGATCACTAAGCCTTAGTGCTTCAGAGAACTGGATCAAAACTGCTCGGTAGTTGGCTGGTGTTCTCTGAGAAATACCCAAGCTGGAGGGACAGGAGGTATGAGTGCTCTGATCAGAGGGACGCTGTAGCTGAGTGAATAGAGTGGTGAGCTTCATCCCATGAATCTACGGAGTTGTGGGTTCGATTCTCTGCAACGGCGCCTGGTGAAGTAGTGTTGGGGACTTGAACGACCACCTTAGTCAACTTAAAGCGCAGATTTGCTTGTGCACTAGTTCCCTCCGTGTATACTTAAGCATGTCAAAGATCAAATATGCATGTTAAAGATCACGTAATTCATGTCAACGTTCGTTGGGTTATAGATGAACGAACGTACCCAGCATGCGCCCTAACATTGGAGAGAGATGGGCTCCGCCAAGTTGAACATGCTCAAGAGACACAGCCCGAAGAAAGATTCAGTGCAGTGCTTCCAGCGACTCTTCAGGGAGAAGAACACTCTGATTGTCGTGATTTGTCCATGCAAGGTCCTGCCCCCTAATACCTAGCCTTTTACTTTTGTATACCATCATCGTGGTATAAAGGAAATGATGCTCTATAAAGCTTATCCCCTTAACTGCTCTGTACACAGAGCTAAGCGTCAAGTACAGAACGACTATATGAGCATGATAACAGAAGGGAAATAAGCATGGAAGAGAGACAAGGCAGAAATCTAGGTAGGTTGATGAAAGGAAGAGCTGAAGAGAAACAGTCACACAAACAAAAACCATACAAGACTCAGTTCAATGCAATCATGTTATTGATAGTCACGCTAACCACTGGGGCCATAATTATAAGGTTGATCCTCTCGGCGGCAGTCACAGCCCAGCTCAAAGCTGTGCAGATACATGCAGACTAGCACACCGAGATCAGCACCAACTCCTCTGTCGCTCCCCGCATCAACCTACCGCCCTAGCCAAACACAAGGGTCAACTCAGGACGGTCATCACATAGTTGGGGGGTGGGGGTTGGGGGGTGGGGGGGGGGGGGGGGCAAGATTAGTGATCTGTATAAACCATCAGGCAAACTGGTGAAGCAGTGGAAAGGTAATGTCACCTGTACGGTGTGGTGGGTAACTCTGTTTTCGGTTATCCAAGACGCTAAGGGCAAAAGCTGGAGAATTGTATCCCCTGTGACATAAATATCTGATACCCCACGAGTAAGGTGCAGTCTCCTAGTTCTGCCCCAGGCTGTGTATCCACAAAACACAACAAAAGCAGCAACAATAACACGCGGTGAATAATCTGTGAAGGAGGCCTCATTCTATTCTCAGGAGTGTTTAGAAACAAGTCAGATTAAAATGGGAAAAATACTCCGTGCAGTGCATTGCGTGGTCTTGTGGTGTATCTATTGTGGCTGTGTGAAGACATAAAGCAGAAAACAAGCAAACATAAATGAACTGTGCAGTTGGCTTTCTATGATTCGACAATCCATCCACCAAGCAATCTTAAGTTGAAAACATACCATAATGCAAATTGTGCTCTACTAGGCCTACACGTGTCCTCCGTGTCACTCAAGAGAAGAACAAATCAGAAAAAAACATAATGCAAATTTAACTCTACTAAACGTGTCCCCAGTGTCATTCAAGAGAAGAACAAATCAGAAAAAAACATAATGCAAATTGTACTCTACTAAATGTGTCCTCAGTGTCACTCAAGAGAAGAACAAAGCAGAAAAAAACAGATGCAAATTGTGCTCTACTAAACGTGTCCCCAGTGTTATTCAAGAGAAGAAAAAGCAGAAAAAACAGGTTAATTTGTGTCTGCAAGTGCTACTAATTCAATCCGTGCCTGTAATTCTATGAAGCAAAACAAAAGCAAGCTGTGCCCCGATGTACAGTCTGATATCTCTATTCTGTCTGTGAGACAAAACTAAAACAAACGTACCACTTTAAGTATATAAGTGCTCATTGTGTCCTCGATCGTTTATGAACCGAAGCTAAAGGAGAAAAACTATTGCAGAAAACAGTATGTACTTAGTTAACCCTTTTCCCAAACCAAAGCTAAAACTGGAAACTACCATAGTGAAATGTAGTAAAGTGCTGTAATGCTTCCCATGCGTCACCATAGACCAAAGCAATGGCATCAACATTATCCATGGCGCATAGTCCAGATCATACAGAACACATTGTCCAGATCATACAGAACACATTGTCCAGATCATACAGAACACATTGTCCAGACCATACAGAGCACATTGTCCAGATCCACCAATCTCCTGCCGAAGTTGAGGGCCTGAGCTAAGCACAGGCAGTCAGGTTGACGATGGCCCCCACGCGGCTGCAGGTCCTGGTGTAGTTCTGCAGGGTCAGGCAGCCAGCGTTGTCCCCAGTGCAGTGGAAGTCCAGGCAGGCGTCCGTGGCCAAGGTGATGGGCGTGTTGTTGAAGTGGGTTTCGAAACAGTTGACCACCTCGGGTGTCCTCATCAAGCCGAAGCATTGCAGGAAGGCCTGTTTCTTGAAATTTTCATCGCAGATCCTGAACTTGCCCATCAGGGTCGGACATCGAGCATCCTGGTCACCTGCCCTACAGCGTGTAAATAAAGAGAACCAGTGCATGAGAGGGTTGGTGATGTTTCTGGATCCACTGTCTGGGTGACCTGGCCGATATTGTGCAAAGAGAATCAGTGTTATGAGGGGTGGTGATGTTTCTGGATCCACTGTCTGGGTGACCTGGCCGATATTGTGCAAAGAGAATCAGTGTTATGAGGGGTGGTGATGTTTCTGGATCCACTGTCTGGGTGACCTGGCCGATATTGTGCAAAGAGAATCAGTGTTATGAGGGGTGGTGATGTTTCTGGATCCACTGTCTGGGTGACCTGGCCGATATTGTGTAAAGGGAATCAGTGTTATGAGGGGTGGTGATGTTTCTGGATCCACTGTCTGGGTCACCTGGCCGATATTGTGCAAAGAGAATCAGTGTAAAGGGTTGTTGTGGATTTTCTTGATCCACTGTGCTGCAGTGTGTAAAGACAGTGAATTTGTAAACTTCGATGATGTGTCTTGGTCTAATGGTTGTGATGTGCCAACACAACTAATCATTACGAAACAGTGCTCATTGTCTCTTGACTTCTGCTACAAACAATTACTGTGTTAGACGTTTCGGTCATTCTGTTTACTATTGTGTTCAGATATTATGACAGGATACTTGCCGTGTCTTAATTTCCTGTCACATTATGTGTAAAAGCAATCAATATGTAAAAGTTCTTGGAGCGTTTTGCTCTTCTGTCCTGTAATGTGTGAAGACACTCAATATATTCAGATTCCTGATGTATTCTGATCTCAGGTCCAGTATGTTTAACAATCCCTGGTTAAGGATTGTTGATGTGGCTTCATTTCCTGCCATGTAAGATATAAAGGCCAAGTGTGCTGGATGTGTTCTTGATCTTCTGCACTGTACTGTGTGAAGTAAATATCAATATAAAAGGATTCTTGACATGTCTTGGTCTTCTGTAATTTGTAAAGGATTCAATATGCAATTTTTTATGTTTTATTATTTTCTGTTCTATAATGATAATGACATTAATAATAATAGCAACAGTGATAATAATAACAGTGCTAATAATAATAATAACAATAATAAATAAATTTCTACAACAACAACAACAACAACAAAAAACAAAAACAACAACAACAACACAACAAAAACAACAACAACAACTACTACTACTACTACTATTTACTACTACTACTACTATTTACTACTACTACTACAACAACTATACTACTACAATACTACTACTACAACTACTACTACTACTACTACTACTACTGCTACTGCTACTGTGTGCTGCTGCTGCTGCTGATAATAATAATAATAATAACCAAAATCATAATCATAACGATGATAATGAAAATGATGTTTGATGATGGTAACAATAAAATTGTAATGATAATCATCATAAAAATTTATATAAACACATAATATTCAGCATGTAAGGTCTTTGTATGTTTCTTTAATTTTGTGCTCCGTAATATGTAAAAAAACCAAGCAATGTATTAAGAAAATTTAAATGTGCCTTGATGTTACTTGTGCAATGTGTAAAGCTATACACTGTAATTGTAAGGGTTCGTGATGTGTCTTCAAGCCTCATCCCCTCTTTTGGCATGCATAAAAGCAAGTCAGTACGTAAAGGTTTCCTGATATGTCTTGATCTCCCATGATGTAATGTAAAGACAATCATTATGTCAGAGTTCCTGATATGTCCTGACCTCCTGTACTCTTTTGTTTTAAAACAATTGGGGGAAGGGGGGAGGGAAGGAGGGAGGGAGGGATAGCCTTGTTGTTAGAGTGTTGAACTTCCAGTCTGAGAGGTGAGAACCCAAGTTCCAGACACCACCAAGATGACTGTTGGAAGGCAGTTGTTGTCCTCTGAACTTAATATCAGTGCCGACTCCACTCTTTCAAAATTCCTTCAGATGAGATTTTAAACCAATGTCCGTGCGAGAACACACGCAGAACATCGTCACACACGTGAAAACCCAATCCCCCTTTCGGGAAAAGAATGCCATTGTGTGGGAACGGATAACAGCATTGAACAAGCTGCATGCACACGGGGTCGGATGTAAACAAGCACCCCCACCCCCCCCCCCAACCACACCACCACCCACACCACCCAATGACCTGCAGCCCGAGTAAAAGTGGCAGAAGGAAGAGGGCTGTACTGACGGGATGTTGTAATGCATGTGGGCCAGCACGGCAAAGGGCCATGAACTTGTGCTGCAGGCCGTGGAAGTGCTCGTGCTCTTTGATGGAGGTGGTGTCATTCACCGTAGAGCACATGGAGTCAGGGAACAGCAGCTCCTGGCTCGATATCACGCTGGCTTCCCCGATCTGTAACAGAAGGACAGAATTTAAAAAACCGCATACACACGGGGAACTGGATGTAAAAATAGCACATAAGTGCTGATTTCATTATCCTCGATATAAAAGAAAATTAAAAAAAAATTAAATAAATATCTGAGCATGAGGTGCATGGCAGTGACACAGAAACGCGTTTAGGAGAAGGAGCAGAGGGGAAAGAAGAGGAGGAGGAGGAGAAGAACTGCGAGATGAAGAAGAAGAAGAAAAGAAAATGCAAATTAAAAGAAGAAGAAGAAGAAGACTGCGAGAAGACTGCGAAGAAGACTGTGAAGACGAAGAAGAAAAAGACTGTGAAGAAGAAGAAGTGTGTGAAAAAGAAGTATTTGGGAAGAAGAAGAAGACTGTGAAAGAAGAAGGAAGGAGACTGGATGAAGAAGAAGGAGAACTGTAAGAAGAAGACTTGAAAGAAGAAGAAGAGAGACTGTGAAGAAGAGAAGGAAGACTGTGAAGAAGAACGTGAAGAAGAAGATGATGTGAAGACAAAGAAGAAGATGACTGTGAAGAAGAAGATGATTGGAAGAAGAAGAAGACTTAAGAAGAAGAAGGAGACTGTGAAGAAGAAGACTGTGAAGAAGAAGATGGACTGTGAAGACAAAGAAGAAGAAGACCGTGAAAAAGAAGAAGACTGTGAAGAAGAAGATGATTGTGAAGAAGAGAAGACTGTGAAGAAGAAGGAGGGAGACTGTGACGAAGAAGACTGTGAAGAAGAAGATGACTGTGAAGAAGAAGAAGAAGAAGAAGACTGTGAAGAAGAAAGAAGAGAGAGACTGTGAAGAAGAAGATGACTGTGAAGAAGAAGATGACTGTGAAGAAGAAGAAGAAGACATGTTGAAGAAGAAGAAGAAGACTGTGAAGAAGAAGACTGTGAAGAAAGAAGACGGTGAAGAAGAAGAAGAAGACTGTGAAGAAGAGAGAAGAAGAAGAAGAAGAAGATTGATGATGGTAATGATGATGATGAAGATAAAGAATTCTGAGAAGAAGAACAAGACTGTGAAGAAGAAGAGGGTGAAGAGTGCAAAGAAGAAGAAAAAGAGTGCGAAGAAAAAGAAGAGTACAAAGAAGAAGAAGAATTGCGAAGAAGAAGAGGAAGAATTGCGAGGAAGAAGAATTGCGAAGAAGAAGAAGACTGCAAAGAAGAAGAAGACTATGAAAAATACTATGAAGAAGAATTGCGAAGAAGAAATTGCGAAGAAGAATTGCAAATAAGAATTGCGAAGAAGAACTGCAAATAAGAATTGCGAAGAAGTCGACTACGAAGAAGATTATGAAGAAGAAGAGGAAGAAGAAGAAGAATCGCGAAGAGGACTTGCAAAGAAGAATTGCAAAAAGTAGAAGATTTGCGACGAAAAAGTAGAAGAAGAAGAAAGAAGAAGAAGAAATGCGAAGAAGAATGATAAAAGAAGAAGAAGAAAGAAGAAGAGAAGGAGGAGGAGGAGGAGGAGGAGGAGGAGGAGGAGGAGGAGGAGGAGGAGGAGAATGCGATGAAGAAGAATGCGAAGAATGCAAAGAAGAAGAATTGCGAAGAAGAAGAATAGCAAAGAAGAATTGCGAAGAATGCGAAGAATGCGAGAAGAAGAAGAAGATGAAGGGGGAGAAGGATGAGGAAAAGAAGAATTGCAAAGAAGAAGATATAGAAGATGAAGAAGAAGATAGGAAGAAGAAGAAGATTTTATAAAACGAGATGATTAGGCTTTGAGTCTCATCCAAAGCAGAATCTCCACCCCCCCTACTCCGCGCCATCATTCAATAGACCAGGTGAGATAGCGTGGGTTTAGTCTCTCGAAGGAAAAACAAGTATAAGGTGTATGGAGCACGCCTGGAGTCGGGTCTCAAATCAAAAAAAACCAAACGAACAAGGAAGGAAGCGTGTTGTACCAGCATATTATGTATGGAAAGGCCACTCACAGCTCTACATAGCAATAATTTGCAGGCATAGTTCCAACACTGCCACACATAGACTAGACAGATTTATCTAAAAATAAAAAGTAAGATCGATTGTTAGCTCGAGTCTGCATGGAAGATTTTAAGTCACAGTCAATTCCCAAGTCAAAAATACTGGACGTTAAAGACGCTTCGATATCCAGACACCTAAGATCCAGACCCGACGTGACACAGTTCTGCTAGAAACCAAGCAATTGACGATGAATTTCCCATGACCTAGAAAACAAGGCGAGTGCCCAGTCTCTGGATCTACACACACATTAAAATCGTTGTGGAGCAGACAGCAATTGTAGCTCGACGTCTGAAGGTCTCTTTCAGGCCCACACAAGAATTCAAACACACATTTGTAAAAAACTTGGGAGAAAACGATCATGCGTCGGAATCGACCACAGAGTCAACGGCCTGTCAAATTTTTTAAAAAAAGGAGTAAAAAAAACAAAGCAGTCCAAGTTGCCTTTCGTTTCTTTTGTGGTGTGTGTGTGTGTTGTGTGATGCGACAAGTATGAATCTGCGAATCTGTGCTTGCCGATAGAAGTGCCCTGTCAATCAAAACCATAAAAATATTTGGTGTCAGATTATAGATTACCAGGTCGATTTTTGACAAGTCAGTTCTTGTACATATTTTTTTTAAAGGTGGTTCATGTTGCATGTAGAGCGTTAGAGATCCTCTTGTCTTTCTTTTTTATTTTGTTTCTATTTGGTTGGTTTACTTGTCTTCTATGCAAAGAGTCTGTCCTATAACTAGTGGTGATACTGACTGAAAGCTTTAAAAAATGTAAAAATGAATGCAAGAAAGTCTAAAAGTGATTTCAGTATATTTGTATGATTCAATAGAATTGTTATATAAAGATGATACTGTGACCTAAGATCTTACACATTGTAATTACAATACCAATAAAATTAATAAATAATAAATGGATACTTAAAATGCGCTTATCTGCAAAGACAAATCAAGGCATGCATTCGAACCTAATCTTACAAGTCATACAACCAATGACAAATAATCAATAGTTCAAAACAGATACTACAAACATGGTACTGCAGCACAAACATCTATCGACAACAAACACACACAACACACACACACAACACACACACACACCACACACACACACCACACACACACACACACACACACACACGCGCGCACACACACACACACACACACCACACACGTCATATACTTTAGCAGGGTGATAGGACATGGGTTAGTGAAGGGTGGATAGTTCTGATATGAGACAGGAGGGGGGAAATCTTAGGTTTGAAATAAATATGTCTTGAGGCTTGATTTAAAAGTGTGATAGCTAGGCTTCTGGCGAAGAGAGAGAGGAAGCTCATTCCAGGTCGATGGACCCGAAATAGAGAAAGAGCGGCGGCCGACAGTAGATTGGTTGAATCTAGGTATTCGTAGGCACAAGGTATCTGCAGAAGAGCGAAGGGAACGTGAAGGAGTGTACAGGTTAAGACATTCACAGAGGTAGGAGGGTGCAGTTTTGTGGAGACATTTGTAACAGAGGGTACTGATCTTATATTCTACTCTCTGTGGCACAGGCAGCCAGTGGAGAGATCGCAAGAGGGGGGTAATGTGCTCTGATTTTTTCTTTCTGAGAACTAGTCGAGCTGCCGAGTTTTGTATACGTTGAAGGGAGTGGATAGATGATGCTGGCAGACCAGACAAAAGAGAATTGCAATAGTCCAGACGTGAAAGAATGAGAGAAGTGACAAGTTTTGCTGTTTCGTCTGTGGACAGGTACTTTCGAATTGCACTAATACGCCGTAACTGATAGTAGCACGACTGACAGGTCTGGGTGATGAATTTTTGCATAGAGAGTGTGTTGTCGATAACAACACCTAGGTACTTCACAGCAGTGGATAGAGGGACTGATGCATTGCCAAGTTCTATTGAAGCTGTTGTAATGGAAGAGAGTTTGTGTTTGGTCCCTACAAGCATGGCTTCGGTTTTATCTGCATTTAGCTGTAATTTGTTCTGTGTCATCCAATTTTGAATATCTTCAAAGCAGTGGGCCATATCTGCCAGGAGAGAAGGCAGATTTTCAGGAGTAAACACTGCTTTAAATCTGAGAGTCATCTGCATAAAATGATGGTTGATTTGATGACGTTTTATTATATGTGACAGTGGGGCAGTGTAAAGAGTGAACAGAACAGGGCCTAGAAATGATCCCTGTGGGACTCCGCATTTCAGTTTGGCAGGTATTGATTGAATCTTGTTTACTGGAACTGTCTGAAATCGGTCAGTAAGGTATGAATTAAATCAGGTAAGGGCTGTGGCCAGTAAAACCGAATGTTTTTGAAGACGGGAGAAAAGAATTGGTGGTCTATAGTGTCGAAGGCTGCGATAATGTCGAGTAGAGTGAGAAGGGAGATTTTCCCTGAGTCAGAAGCTAGTAGAGCGTTGTTTAAAGTGTGTACTAGGGTGGTTTCAGTGCTGTGGTTGACGCGATAGGCAGACTGAAACTCAGGAAGAAGATTGTTGGAGAGAAGGTGGTTGTTGAGCTGTTTGAGAACTACTTTTTCAAGGACTTTAGAAATAAAAGGTAGATTGGAAACAGGTCTATAATTCTTCAGAATGTTAGGGTCAAGGTCATGCTTTTTGAGTAGAGGTGTGACTATAGCAGTTTTGAGAGCTGGTGGAACATTTCCTGAAACAAGAGATGAGTTCACTATTTTCGTGATAGTGGGTATAAGTTGTGGTAGGCACTGTGTGAAAAGAGAAGCAGGTGTGGGATCAAGATCACATGATTTTATAGTCATTTCTTTCAGAATTATCGTGATTTCTTTCTCACTTGTCGGATGAAAGAAAAGGAGAGGAGTGCCAGAGAATTGGGGATCAGGAAGTGCAAGCTGGAAAGGAGTCTGATCCAGTTTGGAGCAAATGTTATGGACTTTTTCAGAAAAGAATGCAGAAAATATAGAAGGAAGTTCAGAGTGGTTGTGGACGGAAGGCAGAGGGCTTGCCTTCACAGATCCAAGAAGAGTAGATGTGAGAGAAAAGAGAGATTTCATTGACGTGGCATCAAGAACTTGAGAAGAGTAATACTTTGTTTTTTCTGAAAGAATTAAAGACTTGACTTTGTTTACTTGTTTACGGAAGAGCTGCTTGTTAATTTCCGTTTTTGCTTTTCGCCACTGCCGCTCTAGTTGCCTGCGTTTGCGCTTTGCGACCAGAATGTCATGGGTGTACCATGGCGCACATGGCCTATCAGGAAGGAGACGGTCAGTGGGAGGTGCATGCTCATCAAGCAGTTGGCTGAGAACATCATTGTAGTGTTTAGAGGGGTTATTGTTGTCAGAGGTTTGTGATAGGCGTTCAGCAGCTTGTGCAGAGAAAGTTTGAATATCTATGGCCTTGAGGTTGCGACGGGTGACATACTTTTTCTTTCTGATAGGCTTTGCAATGTTTAGAGAAAAAAGAACAGCGGAATGATCAGAAAGTAGTTCATCAGTGATAGATACAGATGTGATCAGATCTTGGGAAACATCAGTAATTAGCCAGTCTAAAAATTCCTTGTCCTGATCTGTGCGTTGCTTCGTTTACCAGCTGAGAAAGAGAGTGGTTTGACAAAGAGAGAGAAGACGTTTGACGTCGGAAGAAGATTGGTTATCAAAGAGGAAGTTAAAGTCACCGAGATGATGAGCCTTTCTGGGAGAGAGGCTGTAGTGATCCAGGAGTGACTGAAACTCTTGATGGAAGATAGAAGATGTCAGATTATTCTTACGGCTTGGAGGTGGACGGTAAAGACAGCAGAAAGTAATAGAGTGGCCAGGTGTATTGAGGTTGAGTTCACAGACTTCGAAAGATTCAGGTGAAAATATTTACATAAAATAAATTTTTCATTAAACTTAATGTGTTCAAAATTTCAATGGTTGAAAGTTTAATGCATTGTCCACATATATGTAGATAACAATTGTGGAATAATTTGTCTAAATCCATCTAAACTGACAGAAACTTTGATTTTGACTCTTTCTCCTTCTATTAGAAAGCCTTATGAAGGAAACAGGTCCCTGATTAAACCCTCTTCCCTAACTCTTATTTGAATCAGCGGCAAACATTGAAAATGGTACTTACACTTATCTCTACCGTCCACCTTGTCCCTGATTCTTTCAATTCATTTTGTCACTCGCACTATTCCAGGAAATACACATTTTGTGCCATTTTCTGATTATTTTGATTTTAGAGACATTCATACATTTTGAGGAATTAACCATATTGCTTTTTTGACAACTTCAATTATTAAATTCTTATTTAGGTTCAGATGGTATTTCATGTAGTGAGTCAGTTATATGCAGAATGGGACATTGTTATGTAGTTGTAAAGGGATTTTGAGACAAAGCTGGCCTTGCCTTGCCTTGCCTTGCTTACTAGGACTTAGCCATGTTTGTCTGCATTTGTCGACGATTTCGCAATGCACAAGAGCGCATGGTTGAAAGTTTAGGAAGTACAGTGACCGAATTGTCTATAATTTGCGATGCAAAGCAGACCATGTTTTTAAAGTTAGGGCAGTTTTTACTGGGACTTGAGTTAAAACTGATAAATTGGTATACCATGTGCAAATTAGCTTTCGTAGTGACAAAAGGAGCTGTGCTTCATTGGTCAATACTGCGTGACAACAGAGTGATCTTAATCATGGCGGACAGGAAGTACGTTCTTGAGACAGGTCAGACAGAGCAAGTCTAACTTATGCAGAGATAACCTGTTAACCTTTTTTTCAAGACTTGCACAAAAAAGTGACCCTGTTTCATGGAGTGGGAGAAAAGGATACACCCTGTGCATTGCACTGCATCCAAAATGAACCTCTGCGCAGTTGGTGGAGGAAATGACTGTCATGGATATGCAGATCCCTCTACACAGTACAATTTGATCAAATAGTCCTTAGAACTGTGGACATCACAGTAAACTGGTACCAAAAACACACTGTGGTGTTTTTTCGTTTGTTTAAAAAGGTTTTAGGATATCAAATATCAATTGCTAAACCAAAGATCTGACTAAAATTGTTAATTTTTTTCTTTTACAAAGCTAAGGATATCAATGGCAAAGTCTTGATACACAGGGCTCCATAGTTTACTTCTGTGCCTGTTCTGGTTATGTCTGGGTAGCACGGTGCTTTTTCTGCTGTACTGGGTAGATTTGGCTTTGGGATAAAAAGATTGATTAGAAAATGTATTTGTTATTGTTATTCCTTGTTTTGTTAAGCACTATTGGGGGGGGGGGGGGGGGAGGGAGGTGTATCTCAGAATATGCACTCTGTCTCACCCCTCTTTCTTGTGAATCATTGGTTTTTAATTTTTTAAAAATTCTTTTATATCGAGGATAATGGAATAAGCACTTATGTGCTTGTTTACATCCAGTCCCCGCGTGTATGCGGTTTTATACATTCTGTCATCTGTTCCCACCGGCACACAATGGCCTACTCTTACGAAAAGCGGAACAGGATTTAACGTGTGCGCAAGATGTTGTGCGTGCGTTCGCACACGGGCCTCGGTTTATAGTCTCATCCTAAGGACTTTTGGGGAGAGTGGAGTCTTTACTAATGTTAACTCCAGGGGGAAATATCCCCTTGAACGGGAGTCGAACCCGGGTCGTCAGATTGCGAGCGCAATGTTCTAACCACTAGGCTATCCCATCCCATGTGATTGCACACTGGAGATGCTTGCACTACAGCTGTTTTCATTCAAGTAGCTGACCATCCAGACAGCCATACTCCGACTTCAGAGGATTGTTTCCTCCTTTGACAGAGAATACTGGTTGTTATTCTAGGGGCCTGTCCTTGAGAAGAGTCTCAACAAAACTTATGAAAGCTGAACAACATTTTGATGTGTACCTACCTCAGTCACTGACAAAGCTCTTTGCTTGGACTAAAATGCATCTTCTCTACAACGTTATCATTTTTATTTATTTCATGTTATTCTTTAATTTAGAGGATACTGGAGTAAGCACCATGGGCTTTTCACATCCAGTCCACGTAGCTACATTGTGCTGCAGCAGAGAAGACTGTCAGCCTAACAAAACGATTGCTTATGCGGCAACAAAAAGACAAGCCTAACTCTTTTATTACAGTACATTCTAACTCTTTCTGACCAAAACTGGCACAAATATCGGGTAAATCAACATTTCCCAAAAGATTGTTGATGCAACTATTTCCTCTATGCTGTTTTAAAGTAAATCCCCGGTTCAGGTAAAATTTATAAGTGGAAATCTAGATTAGAGCGAACTTACAGATTTTCAAGATTTAAGATTTATTTCAAGAGAAAAAACAACCTGGGTGTATAATTATTAAATTTAACAGTACCAACAACTTGAATTTAACACTGCCACCACTTGCAGATGTGAGCGTGTGAAACTACTCGACGTAAGGCATACATTACACCATGGAGTGAAAGCTAATTCTATGTTGTCCAAGACTGGGACAGGAGCTGCCATGTCTGTGACTTACCTGAACAGTGATTCCAGGTGTTTCGGTCTGATGGTTGCCCTCTGTCCTAACGGGTGGCCGGTAGTCTATCCGCAGTGTGGTGTTGAAGATCTTCAACGTGGCCAAATTAGAGGTGGCGTTGTAAGTGTGCTGAACACGATTTTGCAACATCTCTGTGCTGATCGTATTCCACCCTGAATGCTGTGTGGGAACAGGGAAGAAAAAGACACATTGCACAATCATAAACACCTCTCAACTTTGGGGTAAACGTCTGCTGCAGTCTGTGCATTGGAAACCTGAGAGTCTATGCTTGTGTCATGTCTTAAGAGGTAAGGGTGTCCCATCACCTATGCTGTTGATGGTCATGAAGGTGTCAGGGACCTCAGCTGTTCTAGGGACAAGCATGCTGAGGCCTGCACCTGTCTCTTCCCCCTCGCTGTTTGACCTTCCATGTCTCTAAAGAGGAAACATACCCATTTACAGCTGGCGAAAAGAGAAGGGGGGGGGGGGGGTGAGAGGATGTAGGCTACTGGAGCCAAGGCGCATGAACAGTGACCCACCTGTGAGGTAACCATGCTCAAGGCTGCTTTATACCAGCTTAAGCTTGCATGCTTAGGCTTTGACGGAGACCGGTTCACGTCTATGGAAATACTCTTCACAGCAGATTGCAGACCTGAGTTCAATTCTTTGGTTCTTGCAAAACTTAAAACTCAATGAAAAACTCACTTAAAACTCCTCTCCTTCACTGTCACGTGCCGAAGCTTAAGATTCGGCAGAATTAACGAATTTTTAAAAAACACACTAAAGGATGTTCTATTGAAGGGAAAGTACTCTGGCCTGTAGGGCAATCATTTGTCTAAACACAGTTGCTTTCCTTGACCATAAGCTTGCCTAGTTGGATGTGTTGGCTACTTTTCTTTGACATGTCAACAAGCGTATTCTTTGGGATTTTGGCCTATCCAGTGTTATGATTTTAAAAACAAAAGTTGTGTATTGCAAGTTGTGACATCAGATGGATTCAGCAACTTCAGGAAACTTTATTTGGTGAAAAATCATCACATTGTTTCAAGGGGACTAGTTGATGAACAATTCAAGCCATGTAAGACAAGCAGCCCTTATTTTCAAAACTTTGTGTTTTTCAGCATTCAGTGACATATTTCGAAAAATTGTAAAAAATAGTTACAGTCATCTATTGAAAAACTGTGTAACAATCTCTAAAGTAAACATAATAAACTTTTCAATGATGTATAAAGTGTATGTCATTATTATGTTGGGGTATAGTCTGCTGAATTTTTCAAATATAGCAATCAAGTGTCACCACAAAATGGTGGGATCCATTTCACTGCTACTACATTTTAACAGTTTTGTACAAGTCGATGATTTGTGATCAAGTTTTGATTTAAGTAGTGACAACGAGGATCCATATATAAATTCTGCATCCTATTTTACATTGTCCTGTACTGTATCTTATTGGGTGTATTGTATCCCACTTTCAATCAGGTAGTTTACTTAGCATTGGCTTGGGCATCTTCTTTCTTTATTACATGATTAGTTTTTCATAATGGTATTTGGCTGCTTGACTTATCTAATGTTGCTCTACAATGTGAACTAAGAAAAGTGCCTGATAGAAACTGTTTTTTTTAGAAATTGGCTCGCAAAGTTGATAAATAATAAATAAAATCTTCAAATTATAGAATACTGATGCTTCTATATGCGTACAATGTGCAGGCAATCAACTTCTTTTCACCTCACAATCCAGATATGGCAGTAGTTCAACTAAAGCAAAACTTCATGTGCCCAGTAAAATGTCAATGTGATTCCGTAATACATAATAAAGTATTTTACCATGCTAGATTATAATACAACAGGAGAAGGATATTTTTCTACAATCTACAAAGTTTT
>CM054152.1:14719269-14749269 GCA_028751875.1 Rapana venosa | reverse complement strand
CTGAATCCCCGTGAGATTGAAAAACTGTAGCTGGATGCGAAATCTGCATGTATAAACTTCTTCTTGCACCCCACCATATCAACAATCATGCTCTGATTTCAGAGAAGTTTCTCTTCTTTAAAGGAGACTGCAGACTGTTGAGCTTAATGAACATGTTCTTGAATGGCATTTACACCATAACGACATGATAACATAGTCTTTGGCGCTGCGCTTACATCATCAACAACTGACAAAACTTTGCATCCAAATCAATGCTTTTGTTTCTTTCTATTTCCCTGGATGCAGTCTGACGTCTATTAGTTTACTTTCTCCTTCCCTTATCCCGTCAACTGTTACCCTCACAGCGATTTAGAGAAAGGAAACTATCAGGTACTTCCGTAATAGATGCTCACGTTACTGCCGAAGGTATATATATATAAATTATATATATATATATATATATATATATATATATATATATATATATATATTATATATATATATATATTATATATATATATACACACCAAATATTCCTATTTCCTATCAATGTCTGCATTTTGTTTGAAATGCATGCTGGTGTTGTAATCCCATGTCTCACACCTTCACACTCCCTTTTCCTTATTTTCCCCATGGCCATGAAATGAACACATTTTCCTAGCAGACTTTGAAAATATTTTGGAACGTAGGGTCTGCGAGATCATCGAAAAGAACAGGGGGCCGTCCATTGCTTTAAATATCTGGGAGCTGTAGTATCGGATGAAGGATCAAAACCTGAAATTCTCTCCAGGATAGCCAGACCACAGCTGCAATGACCAGACTGAAAATCCTCTGGAACGACAAGAACATCCCATCGCTTCAAGATCAGACTGACGCGTTCCCTAATCACGTCCATATCTTTTATGCATGTAAAACGTGGACCATAATAGCAGACCTGAAGAAGGAAAAATGGAGATGAGATGCTTTCACTATTTCTTGGTATCTCTAGAGAGATCATATAAACTAGCGAGGGCCATATGAAGAGCTCAACATAACATTTTACAACATAACATTTCAATGCAGGCCTCTGCACTCCGCTGGCACCAGTAACTGACACAGCTTTTGGGCTGGGCCAATCGGCAGGACTGGCACCCCACACTCCAGGTCAGAATGTTCTGTGTTGATCACGTGGCTGCTCCAAGACTTTGGGCCTGTGTCAAGCTTCAGTTGCATGAAGGCCAGGGAGCATCACCTTTCTGTTCCTTTTGACTTGTTTTGTTTGATAGAGAGGTGGCTTCCCAACAAAGGTGTTTGGTCTTGTTTGGACTGCTTTGTTTGGGGACGGTAATTATTAGTGGAATGTAGGCCCAGGAGATATCGTTTTCTTTCTTCTTAGTCTTGCCTGATGCGTCTGTCTGTTGTCTGTCTGTTCGTATGTCTGTTGGTGGCTGTCCGTCCGTATGTCTGTCTGTTTGTATGTCGTATGTTTTGTTGTAAATTTTATCTGTTGTTGCACTTTTCTACAGCTTAACACCTTGGAGGGCCCTTTGGATATAAACTATACACTTGACTCACACCTTACCCCTGAGATGAGAATGTGCATGTTACATTGCTGTTTAAGTACTTCGACCAAACAGGCAGCCATGCTCTGAATTTAGGAGTTTTTTTTTCCCTTTAACAGAAAGTTCAGGTTGTTATGTTAAAAGCTTGTTTTCTCCTTTAACAGAAAGTTCAGGTTGTTATTTTTTAAAAGCTTGTTGTGACCGAAGCCTTTCTGCAATATAATATTTTAAAGCATAAACACCAATGTTGTGCGGATTTTGGGTCCCCTAGCTTACGGGCCTAGTGGCAGAGCTTTACTGTGGCCCGGTAAGTACATCTACAGCGCTTCTGTTGTCTGTTTTCCTGATGTTCTATCCAGTTAACAAGCCAAGCAAGGAATTCACCCTACCCATTTTATCATAAAATTTAAAAGTATTTTTATTGCAAAAAAACACCATCTGTGCAAAAATGCAGATTTTTCCACCTAAAAAAAAATAATGAGAAAGTACAGAAAAAATTTCTTTTACTAAAAAATGAGGTATGACTAAGGCCTTAAAGCATACAGGAACACACACAAAACCGAGCAAACCCTGAAAATATTTTCTTAGCGCCCGGGGGTCACCCCGAATATACTTTTCGGTCTCCCTCATCAAACAGGGAGAGTTGCTCTGTGACCCCCCAAGGTCACACCGGTTGACAGTTGCAGACGTAGAACTGTTTTCAAGAAGCTGTTCAGGGTATTTTCTCCTTTACTGGAGACTACGCATTGCTTTGCTGAGAGCTTCTCAAGGATGAAACCATTCCCAGCATCACACTTCAGGCGTCACTTTAACGCAGACTTTGGCTTTAAAGTGTTAGCTACCTCGATAGTTGCCCAAAATGTTGGCCTGAAGCAAGGTGACAGGACAGAAAAGCGGGCCCTTACCCGGGGGGAGAGCAAGTCGTTGGGCAGATCCTCTTGGTGACGAGGTTAGGCACAGGGAATGGCCAGCGAGGCCGTCTCTCCGGAAAGGTTCTCACTGGGGGTCCCGCCCCCTGGAGCAGGGTAGAGACCTGTCGGGCAGGGAAAAGGGAAACCAGTTAGCGCGCCTGGCCTGGCGTTTCCATGTCCACCCCCCTGCTTTAAGGGAGCCGCTGAATTTTTGGTGTCATCGACATGCTAGAAAATTCAACGTCTTGCGCACGCGTTAATCCTGTTCCACTTTTCTAAAGAGTAGGCCATTGTGTGCCGGTGGACAGATGACCAAATTTACAAAACCGCATACACACGGGGATTTGGGTGTAAAAAAGCATTGAGTGCTTATTCTATTTCCTCGATATAAAAGCATAAATAATAAATAATAAATAAACCTCTTGATGAACCAGCGGCTAACAAACTAGTTAACTTACCCAAGTCATCTCTGTGTATGGGGGGTGTTTGTGATTAATGTGACGTTAACGTTGAATCAGTGTTATGAGGTGGTTTTGTTCTGGTACTGTTGGCCCTATTTCTACATTGTCCCCTTCTGGGTAATGGTTTGTTGCTGTGCTAATGTGTGTTTGTATGAGAAAAGCGGGGCATGCTTTGACTTCCGCCTTTCGTTTTGTTGTGTGTTTGCAAAACCGCTCCCCTCGCTTCATAGCGAAATAGGGGCTTGTCCAAACTGTTACATTTAGATCTTTTTACACTTCTGCAAATACAACGCAAATGATGACCCCTTCTTGCATGAGGTATTGGGTCAGTACCTTTACTCTTTCAACTGAAACGACAGAAAATGACACAGTTGATAGTATGCATTTGGTTTAGGTTAGTTCTTTAACTATTTCAGTAGGCTGACAGCATGACCCTTTCTTGTTGTATTGTGGTACGGTGTTCAGTATCTGTTAACTCCGCCTGCGGAAATCGATAGTTTAAAATTAAAGATAGCTCTGCTGTTTTGGAGCTTTTTTGGTAACTTGCAACTCTTTCTGCAGAACTGACCACAAATTAAGGAAAAATTGTACGGGTTGTTTTTGTGGTACAGTGTAATTTCTTTTAAAATCTTTCTAGCAAAAACCCCAAAACAACCAACCAACAACAACCTAACAGCAAGTAACCACACCTACCTGGCGTGTTTTGGTATCCTAACTATCATTCTGCAGGGATAGAAGTAATGACAGAATATGCGTACCACGGCAAGCTCACAATAGGTTAAGTGTATGTCTTTAAATGGGCTTATGATGCTTATATATAGTTTCCCATGTCTTTTTTTGTCAATATTCTTTACCATTGTAGCTTACATTGCTGTGTGTGTGTGTGTGGTGTGTGTGTGTGTGTTGTGTTGTGCTCGTGCGGTGGTATGTGCGTGCGTGGTATGTGTGTATGTGTTTAAATAGTAATATAACAATCTGCCTATAAATTCTCGTTAGGGGAATTCAAATAATGAAAGATGCTGTACATATGCAATTGTGGTGGTATTGGTGACGGGAATTTTTTTTCCTTTTATTTGTCCAAGTCTAACGAAACTCGTAAAATGTTTACCAAATATTACGCGAACATCCAAGCACTTTGAGTATGAAAACTCTTTTCTTCATCAAGAAGAGACTCTGCTTATGTGGTTAAATGATTAGTACTATCAGAAATAACATGTAAACTTTGTTCTAAGGTTTGATATGAGTAAAAGATCAATTGTTGTTTATAGTAATGTGTTCAAGTCCTTCACATGGTGCCCTGTATGATGTTCAGTTTGACTTGTTCATTGATTTGTGCAAAATCCTCCATTCCCTAAGGGTTTACAGGAATACGAAATAAAGACTTCATATTTTAATTGTTTCAGTTATTTTGGAATGTAAACAAAAAGGATACGTGCTTCTTGCCTCTTTCCGAGATGATGATTCCTGTCAATCATGTGCCTGTCAGTGTCATCATTGCCCTTTATGGCGGGACTGAAGTACTTTTGACTTGACTGGACTTGACTTCTGCCTGTTGTTTTGTGATTCCAGTATAGTAATTTCTATCATGCCTCTGCAGAAATCAACAGCAAAGGAAACGTGGTATTGTAGTTTTGAAGTTTAGTAGTCTTTGTTGAACATCTTTTCAGCAACATATTTCACGTTGTGGTTACAGTTTTGTATCTTTTGACACGCTTCTGCAGAGAACAATAGCAACTGATAATATTCTATTTACCGCGTTGTGGTGTTAGGTTTAACACCATATGTTTCGTAAAAAATCAGAACCAAACATCAGCTCTCTGTCTGCTGTATTGAAGCTACATTTACGTAATATCTTCTTACAATCTTTTCTGCAGCAAATGACAGCGAATGACATCAATCTATTATGTCATGAGTACAGATTTTAACATTTTTCAGCCAACGTGAGCATCAAACGGTAACATTCTGAAAACGTAAGTCTTTAAAATAGTCATTTTGTCGATACTGACGTCATTGACAGTTTGATTCTGTCTTGCTGTGGAGAAAGCAGAATGATGAGTGTCAGAAATAATCACACAGGCAACAAAAGCGGGTGTCAACACGTGGGTCTGATGAGGCATGGTTGTGTGCTTTGACTGTTCGTAATTCCACATTAACGGAAACAAAGACCTATCTGTTTATGTATTTGTGTGTGTGTGTGTGTGTGTGTGTGTGTGTGTGTGTGTGGTGCGTGTGTGTGTGGCGTGTGTGTGGTGTGTGTGTGGCGTGTGTGTGTGTGTGTGTGTCTGTGCCTGTGTGCGTGTGTCTGTGTCACTCTATGTCTATCTGTGACTGTGTCTGTTCTTATTCGCACGCCTGTGCGCACTGGTATATCTAGACAGGATCGTACGTACGCTCTTATGCACTCGTATATCTAGACAGGATCGTACGTACGCTCTTATGCACTGGTATATCTAGACAGGATCGTACGCACGCTCTAATGCACTGGTATATCTAGACAGGATCGTACGCACGCTCTTATGCATTGGTATATCAAGACAGGATCGTACGCACGTTCTTATGCACTGGTATATCTAGACAGGATCGTACGCACGCTCTTATGCACTGGTATATGTAGACAGGATCGTGCGCACGCTCTTATGCACTGGTATATGTAGACAGGATCGTACGCACGCTCTTATGCACTGGTATATCTAGACAGGATCGTACGCACGCTCTTATGCATTGGAATATCAAGACAGGATCGTACGCACGCTCTTATGCACTGGTATATGTAGACAGGATCTACGCACGCTCTTATGCACTGGTATATCTAGACAGGATCGTACGCACGCTCTTATGCACTGGTATATCTAGACAGGATCGTACGCACGCTCTTATGCACTGGTATATCTAGACAGAATCGTACGCACGCTCTTATGCACTGGTATATGTAGACAGGATCGTACGCACGCTCTTATGCACTGGTATATGTAGACAGGATCGTACGCACGCTCTTATGCACTGGTATATGTAGACAGGATCGTACGCACGCTCTTATGCACTGGTATATGTAGACAGGATCGTACGCACGCTCTTATGCACTGGTATATGTAGACAGGATCGTACGCACGCTCTTATGCACTGGTATATGTAGACAGGATCGTACGCACGCTCTTATGCACTGGTATATGTAGACAGGATCGTACGCACGCTCTTATGCACTGGTATATGTAGACAGGATCGTACGCACGCTCTTATGCACTGGTATATGTAGACAGGATCGTACGCACGCTCTTATGCACTGGTATATGTAGACAGGATCGTACGCACGCTCTTATGCACTGGTATATGTAGACAGGATCGTACGCACGCTCTTATGCACTGGTATATGTAGACAGGATCGTACGCACGCTCTTATGCACTGGTATATGTAGACAGGATCGTACGCACGCTCTTATGCACTGGTATATGTAGACAGGATCGTACGCACGCTCTTATGCACTGGTATATGTAGACAGGATCGTACGCACGCTCTTATGCACTGGTATATGTAGACAGGATCTTTACGCACGCTCTTATGCACTGGTATATGTAGACAGGATCGTACGCACGCTCTTATGCACTGGTATATCTAGACAGGATCGTGCGCACGCTCTTATGCACGCATGCTCTCACTCGCAACCCGCTCTATCAAAACACAAACCAACCACAATCTGGAACGCACCAGACGACCAGGCTTGTGCAAGCTGTCGGCACAGTGGAGTCAGGCAGTTGGTTCCCACCCCCAGTCAGACAGACAGACAGACAGAGAGACATACATACATACATATAGACAGACAGACATACAGACATACAGACAGACAGACAGAGAGACATACATACAGACAGACAGACAGACAGAGAGACATACAGACAGACAGACAGACAGACAGAGAGACAGCCAGATAGAGAGACAGACAGACAGACCTACCCAGCACCAGGACAGGCAGGTGCAGGATCAGCAGCAGAGTGACACACAGAGGAAGGTCACGGCCAGACCTGCCTGACCTCTGTCTTCCGTCCCTAGACTGAGACATTGGCCCTGAACAACGAACCGTTTTTTGTTTATGCATGCATGAAGACATACATACATACATACATACATACATACATACATACATACATACATACATACATACATACATACATACATACATACATACATACATACACAGACATCTCTATCTATCTATCTATCTATCTATCTATCTATCTATCTATCTATCTATCTATCTATCTATCTATCTATCTATCTATCTATCTATCTATCTATCACCAACATCAGACTACGATGATGAAGCAATCGAGTGTTTCTACGAAGATTTGGAGAGCACCATCAAATCAACTCCAAAGAAGGACTTTCTCGTGATCCAGGGCGACTGGAATGCCAAGATCGGACCTGACGCTTATGACCAATGGCCAGGGACAGTAGGCCGTTTTGGCGTGGACGAAACCAATGATAGAGGTCTGAGACTTTTGGAATTCGCAAGCAGCCACAATCTTACTGTCGCCAACACCCTATACCCCCACAAGACATCAAGAAGAACGACGTGGCACTCACCCAAATGGAAAGACACATACCAGATTGACTACATTTTGGCCCCCAAACGATTTAAGTCGAGCATCAACAAAGCCAGACAAGAACTTTCCCTGGCGCTGATATTGGCAGTGACCACGACATGGTATCATGACCCTACAGATCAAGCTGAAGACCAAGAACCAGAAGAGAAATCCCAGTTTGCGGTTCAACATGGAAAAGCTGAAGGACCCCGAAGTCGCTGAAATCTT
Source organism: Rapana venosa (assembly GCA_028751875.1). NCBI lineage: Eukaryota > Metazoa > Mollusca > Gastropoda > Neogastropoda > Muricidae > Rapana > Rapana venosa. The sequence continues at coordinate 14,741,571 of CM054152.1, read as the reverse complement.
TAAAGCTGAGATAGGGGCAGATTTGCAGCATTGAATTTCCTCAAGATGAGATTCACAACCTCACTGAGACTTTCAGCAAGACCATTCAGGAGACAGGCTGGAGATCCTTGGGAAAGAGAGGAAAAAGAACCAACCGTGGGTTACCAACGATATCCTGGACCTGTGCGATCAACGTAGGGAGCTAAAGCCAGAGAAGAACAAAAACCAGAAACGGCCGAAGAGTATAGAACAGTCAAAGGTCAATCAGGAAGAAGATGACTGAGGCCATGGGGAACTGGATGTCAGAAACAATGCTCCAAGGTGAGAAGGCAATGGCGAAAGGAGACAGCAAAGAGGCGTACCAGACCATCAAGGTACTAACCAAGTCCCAGCAGCCAAAGACCTCCGTTATTGAAGACAAAGAGGGGTCAGTCCTTACAGAGAGCGCCACTATCATGAAGAGGTGGACAGAATATTGCAGCGACCTGTACAACTACAAGCTGAAGGCTGATCCGAACAAACTTCACGAGCAAGATCCCAGACCATCAGATCCTGAAAGCACACAGGTGCTGGAGGAAGAGGTAGAAGAAGCAGTAAGTGATCCCTGAAAGGAGGCAAGTCACCAGGGATTGACAACATCCGGCTGAGCTCATCAAGAACGGAGGCCCAGGATGATCAAGGCATTAACAATCATCTGCCAACGCATCTGGACCAGCAAAGAGTGGCACTTGAACAGTGGACCCAATCCATCATAGTTCCACTTCCAAAGAAGGGAGACCTGAAGAAGTGCCAAAATTACAGAACAATCAGTCTGATAAGCCATCCAAGCAAAGTTATGCTACGCATTGCCTTGAACAGACTGAAACCACAAGCAGAAGAAATCCTATCAGAACAGGCAGGATTCAGACCAGGTCGAAGCACTGTCGAGCAGATCTTCAATATCAGAATGCTCATAGAGAAGCATCTCCAACATCAGCTACAGCTCTACAACAACTTCATTGACTTCAAGAAGGCCTTCGATCGAGTGTGGCAAGAAGCTCTGTGGCAAGTCATGAGAGACTATAGCTTCGACGAGGACCTGATTCAAGTCATCCAGGCGCTGTATAACAGCTCCCACAGTGCAGTCTCATGGGTGGAGAAATCGGGGAGTTCTTCCGGACTTCAGTTGGGTTCGACAAGGCTGCCGCTATCCCCCGTTCTTTTCAACGTGTTCCTGGAGAACATCATGCAGGAGGCCCTCCTTGACTTCAAGACCACAATCACAATAGGAGGAAGGCCAGTCTGCAATCTTCGATTCGCAGACGATATTGATCTCATGGGCCGCAGTGAAGAAGAACTCCAGGATCTCACCACCAGACTGGAAACATCAGCCAATGCCCACGGTATGGAGATCAGCACGGAAAAGAGCAAGATCCTAGTGAAAGTACCACACCGACCACTCCCACCAGCATCAAGATGAGTGGCGAGACACTAGAGGAGGTGGAAACTTTCAAGTACCTTGGAGCAGTCATCACCAAAGAAGGCACGAGCACACAAGAGGTGAAGATCAGACTTGCTGTGGCACTCTCCTCCATGACTAAGCTGGCGAAAGTATGGAGAAACCACAACATCAGAACCCACACTAAGGTCAGACTCTACAAGGCACTCGTCACATCCATTGCCTTGTACAGCTGTGAAGCATGGACACTTACTGCCGATTTAGACGTCGCATTCAAGCCTTTGAGATGAAGTGCCTCAGGCGGATCCTGAACATCACCTACAGAGACCGTAAAACCAATGACTACGTCTGGCAGCAGATCGAGGCACTGGCTGGCAAACAAGAACCATTGCTAGATACAGTCAACGGAGGAAACTGAAATGGTTTGGCCACACAACAAGGCATAACAGCCTGTCAAAGACAGTCCTGCAGGGAATGGTGGAAGGAGCAAGGAGGCAGGGACGACCACGCAAAAGCTGGATATCCAACATCAAGGAGTGGACCGGCCTCACTGTACCAAACCTCCTGAAAGCAGCCAGGACAGAACCATTTGGCGGTCCACTTGCAGCGTCCGTGCGGGTACCCCAACGGTCGTCCCGCCCAAGGGATGAGTGAGTGAGTGGTGATCTATACATCTCTCATTCTCTCACGTCTGACTATTGCAATTCTCTTTGGTGGTTGCCAGCATCATCTATCCCCCCTCTTAAAGTATACAAAACTCTGCAGCCGACTATTTCCTCGAAAGAAAAAATCTGAGCCCATTACTCCTCTCTTGCGATCTCTCCCTGGTGCCTGTGCCACAGAGGGTAAACTATAGATCTGTACCCTCTGTTACAAAAGTCTCCACAAAAAGCACCTTCCTACCTCTTGGTGAATGTCTTCACTTGTACATCCTTCTCGTTCCCTCCGCTCTGCTGCAGATTCCTTGTGCTTAAGAATACCTAGATTCAACCAGCCCACTGTTGGCCGTCGCTCTTCTCTGTTTCTGGTCCAGTGATCTGGAACGACCTCCTCTTCCCTTCGTCAAAAGCCTACTTATGATGCTTTTAAATCCAGCCTAAAAACCATTTATCTCAAACCTAAGATTCTCCCTCTTGTTTCATAGCATTTCTGTCCCTGCCCTGAATAACCAACTCACCCCCCCCCCCCCATCAGCCTGCCCGAGTGTACAACCTTTGTGTGTGTTGTGTGGTGTGTGTGTGTGGGGCGCGGGGCGCGCGCGTGTGTGTTTACATTTGTATTTGTAAAAAACTGTTAATTGTGCGCGTGTGTGTGTTTACTTTTAAAATTTGAAAAAATCTATTAATTGTAACTGGCTGCATGTGAAGATGGGATGAATGAGAGCGCTTTGATTTGTTTTTTTGCAAGATATAGCGCTGTATAAATTCCATGTATTTTTTTATTATTTTTATTTTATTATTATTATTTTATTATTATTATTTATTATTTTATTATTATTTTTTAATTTTATTTATCATGTATCTATGTCCCTGTCTGTCTATCTCTCTCTCTCTCGTTTTTCTCTCTCTCTCTATATATGTCACACACATAATGTATATATATAAAATTTATATTATATATATTATATATATATATATATTATATATATATATGTGGTGTGTGTGTGTGTTGTGTGGTGTGTGTGTGTGTGTGTGTGTGTGTGTGTGTGAGTGCCAGAATAACTATATTAATATCAGTACACACAAAAGTTAATATAATTCTACACTTCAAAACATTTAAAGAATGAAGTTGATTTTAAACTTACTTCCATAAGTATCTCTTTCAAATCAACTGATAACAGGCTTTGGGCCCAAAATATGTACGCATACCACATAAACAACAACAACAACAACAACAACAGCACACACACACACACACACACACACACACACACACACACACACACACACAACACACACACACACAAAACACACAACACACACACTAGCCTAATGGTTAGAACATTGCGCTCGCAATCTGACAAACCGGGGATTTGAATCCTTTCAAGAGGATTTTTCCTCTGGAGTTAAATCATGTGCAGACTCCAGTCTTCCCCAAAAGTCCTTCAGATGAGGGCTTTGAACCGAGGCCCGTGTGCAAACGCGCGCAGAACATCTTGCGCACACGTTAAATCCTATTCCGTTTTACGAAAGAGTAGGCCATTGTGTGCCGGTGGGAACAGATGACAAAATTTACAAAACCGCACACACAGGGGGACAGAATATAAAAAGCAAATGCTTGCTTATTCCATTATCCTCGATATAAAATAATAAATTAGAATGAATAAATAAAATAAATAACACACAGCCCGCCAGCCAGCCAGCCAGTCATACAGAGACAGACACAAACAGAGACAGAGACAGACAGAGACACAGATAGACAGACATTACAGACATACAGACAGACTCACACACTGACTGACAGACAGACAGACTAACACCCCACACACACACACACACACACACAGATAGTATATACCAAAAAAGAAAAATACTCAGAAAGAGAAACACAGAGAAAGTGGTGTGTGTGGTGTGTGTGGTGTGTGTTTGTGGTGTGTGTGTGTGTGTGTGTTTTGTGAGTGCGTGTGTGTGTGTGTGTGAGTGTGTGTGTGTGTGAGTGAGTGTGCGTGTGTGTGAATGTGTGTGTGTGTGACTGTGTGTTGGTGTGTCGTTGTGTGGGTGTGTGTGTGTGTGTGTGGATATGTTGTGCGTGTGTGTGAGTGTGAGTGAGTGTGTGTGGATGTGTGTGTGCGTTGTTTCTTTGTTTAATGAGGTGCGCGTGTTTCTTGTTTATTGCTGTTTATGATATGAACATCTGTTTTTGAAAACAAGCCATGTGAATAACTGTTTGTAGTTTCATTATGGATTAGAGACTTCCTTTTCGTTGTCGTTGTACAGGTGTTTTTTTGTTGTTTTGCTTTTATGTGTTTATACTGTTTTTGTGGGGAAATTTAAAGGAGAGGAGGTCAGAAAATAGGCGGGAGAGGAATTGCGACGATGAAAAAAATTTCGAAGAACTGCGAAAAGTTGCGAAGAACTGCGAAGAATGCAAAGAACTGCGAAGAAGAAGACGAAGAATGCGAAGAAGAAGAAGAAGAGAGTGAAGAAAAATACGAAGATAAATACGAAGAAGAATGAGAAGAAGAATAATGAAAAGATTGCGAAGAAGAAGAAGAAGAGTGCGAAGAAAAATACGAAGATGAATGCGAAGAAGAATGAGAAAAAGAGAAGAAAAAGAAGAATGCAAAAAATGCGAAGAAGAATGCGAAGAATGCAAAAAAATGCAAAAAAAAGAAGAATGCAAAGAATGCAAAGAAGAAGAAGAAGTGGAAGAAGAAGAACGCGAAGAAGGGAAAATGTGTAGAAGAAGAAAAATGCGAAGATGCGAAGAAGAATGCAAAAGAAAAGAAGAAGAAGAAAAAAAAAGAAGAAGAAGTGATGATGAAGAGTAGAAAAAGAAGAAAAAAGACGAAAAGAAGGGTGAAGAAGAAAGAATGACAACCTGAGTTTGACTCAGTATTACCGGAAAGACCATAAATTTTAGTTTTTTTTAATAACAGATGTGTGGTCACTCACATCCAAACGCCTTTAGCATATGTTACTATAATAAAACTCCAGTGATTTATTATTATTGATATTAGTAAGCCACTGATCCACTAGCTTGTCAAAGAGTTTGCAGGCATGTGGTTAGCCCTGTGATGAAACCAGATTGATTAGGATGGATAACAAATGATCCGGTTTAAATGGTGTAGATATGTTTTGTTGATTATTGGTCTCAAAGGTTTGATAATATGGACGATAGAGATTGTCTGTAATTGGTGGGGTCTTGACGGTCGCCAGAATTTAAAGATAGGTATAACTCTGGCATTTTGAATGCTTCGGGGAATTTAATTTAGCATTAATGCATAAATTGTAAATGTAATCCGTGAGAGATTTGCGAACAGCAGGGGCAAGCTATTTTCAGAATTTTACATCGATGCCATCAAGACCTTTAGTGTTGTCGGTTTTAAATGGTGAGAGCATTGTACACATCCTTAATATGCATCAGAGAATCTCTTAAATTTGATGAAATTTGTTAGAGCTACAGAATGCTTTGATGTTCTAATTTGTTTAAGATGTGATTGGTTGTTTTTACTGTTGAAGAGGCTATAGTGCAGAAAATGGGTGTTAATATCATCAATGGATAATATCTTTTGAGTGATGAATTTTGAGAGGTTACATTTTTATTAGTCAAATGATTTATTGTTTCCAAAACAGATTATGGCTGACTTAGAGTGATTAGTTGTTGAAACTACTATGTCCATTCGCGTGTGTTTCCTTACTAAGTGTTTCATTACGGTTTTACACATATTCCTCTGTTTTTTGTATATTCTTCCCTTTGGCCTGACACTGATATGCTGATATTCTCCATCTGATGGTACTTTCCAACTCTTCGGTGATCCATGGATATCTTCTTTGGGCTGGTTTTGATACGCTTTGTTTTTTAATGGGGTGCATGTTGTACTTGTAGACTGTAGACATTAGACATTGAGAAACTATGGTACCATATCTAAATCGCTTCATCAGGATTAGTAAACGATAGACTAGAGAAGAATGAGTTGATTATATTCTTACTAGAATGCATTTTTATCGAAGTTGAGATAAGCATCTGCTTTTTAATGACTATCGTGACCATTTTTCTAGAATTCTTGATACCCTTTGTTTGACCATGTAAACACGCTGGAAGTTGGTCACTGCAATCAAAGGCTGCGGCAAAACGCATACTTCTGTGATATTTACATTGGAGAAAGTTGTATTACATACTTATGATCTATCTCCAGTGTTTGGGATGTATTTGTGATTCTAAGTAGGTTTATCAATTAAAATGGGGAGTAAGGTAAAAAGAATCGTAAGGTTGTATCCAGTTTTGGTTTGCTTTTAAACAAATCTATATTTATGTCACCTTAATAGATTAATTTCATCAGAGAGTGGAGTAGTGAAGCTTCCTCATCTATTAACGGGAACCGGTCATACCAATCAACAATGTTCTGTTGATTTCTCATGAATAAAACACACTTAGGTTTGTTTTTGCAAGGATACACTAAATTCCAAATTGATTCTTAAATTAATGTTTTCGATGAATTCATATTCGTTTGTAGCGGTTATTTTCGTGTAAATAAAATTTAGCGAGTCTGTTTCCTTTCGTTGGAGTGGTCTTTTCGATTCATTTGTATAGGCCGGGGATCATAAAGTTCTTTGATCAGTATGTGTTCGGATAACGGGATTCCCAAATCCAAATATATAAAAGTTTTTATTGGGAATTTGATAGTATTTGAGAACATCAGAATTTTTTTTGTTTTGGGGGGGTTGTTAGCATGATCAATATTTAGAAAACCCATTCTCAGGCCATTGTGAAGGCCACGTGTACGTGGCTGGCTTATCAATGATTGTATTCGATAATTCACTTCAAAACATACATAAAGCTCAGTTTCGTTTTTATGGACACACACAAACCGAGCCACAAACAAAATGGGGAAAGGGGAAAAGGCAAAAATTTTAGGAGGCAATGATGCAAAAAGGGTTTGAGAAAGAATGTAAACAAAGGAAAGATAAAGCTAAACGGGAAATTGTAAAAAATTTGAAAAGTAAAAAATTGAAGAAAAAAAGTAATAACAATAGTAATGTTCAAATAAAAAAGAACAAAAGCATCAATGAAAAAGAGACAAGAGAGATACAGAGAGAGAGACAAGAGAGGGACGAGAGAATAGAGACACAGAGACAAAAAGAGAGGGGAGAATCAGAACGGCAACAGACAGAGAGTAGACAGACAAACGAAAACAAAAAGAGACATGGAAAGAAGAGAAAGAGAGAGAAGAGAAAGAGAGAGAGAGAGAGAGAGAGAGAGAGAGAGAAAAGAGAGAGAGAGAAGGGGTTATTTTTTTGTTCGGCGCGTGGCTTCACCATAAGTAAATTTAAGGGTACCCATTGAAAACAAAGAAAACTACATCAAAAACAAAAAAAAACCAACAAAAAATCCATTCTGGTGTTCCAAAACTATCTTGGTAGCCAAAAGCTTTGTAAATTGTGGCTGCAAGCAAAGTCCCAAAGGCCTCCGAAACTTTTTTGTTATTTTTAAACCTCTTTAGGGTCGGGGGAAAGGAAACAGGAGGGAAAAAGAGAGGCGCCGCCCTCAATATGCGGGCACCTGGAAGTAAAGTCTCTATGCCTCCCCCCCCTACGCACGAGGTTGGGACCCTTTCCCCTTCCCTTTTTTATGATTTCCCCCTGAATGCCTGCTTTTTCATTTTGGAGAAAGCTATTCCCAAGGGCCCTACACAAACGTTGTTAGGTTTTCAAAGAACCCTTGTTTTTTTACCCAGGACAAGCTCCTAGCGGAACACCTGCATCTCCTTTAAAAGGAGAAAAAAAAAAATCCTCTGGAATTGGAATACAGCTGCCTATAGGACACAACTTGAAAACGACATTCAATCAATTCTCATCCACAATGTGTACTTACGGTGTCAAAAAACAATTCTAAGTTGAAAGAAAAAAGCAGAGCACATAGCAGGATTACCCCGATTGTTAAGTTTGGGGGGAAGCAAAAACAAAATAACCCCCCAAAAAAACCCCGAACAACATCAAAAAAAAAACTAAAAAAAAAAACTCCAAAAACCACCAAACAAACCAAAAAACCCCCCCCCCCCCCCCCCCCCCAAAAAAAAAAACCCCAAAAACAAAACACCCCCCCACAACAACAACAAAAAACCAAAAAAAAAACACCACCAACAAACAAACAAAAAACCACAGCCAAACCAAAGTAAAAGTACCTCAACACCTTCCAACCTTTAAAAACAAAACAACAACAGAAAAAAAATCGACTCTCAAAAAAGGTAATTGTTATGCTAAAGGAAAAAAAACGGGTTCACTGGGTTTTCCAAAAATCAGAAGAAAGGAATGAAGAGCTGGGGGGGCTGGCTTTTACAAAAGGGAACGTAGAGAAACCCGGGGCCCTTTTTCTACACCTTTATGCTCACGCACTGAACCGTTTCAAGGGGGGGGGGGGGGGGGGGGGGAGGGGGGGAAGGGGGAAATAAAAGAGGGGGGGAAAAGAGGGACGGAGAGGGGGAGGAGAGGAGGAAAAGGAGGAGGAGATAGAGAGAGAAAAGAAAGAGAGAGAGAGAGAGAAAAGAGGAGAAAGAAGGGGGAGAGAGAGAAGAGGGGGGGAGAGAGAGAGAGAGAGAAGAGAGAGAAGAAAAACGAGAAAGGGGGAGAGGAGAGGGAGGGGAGGAGGAAAGGGGAAGAGAAAAAAGGGGGGGAGAGATGGAGTGAGGGGAGGTGAGGGGGGGCGAGAAGAAGAGGAGACGGAGAGAGAGAGAGAGAGAGAGGGGGGAGAGGAGAGAAGGGGGGAGAGGAGAGAGAGAAGAAGGAAAAGGGGAAGGGGAGGAGAGGAAGGGGGGGGGGGAGGGAGGAAAGGAAGAGAGAAAAGGGAAAACGGTAAGCGACAGTTACATCCCAGGTTTCCCCCTTTTCAATAAGAAAAATTCCAAAAGGGGGCAAAATCGCAACGCCCATTCACCCACCAACCCCCCACCACACCCCACCCCCCCCACACAACCCCCCAACCCCCCCACCCCCCCCCCCACACACCCCCCCCCAAAAAACCCCACCCCACCCACACAACACTCTCCTCCCTATCTCTTCCCCCCTCTCCCCCCTTCCCCCTCTCTCTCCTCTGCAAAAACGAAAAAACCCAAAACGGTTAATTTTTAAAAAGGAAATTCCCAAACGCCAACAAAAAACAACTTGCAGACACAATATTGCTTTGAAAATTAGAAATAAGGGGTATTTTGTGGGGGCATGCTTTGTGTGGTGTGGCGTGTGTGTGGTGCTGTTTTGGTGTGTGGGTTGTGGGTGGCGGCACGCGTGGGGCGAGTGTATGAGAAAATGATGTGTGGCATGCGTTTTGTGTGTTTTTTTGTGTGTTTTGGGGGTGATGAGAGAGAGAGAGAATTTTGGAAAAATTTACCAACCATTTTCTTTTTTTAAAAAAAAACCCAATAAAAAGGGAAAGCCCATTAAAAATCGAAATTCAAAACAGGGCCCGACTTAACTTCAGAAAAGCGTAAATAAGACACACCAAAAAAAACAAAAACCCCCGTGGCGTATTTTGATCGGACCCCTCTACCAAACCCTCAAAGTTCTTTTTTTATGGGAAGTGTGGCGCCCTGGGGCCCCGGGGGTTAACATCCAACCAAACGACTGCCCCCCCAGGCCCCCCCACCCAGGGCTGCGTGGGGACACAGTTCGAGCCAAAGGGGAATCGAACCCCGATTTCTTGCGACTATCGGAGGGTTTCCCTTTCTAACCACTGATCCAGCCCGTGATGCCCATTGATGGAGGTGTGAGAACAATGTAAAAAACAGCCCAAAAACTTTACCAAAAAACCATTAATGATCAAAACAGGGATAGAAATTAGTTGGCTCTGCCTTGTTGCGCTTTTGTGTTGCTTTGTTAGTGCTGTTGCTGCGCTGCTGTTGCTGTGCTGCTGTTGTTGCTGCTGTTTTTGTTGTTGTGCGTTTGGGGTGTTGTGTGCGCTGTTTTTTTTTGGGGGCTTTTTTCCAAAGGTTGACCCCTGGGGTCACTCAGAATATACATTCTTCAATCCATAAAAAATTATGCGTGCTGAGATACAGGGTGGTTTTTGATCTGTGGAATTTTTTTTAAACCCCTGGCCCCCGGGAAAGCCATATTCCGATTTCAGGGGAGGGGGTGTATATATTATTATGGTGAAAGATTATCATAAACGAAGATAATCTCAACATGATATTTTAAAGCATAACTATCATTTTGATCTAAGCCTTTCGCGGTTTGCTTTTGCAGATAGCTGACAAATCTTTTGGCCAGAGCCAGGAGGAATTCACACTGAAAGACACGCACGACGCTGATGGTCTTTCTGCACAATTCTGCTACTGTCGCTGCTGCTTCTGTCTGTGGGCTGCTCTAGTGGTCTTTTTTTTCAGTACCTTGACTTTAGTTTTGCTTACACCCTATTGGTGGTATTTTCTTCCGTGTAAAAGAGAAACCCTGAAAAAAAATGAATTTCTGACAGATGTATAATGTGAGCTGTGGTTTGAAAGGAAAGGACAAAATGTGCCTGCAAAACAAAGATTAAAAGCAAAGCAAACAAAACTGACAGAGAGACAGACAATAAAACAAAACAAAAAACCCAAACAAAGCACTCCTCCCCTCTCACCCGAAATAAAGCAAAATAAAACAAGCTGTAACTTAATTCTGAGGATTAAAATGAAGCATCCTCTTGTTCAAGCAAACAGAAAGAATAAAAAAGCAAATAATAAATGAACAAACAAGAGCCAAAACCCCACAAAGGAATATTGACATTATTGTTTCCCTTTAATGAACCGGAAATGAGTTGTTACGCTCTCCGAATCCGGGCAGGGCATGTGTAACGTGCAAAACTAAAGAGGGGGCGAAATTAGCCATGACCTGGACAGTTCTCAAATCAGACAGCAGCAACTGCCATGATTGCTAATGCGGGTCTGAATATGTTCAAAGATGGTCAAGTCAAATCCCGTTGTTGTTCAGTATATAAATATATATATATATTTTATATAATATATATATATATATATATATATATATTATTTTATATATATAGAGGAGAGAGAGAGAGAGAGAGAGGAGAGGAGAGAGAGAGAGAGAGAGGTAGGGGCTGGCTCGGCAAAAACGCTTTGTCAGTTATTGATGTCAACAAGGAACCAAGTCGCATATGAAAGAATCGTTATGCTGTTGATGTTATACCAAGATTGCCTTTATTCATGAACAAGCTGTTATTACTACAGCCTGTACTCTCCATTAAAAAGCCCCACCATGGAATCGGAGTATGGCTGCCTCTATGGCAAGATAATTAAAACAGATAATACAAGTAAACCTCTTGTCCAGTGTGCACTTCTGGTTTTTACAGTGATTCCCAGTGTGGTGTGTGTTTTTGTGTTTTGTGAGAGAGAGGAGAGAGAGAGGAGGAGGGGAGAGAGAGAGAGAGAGAGAGAGTACATTCTGGGTGACACTCGGGTGTTTAACTGAGGAACGGCCAACAAGGAAAGCAATACAGTAATGTAGTCTCGACCTGTAAAGGTAAAGGTGTTCCATAACCGATGAGATCGTTATAGAGCGAGGTGTCGGAGACCTCAGATTCTCTAGGGGCCAACATATTGAGGGCGGAGCCCATCTCATCTCTCTCGCTGCTTTGCCTTCCCCTGACCCTAAAGAGGGCAGGTACCCATTTACAGCTGGGTGAACTGGGAGACTATACTGAAGCCAAGGCGCACGAATGGTCACTCATCGACTTGGTAACCACACTCAACGCTGCTTAATCTTAGCTTGGGGAGAGCCAGTGCTTTGACCACTGAGCTACCCCGTCCCCTCAACCTGCATGTTTCCACATAACTGGCAGTATCTGCAAAAGCTGACTGATTTTAGTGAAGTCTTGGGATGCTCCTTCGACCTATTTAAAAATAGTTAGACTTTATGTAAAGATGGAAGTATTATTTGTCATTGGGCGTTCCCCAGCTAAACAGTCTGGGCGCTACCCAGAATAAGCACTTTGTCTTGAGCACTCATCACACCTGGCAATCGCTGTCGGAGAGTACACTTTGTGCACACTTTATTATGAAAAATTTGCGTGTATGTCTGTTTTCAAGTGTCTCGCCATACAGGTAGTCATACTCCGAATTCAGAAAACTTTTACCCCCTTTAATAGATAGTACAGTCTGCTATGCTATGTTATGCTATGTTATGCTATGCTATGCTATGCTTGCTATGAATGAAGGCGATTTCAGTATAACATTCAGAGAAGACCAGCATTTAATGTGGGTCTAAACATCACTGCACAAATATAACACATTCTGTTTTCTGTCACATAACACTTTCTTTGTGGGTTTTTTTCCCTTGAGCCAAGTTTAGAAGCCAAAGTAATTATTCCCTCTTATCTTTTCCGTGATGATTTTTCCATCAGACATCAGCCAAAACAACATTCAATGAAGTTTAGGCCTGTGCGACTTTGGATGAGGTTATAAACAGAGGCTCCGTGTGCGAAAGCACGCAGAACATCTTGTGCACACGTTAAAAACCCGTTCTGCCTTTTCGAATAGTAGGCTATTTCGGGCCGGGAGAAACTGATGACAGAATTAAAAAACAACAACCGGATGCAACAGGTGTCGTGTTTAGATACCATCCCAGAAGTTGGAATGCAGCCACCAAAACAGTGGGTCGCCAACTTAAAATCTCACCATTGGTGAACCTGGACGGTCAGGCTGAGGAACACCAACAAAAAACAACAACAACAACAAAACAACAAACCCCAGCCTAAGCTGTCTCACTCATCCCAGCTTGGAATCACTGTGACATCGTAAACACAATGGACGAGAGGTTTGCTTCTAAGGCTGGTTTGAAGCACCTCGCCATAATTATAAGGAGCCACACTCTGACTGCAGAGAACAGAAATATCACTTTCAGTTTATCGCGAAATATCTTTACTAACAATTTGCCTGACCTTTTTCAAGAGTACACTTTCATTCCTTCTGAACCCAAACTGCTATGAAATTTAAAGCAAACAACTGAATTCAAAACAATTTCCACTGTCAGCTTGTGTGGACTTAACAAGGAAACAGTTTCATTCCATCTGCGTCCAAACTGCAATTGAATTTAGAACAAACAAATCTCTTCAAAACAAACACACAAGGCAGAAGGGAAACAGCATCACCTTATGTCACGTCTTTTAAATGACATGATTGGTTTATCTTTAAGTTGGTCGGGGGTGGACTGGTATGTTTCAAAGCTAGTTGGGGGTAGATGGCTGTTGCAGAAAAAAGAATTAAAAAACCCAGAAGCGGAGCAGCAATAGCTCATGTCAAGTCTTTTAACTGACATGATTGTTTTTTTTACAGAATTAGCTGGAGGTGGAGAAGAGCATTGAAGGACAACAAGAAAGTGGTGATTTCAAGGACTCCCAGGAACCATTCCTGACAGACTTGATTCACTTTAGAAAACCTCTACTCGATCAAATCAGACACAAAAACATGTAATCAGTCTAATTTTAACTTCAATCAAACGTAATTAAATCAAGTCAAAGAAAAGCTTTCATAATGTACTAGAAAGTTACAGGATGCATTCCCACAGCTCATACATTTTTTATGATCTGACATCACACATTCCTTATGATTAGAAATATATCATCATTAGTAGCTTTTAATAGGACATTTGAAAATTCAACCACACACACACACACACACAACACACACACACACACACACACACACACACACACACACACACACACACACACACACACACACACACACACACATTTCTTAAACTCAACACCTGAGGATGCCACAGACCTGCAGGATAGGTCAGCAGGTTCATTTTTGAAGCAGAAAAAGGAGCACGGAAAACAAGGAGAACAAAAAGCCAGACAGTGCCGTAGGACTTTGAAAAGAGAATCGTATCTGTCTTGAAAGCGAGTAGAGATTGACTGTCCCGAAGTAACTGTGGGTGAGAATTCCAGACTTGAATGCACAGAAAACAACAGGACCACAACAGCAGGCTTCCACCCCTAAATTGCAGATTGGAAATACATTTAATGACCATTATAAGACAGCGGTCAAATAGGTCGTCCCACACTTACTGCCAATGATTAGACAGGGAAGAAGCAAGTGCATTTTCAAAAAACGTCTATGCCATGCAGAAAATTGAATGCCAGTGTTGCCATTTTTCGCTCTATGTTTCCCTGAGAGCAGATCCAGTGAAGCTGTATGACAAAGAGTATTGAGTTGTTGAGTTTTTGCTTGTTTGTTTTTCTATTTGCTTTTTTGTTTGTTTGCTTGGTTCGGTTTTCTTCGTTGTTGCAACTTCATAGGACAAACGTAGCATTAAATGCTGCCTTTGCTTTAGAACAAGAGCAAGAAGGTTTATTAACCAAAACCAACAGTGTTACACGAAAGTTACAAATTCCAATGCATTCAGCCTAATGGCATTGAGCAGGCCACACATTCTGTCATCATGCAAGTAAAAAGCGCTAACAGAAAACTGGGGACGGGATAGCTCAGTGGTCAGAGCACTCGTTCTTCCAAAGCTATGGCTGAGCAGTGTTGAGCGTGGTCGCCTTGTGAATGGGTGACTGTTTGTGCGCCTTGGCTTCAGTACAGTCCTTCAGTTCACCCTGTTGTAAATGGGTACCTGCCTCTTTAGGGTCAGGGAAGGTAAAACAGAATGTAGTGGTCGGAGCACTCGCTTTCCCCCTGCCAAGGTTAAGCAGCATCGAGCGTGGTTACCAATTGGATCGGTGACCGTTTGCGCGCCTTGGCTTCAGTATAGTCCCCCAGTTCACCCAACTGTAAATAGGTACCTGTTTCTTTAGGGTCAGGGAAGGAAAAGCAGCGAGGGAGCGAAAATGGGCACTGCCCTCAATATACTGGCCCCTGTTATATTTTATCAATGCTTGTATTCTTATTCTTGTATTATTATTGTAACCGGTTCCAATTCTGGATACTGGATTCAGTTTCAATACTTTTTCAAAATGCTGAAATGTCAAGATAAGTTCTTCTCTGAGATTTTATATTTCGTCTCCTCGTATACCCTTCTGCCCCCTAAAATATCGAATACATATAAAAGCTAATCTCCTTTCAAAACTTATCCCAGCTAAACCTACAACGTGTGCGTGCATAGACTTGAATCACGACCCTAGCGAACAAACTTCAAAATTTTTTCGCACGGCAAGCTTAACACTACCAGCCTCTTAGCATCCCTAAAAATGAATCACCGTGCTTTATTTGACAGCAGCCCTCACTGACGCCGGCAGCAGGGCAAGAATCTGTGTGGATTATAGGACTGACACTGGACTCCTCCGACTGTTTGAGCAGCCAGCCGTTTTCACATAAAACCGGTCACAACTCCACATATGTTGCAGCCCCCCCTTTGATTTAGAACAAAGGCTGTGGTTTTTTTGTCGGCGATTAAAACAGACAGAACAGACCTGTCACATTGTAGGCTGTACCCCTCTGTCTCCTCCCCCTCCCCCCCCCCCCCCCCCCCCACACACACACACAGAGTCCAGCTGCCTATCACGTTGTTAGGCCAGACGCCAAGCGTGTGAAACAGTGCTGCATGGCTGATGCCTTGAAAATGATAGCTGCAAGCTGAGAAGTGAGGTCTTTGGGACGTCACGCTTTGACGCGGGCGCGCGTGCACATGTGTGTGTTTTATTTATTTTTGTTTTTTGTTTTTATTAATCTTTTATATCGAGGATAATGGAATAAGCATTCATGTGCTGTTTTACATCCAGTCCCCGTGTGTATGCGGTTTTGTAAATTTTGTCATCTATTCTCACCGGCACACAGTGGCCTACTCTTACGAAAAGCGGAACAGGATTTAACATGTGTGCAAGATGTTCTGCGTGCGTTCACACACGGGGCCTCGGTTAATAGTCTCATTCGAAGGACTTTTGGGAAGAGTGGAAACTGCACTGATGTTTACTCCAGGGGAAAATATCCCCCTTGAACGAGAATCAAACCCGGGTCTTAAGATTGCGAGCGCAATGTTCTAACCAGTAGGCTATCCAGTGTATGTGTATGTGTGTGTGTGTGTGTGTGTGTGTGTGTGTGTGTGTGTGTGTGTGTGTGTGTGCGTGCGTGCGTGCGTGTTTGCGTGCGTGCGTGCGTGTGTGTTTGAAAACATATTTTCTTGCGAATTCAGTCTCATCTATGTGTCATATAAAGTAAGCTATCTGTGTATCTGTGAATAGATGTAATCTTTTGCTGTCTCTCGCCTACCCGCCTTTCCCCTATTGTTTGTTTTTATTTCCACAAAGTTTGTTGTTGTTGTTGTCGTTGTTGTTACTGTTGAAGTTTGGCGTTCCCCAGCTTAACACCTTGGGGGTTTTCCAGAATGTGCACTCTGTCTTGCTCACCACACTGGGAAATGAAGGCCAGACGGTAAAAGCACACTGGATCCCAAGTTTGTGTGTATGGTATTTTCAAGTACACCAAGATATAGGCAGTCATTCTTCCGATGATTGGTTTTCTCTCCTTTCAAAGAAAACATAGGCTTGTTACTCCAAGAGATGGTTACAGATGAAAGCAATCTCAGCGAAGCGTTTGACATCATAACAACATTTGTGATGCAAGCCTTTGTGTGCACTTTGCTTACATCAATCATTGACAGATGTCGTCTGGTCTGAGTCAAGATAACGCTTTGGTCATGGTTTTCTTCTAAGCCTACTCCCCCCCCCCCCTTTCCCCCACTGTCATATTCCTCAGCTCTTCTCCTTCTGGTCTGCCTTGTTTGTTTCTTGGTCAACATAGAGCCTGTCGTTGTCTCCCTTTACCTTAGCCTTTCTTTTGTTATCAGCATCACTATCGAGACAGGATGCATTATCATTAGACCTTCATCATCGCCATCATTTTGAGTTTCCAATTCTTTAACTTTTTCTTTTTCTTAGAACAAAAGCTATTATCATAGTTTCTGTTCTGGTATATTTTCTTGCGCGTTAGCAGCAAGTAATCATTTCATAAGGTTCTAAAACCACGTTGTCTTATTACATGTTTTGGGTATCATCTATCCTTTGTAGGCACCCGTACTATGTTTTCAGATACTGCGCATGTCAGGTGTGGTCCCCAAAAGCCAACAGGAGGACTACACAAGCGAGAACCTTTGATGTTTAGTCAGGTATGCACATAACGCGTGAGAAGGGGATTAGGTCTCAAGCAGGTGAGTAGGTACTGACAGAGAAAACACAGAAAAAGGTCAACACTACCTGCCAGGTGCTGCCCACATTGATTGCGAGGCTTCACGGGTCACCTGGATTAGAAATGAAACGCCAGGACCGCTGGGCCATGGCTACAGTCACCGGGGCAACACTGACATGACAGGTGACCTTGCCACAGGATGGTGTGCATCAACGCCACCCGCCCATCTTCTCCTGATTTGAACTGATTGCTGCTGTGGTGACAGTACGTCTCGTACTTGAGAACATGTTTGCCTGTTAGTTTTCGGGTTGGTCAGTTTATTTTAAAATGTTTAGCTGTTACAAAAAGGTTTCTGTTATTCTTTTATTATTATTCTTGTTATTCTTTTATTTGGAGGATAATGGAAAAAGCACTCATGTGCTTTTTTCCATTCAGTCCCCGTGTGTATGCAGTTTGTAAATTTTGTCATCCGTTCCCACCGGCACACAATGGCCTACTCTTCTGAAAAGCGGAACGGGTTTTAATGTGTGCGCAAGATGTTCTGGTTTTCTGTTGTTTTCGTTGCTTCTTTTGCCATCTTCGGCTAGAGTTTCCCCAACGGTGAGATATTGCGGAGGCTGTCCTGTGCCTGCAATGAAGGTAGCTGTATTACAACTTCGGGCATGATGCCTGGACACGACTCTAGAGTGCTTGCGGGTTGTTTTTTCTTCTTCAACATTTAGTCATCTGTTCTTACCAGCATGCAATGGCCAATTTTTCCAAAAGCAGAACGGGTTTCAACGTGTCCCTGGTCTGTGTACGTGCGTACATGTTGTAACAGTGTTATGGGAAGGGCTTTCTGGGACTGGAGTGGGCGCCCATGTTAGAGCAAGGAGAACAGTCGCCTCGAGCAGGTGCCTCGGTGGTGGCTCGAACCCGAGCCGTCAGTTTGCCATTTCAATGCTTCTTTTTTAAAATGTTGTCTATTTATATGCATATTATCTGACGTAGCCTTTGTATGGAAGCAAAATTCAAGCAGAATAATGCTGCTAGCGTTTTGAACAGATCCAGGCACCATAACTGACCACGATATAAGATGTAACCTTGTTGATGCTCTTTTTCATTGCTTTGTGGTGTTCAAGTATAATTGCTGTCTATTTTGCAATACAAATTATGTTCAAACAAGTAGATTATAAGATGATGACATCTACAATTGGACAGTTCTAAATGACATAAATGTTGACTGGAAACATTCAAGGACAGTTCGATAGCTTTTTTGTCTACAGAGAAGGACCAATCTAAAAATAATCCTGTCTGATGCAGAACAGACACCAACAGCACTGGCTTGATTGAAACCTGTAGGAGAGAGCAGAGACATTTCTGAGAAACACACTGTGTGGCCCCTGGTTGCACTGCTGTGTTCTGTTTGCTTGCATGCACGAGAGTCATGGACACTGACAGCGAATCTATACAGGATCTATCTAAGCCACGAAGTCACCAGAAAATAAATAATCATCAAGTATGATAAGCGTATCACTAATAAACAACTGTGCCGCACCATCATGGGATGTTTGTATACTGTGTTGTGGCATTTTTCTGTGATAAATATTTGTTCATATTTACTTGTCTATGTATGGTTTGTAACTCAAATACATTTCTCCGTTTGTGAGAGAATAAGGTGTTTGTATTGAAATGAATCGAGACAAATAACACACCAACAAACAAACAAACAAACAAACAAACAAGCAAGCAAGCAAACAAACAAATAAAACAGAGTAATCAAAAAGCAAAGCCTTGGTTGGTTGAATGGTTTGTTTGTCAGTTAACTGCTTGGTTGGTTGATCGATTAGTTTGCTGGACGGTCAGGTTGCTTTTTTTGTGTGCTTTGTTTTGGTTAGTGTATGTGTGTGTGTGTGTGTGTGTGTGTGTGTGTGTGTGTGTGTGTGTGTGTGTGTGTTGGTGTGTGTGTGTATGTGTGTGTGTGTGTGTGTGCGCGTGCGCGCTTGAGTGCTTGTGTGTGTATGTGTGTTGTGCGCGCGCGCGTGGGTGTGTTTGTGGAGGTGTAGGTATAGAGGGGGTCTATTTGTTTTGTTCCTTGTCTGTCGCCTGATTCAGCACAGGTTTCAGCTGTGTGTGTCAGGACAGCAGTAAAACCAATCGATGCAGACTACACACTTGTCACTTGGGACATGCGTTATAGACATGTCAAATTTTATTACCATCATTTTGGGGTTTTGGAAAATAAAAACCTTTATCATCAGGCCATTCTTCGCTTCTTGTTTTCCCCCTTGGAGTGTTAAAATACTTGCTTCTTTCTCTCCTGGCTACACACACACACACACACACACACACACACACACACACACACACACACACACACACACACACACACACACACACACACACACACACACACACACACACACACACACACACACACACACACACACACACACACACACACACACACACACACACACACACACACACACACACACACACACACACACACACCACACACAACACACACACACACACACACACACACACACACACACACACACAACACACACCACACACACACACACACACACCACACACACACACACACACCACACACACACACACACACACACACACACACACACACACACACGCGCGCTCGCGCGCAGAGTAGTCATTGTACTTTTCTTGTTGGAGTGGGGGTCCATTTTTGTTGTTGTTGGTTTTTTTTTTGTTTTTGTTTTTGGTCGTGTGTGTGTTTTTTCTTCTTCTCTGTTTCAATTTTTCTTTTGGAATCAGTTTTATTATCATTGGTTAAGGTAATAATTTAGTTAGATATTATTGATCCAGTTGTTTTTTTTCCTAAACAGATGGCTTGATGAAAAAAGCAAATCATTGCTTATTCAATGTACCATAGGGAAATAAAAATTGGACTTGACACAGAGGGCGAGGTAAACAGACAGAGACAACTTTGTATAAACACTCAAGTTAAAAAAAGTTCTGATTTAATATCTGTTTCTAAAGAAACACGTTGAAGACAGTGGTCATTGTCATCTGGAGCGGTGTCAGGGCTGGTCATAGCACAGTGTACAGTCTCCGCTTTTCCGAAGAGTAGGCCATTGTGTGCCGGTGGGAACGGATGACAAAATTGACAAAACTGCATACACGCATGGATTGGACTAATAAAGAAAAGCACGTAAGTGCTTATTTCATTATCCTCTAAATAAAAGAATATAAAAATAATAACAACAACAATAATAATAATTAATAAAACCCACACCTGAACTGGGTCTTCTGGAGCAAGGGAGAGTATGCATACAATGCACAATGTCAACGGAGTCAGTTCACTCCCTTGGCATCTTACAACATCAACAAAAAACAAACCAAGAACAACACCCCCCCCCCCCCCCCTCCAAAAAAATAGCAACCCCCCAAAAAAAACAACCCAACCCCCCCCCCCCCTCCCAAAAACCCCAACAACAACAACACAACAGCGCCCAAACACTTAACTAAAACAACACAACAGAAAACAGAAAAAGACAGAAAAACCCCGTTGGCAGCATTCACGACAATGGCAGCAGCACCAACAGCAACATTAGGAGCCAACCAAAACATTAATTGATAGCAAAAAAAACACCAACAACCACCCCCAAAATAAAAATAAATGACCAAAGGGCAAAACAAAACGATCGAAACAAACGATCAAATAAAATAAATCACCACTGCCTCCTCACCACGATTATCTATCGATTTCATTTTCCTATTTCAGCCTTCATTTTTTTGGTGTTGCTTGTTGTTTCCTTTGCTCAGGTTTTGTTTTGGAGTTGGGTTATTTTTTCTTTTTCTTTTTTTGGCTTTTTTTTTAGGGGAGGATTGGGGCTAGGGGAGGGGATGGCGTTAAAAGAAAGCAGAAGGGTTGCAGAAGTGGGTGGGGGTGGGGGGGGGGGGGGGGTGGGGTGAATGATCGCTGTAGATGGCCTCTGCAGTTGACAAGGCTACAAAAGTAGGATTGGATTGGGTTGGATTAGATTTGGTTTTATTAGTTTGATTCAGTGATATATAAATTCCAGACATCATCATCATCATCATCATCATCATCATCATCATTATTATTATTATTATTACCATTAAACTATCGGATAAGATTTTAACAGACTGCAACAGTTTTATTTATTTTTGTCCTACAAAATTATTTGGGGGATGGGGAAGCCTCACTCAAACCTGGTATAAGGGAGGGAACACCGTATTGTACCCAGTTCTCATTGCTTTAGATAGTCTCCCGTGGTTCCGTTTTTTTCTTCTTCTTTTGCCATGCTTAATGCATGTACAACCTTCCTGAAGTCGGGACTGGTGTGACGTCATCGGCAATAACCACATTTTTTTAAACAAGAAAGTCATCGGCAATATCCACATACTTTTTAACAAGAAAGTCATCGGCAACATCCACATATTTTTTAACAAGAAAGTCATCGGCAATATCCACATATTTTTTAAACAAGAAAAACTATATATCTTTCCTCTTCTGCTGGGAAAAAGCTTTCATACATGTAAACTTCATATTTCTTGCTGTTGCCTGAGCAGAGGTGAGCTTTTCCCCTGGACAGGGAAAAACATTATATGTGTATTGCGGGGACGGGATAGCTCAGTGGTCAGAGCACTCGCTTTCCCCCAGCCAAGGTTAAGCAGCACCGAGCGTGGTTGGATGGGTGACGTTTTTGCGCGCCTTGGCTTCAGTACAGTTCCCCCAGCTGTAAATGGGTACCTGCCCTCTTTAGGGTCCGCGAAGGTAAAGTAGCAAGAGAGAGGAGATGGGCGCCGTCCTCAATATGCTGGCTCCTGGAGAAGTTGAGGTCTCTGACGCCTCGCTCCCCTACGACCACATAGGTGATGGGACACCTTTACCTTTACCTTACGTTTCCGTGACGTCACATCCCCTCTGATGTCAGGAGGATTGAACATAGGCTGCAATTACACATTTCTTCTTCTTGCCGTTTTTCCGCACCGTTGCCAGTTCAAGTTATTTTCCCGTCTTCATCTGCGTGTTGTGTTTCTTTCATTATCTGTGCCAACTTTCCTTCTTCATTCCTTTCTCCTTTGTTGAGGGTGTGAGTGTGGGAGAAGAGGA
>CM054152.1:14709269-14714269 GCA_028751875.1 Rapana venosa | reverse complement strand
AAAGTTGGGTAGAAAGAAACAGCAGCGAAAGACCAGACTTGCCTGCAGGAGAGGTGGAATGACTGACTGACTGCAGCAGACGACCTGTTTCCTAGCTAGCTCAGAGCAGGTAACAAAAGCAGTCATCACTCACAGCAAACAGGCCCCTACATCTCTCCCCCCCCCCCACCCCGCTCCTCCTCCATAGCTCCACTCCACTCCTCCTCCAAGCACCACTCGTCTTCACCCCCCCCCCCCCCCCTGCGCTGTTCCCCCCCCCCCCTCCCCCAATAATACAAACGGCTCTCTCATCATAATTTGGCCCCAGACAGGTTTATTTTTTATGGACACCTTTGCCTAGATTCTCCTCGATTGGAAGAGGAACGATTTGAAATGAATGTCAACGCTGTGTCTTGATGTGAAGTTAGTCTGGGTTCTCTTGTGCAAAAGAAAGGGATCTCTGGAGTGTCTTTGTTCAATTTGAGCGTGTTCCTAGTCACAGTGTTTTGCAGAACATAGCGGATTGCAGGTCTGCAGGGAACACACCTGTCTAACGATAATAATAATAATAATAAGAAGAAGAAGACATGGAATTTATATAGCACTATATCTCGCAAAGATAAATCAAAGCGCTTGTCTAGAAAGCATTAAGGTGTACACCAGATCTCCCTGTGAACCTGAACCCTTGAGTGGTGGTCTGGGTACAAGTCTTTCGGGTGAGACTCCAAACCAAGGTCCAAAGTCCAACACATATTTCGTGCACGAAAAATAAAGAATTATGGCAATAAGTCAGTTGTCCCGAGCAAAATTTGGTAGAAAAAGGCAAACCAATCTCAAAGGCAAACGACCGCACATACAGACAGTTAATAGCAACACAACAAAACAAAGAAACAAAGGATGGCACTGCTCCTGTAGCAGCGCGCTCTCCCCAGGAAGAGTAAGTGAATTTTGTGCAGAGAAATCTGCCTTTACTACAGTTGTACACAACATAATACACACCATTTTTTTAACCATTGTCCTTAAAATCGAGCAAAGAAACAGACAATCAGCTTCCTTTGGAAGAGTGGCATGGTTCCTCACAGCAGAAAGTGACCAGGAGGAAGACGTAAAGAGGGGAGGGGTGCAATTGTAGCAAGGCACGCATACATCTCTCTCGTCAAACGAGAGCGCGTTCTCTGATGTTCTATCTTCGGGCGTTTAGGCCCTAGGTCGTTTTGTCGTTTTGACCCCCGGTAGGCGGGCCAGCGTTTAGTGTCTTACTGGTAGCTTTTTGTTCCTCCCCCTCCTCCTCCCCCATCAGACACAGAGACAGAGACAGACACAGACAGACAGACGCAGACAGATACAGGCAGACTGACAGAGACAGACAGACAGAGAATGACAGGGACTAGACCCTCCCTCCCTCGCCCCCTGCCCCCTGCGCCAATATCCTAAGAACGAATCGTCTTCAAGCCTCTTACACTTCCCATTATCCCTCCCCCTCCCCTCCCCCTTCTCCCCCCCCCCCCTCCCTCCTTCTTCCTCCTTTTCAGCGATGTCTGCAACATGAGCTGCCAGAGTGGTGGGGCGGCTGAAGATGGAGATGATGAAGGTAAGTTGCTGCTGCTGGAGGTGGTGGTGGTGGTGGTGGTCGGGAAAGCAGTGGTGGTGCTGTGGTGGTGGTGGTGGAGGTGGAGGTAGAGGCAGTGCTGACTCGCTAGGGGGGGGGGGGGGGGGGGGGGGGGAGGAGGTAGGCTAAGGTGGTTTCACTCAAGCTGGTCTAGTAGCCTCTAGTAGTGGCACTGACTGCTTCGCCTCTGTGTCTGTCTAGCTTCAGGGTGAGCCAGGCCTAGCTAGCGCTCCACACCTCACCTGCCTGCCTGCCTGCCTGCCTACCTTTCTCCTGTCTTGTCATTCTCCACTCTCTCTTTCTCTTTCTCTCTCTCTCTCTCTCTCCATCCAGCACCCGTGTAAGACAAAAAGAGAAACAACAACCAATGGAACTGTGTTTTGACTGACATTGCTCCTGAAGGTCAGTGTCTGTACCTTGTACCTTGGCTTGTGAGTGTCCTGGATGTGACCTGATATTGTGTGTAAGAGAGAGAGAGACAGAGAGAGAGAGAGACAGAGAGAAAGAGAGACAGCGAGGTGCAGAGCAGAAGAACTACCAGACAGATTCTCAGCACCAGCAGAAGTGGAACAATGACAGGCGCCATTCGTGGATCTACCGGCACTGGTTTGGGATAGAAACTCTGGAGAAACCGTGGAGGCTTAGCCGAGGGTCTTTACAAGAACAAACAACAAACAACAACAAACAACAACAAACCAACCAACGCGCGCACTGGTCGTGTGTTTCACTGTCAAACTGTTGTCCCAGAAACATAAGAATAGAGCACGTGGTCCTGCAGAGTTCTTGAATTAAACTCTTCCGCCTCTGACTGTTCCAGAGTTACTGCACTCTGAATTTTTTTTTACTGGATACTTGAAAACCATTCCTGATTTAGCACTGTGGGCGTGACACAGTTATTGCGTGTTGTAGGAAGCAGAAACGCTTTGTCGATGGTGTGTACAGACGGCCTTTCCCATCATCTGTATTGTGATACGGTGATTACAGAAGTTTACGGCCCGGAGTGGAGAAAACAGACTTCAGCTGGATCGGCGCCAGAGACTGTGTGTGCTTCAGCTACTGTCACGTTCGCTTCGACGGTTTTCCGGCAGGTATGGTATCTCTGTGTACCTGCAGGCCTACCTACCTTACAGTTGCCTGTGAGCTAGGCTTGCAAAGGAAACAGGCTGGGGTTGGTAGGCTAGCATGTGTATGTATGTGTATGTATGTAGGAAGAGTGAGGTTGTGTGTATGTGTGTGTGTGTGTGTGTGTGTGTGCGTGCGTGTGTGTGTATGTGTGTATGTGTGAGTGTGTGCGTGCGTGTGTGTGTGTGTGTGTGTGTTCATTTTTCCCATATCGTTTTATCCCTACTGCTTTCCATCCCACCACTTTTTCAAGTTTCTGTTCCCGCTACCTGTGATGACAGACAGCTTTGGGTGTGGGGGATTTACCTGTACTTAATAACTCATCGATTCCTTCATGTTTCAAACATGTCAAGCATAATAATTGTCTTGACTGTGTATCACAACCTCTGGTCCATACTGACTGAACATGACTTGATTGACAAGTCTGTTACAAAACACCTGCAGAGTCTATGATTCATACGATGGAAGTATATACGTTGGCATATTAGCCTAACCTACCACAAAATATTGCAAGTCATGCATATATGGCGATAGCCGCCTGCAAAGTCTCTGTACATATTCATACACATGAAGGAAGTATGCACTGATGTGTTAACTGACCTAACGCAAGACAATGTAAAGGTGTGGCGATTGATGCCATTATTGTGATCTGTATCTGATCGATATTTTGCAGGCATTATCAAAGTGTTTTCAAATTATTTTCATGTATTCATTACGTATATTATTTTCACAGTATTATTGGAAGCATTCAAGGCGGGCTGAATGAATCAAGGTGCTGTGTTCCCTATGATGTAGATAAGTACAAAGCGTCACTTTAATGCGAATGTATTTTCACTTTCATGTATAATTATGGGGATGGGTTTTAAATTACGAGAGCATACTTGGCATGGTTGCCCTGTAGTTCTTACTTGCAAGTTTCATGTGTTTCTTCATCCGCTTTCTGTGGATCTTTTCATAGCACGCGCGCGCGCACACACACACACACACACACACACACACACACACACACACACACACACACACACACACACACACACACACACACACACAAATAAGTCTACATTACTTATGTCAAATAAGTCTACATGACTTAAATGGCAATACAATACTCTGAATCTGAATCACACACACACACACACACACACACACACACACACACACACACACACACACACACACACACACACACACACACACATACACACACACACACACACACACACACACACACACACACACACACACACACACACACACACACACACACACACACACACACACACACACTCAAGAGCACGAGAGAGATAGATGTATTCTTTTATATTGAGGATAATGGAATAAGCACTCATGTGCTTTTTTACATCCAGTCCCCGTGTGTATGCGGTTTTGTAAATTTTGTCATCCGTTCCCACCGGCACACATTGGCCGACTCTCTTGAAAAGCGGAACAGGGTTTAACGTATGCGCAAGATGTTCTGCGTGCGTTCGCACACGGGGCCTCAGTTTATAGTCTCACCGAAGGACTTTTGGGGAGAGTGGAGTCGGCACTGATGTTAACTCCAGGGGAAAATATCCCTCTTGAACGGGAATCGAACCCGGCTCGTCAGATTGCGAGCGCAATGTTCTGACCACTAGGCTATCCCGTCACCCGAGGGGAGAGAGAGAGAGAGAGAGAGAGAGAGAGAGAGAGAGAGGGGGGGGGGGTGGGGGTCGGGTTGAAAAAGCTTATTTGCCATTAAGATTCTCTTGCTGCACTATCAGTCTGTTCACTATTTTGTGTGTTAATCTTTACTTATCTGCATAAGGGTGCACCTGCAAGTTTGACTCTCTCTCTCTCCCTCTCTCTCTCTCTAGCTCTCTATCTCTCTCTCTCTCTCTCTCTCTCTCTCTCTCTCTCTCTCTCTCTCTCTCTCTCTCTCTCTCTTTCTTTCTCTCTCTCTAGCTCTCTATGTGTCTGTCTCTGTCTTTCTGTCTGTCTGTCTCTGTCTGTCTGTCTGTCTCTCTCCCTCCCTCTCCCCCCCTCTCTCTGATTGTGTGTGTGTGTGTGTGGTGTGTGTGTGTGTGCGCGCGCGTGTGTGTGTGCGTGTCTGTGTGTGTGTGTGTTTATGCGTGCGTGTCTCTGCGTGTTTGCGTGTGTGTCTCTGTGTGTGTGTCTCTGTGTGTGTCTGTGTGTCTGTGAGGTGTATGGACCTCTGAACATTTGCCATAAAAACCACCCCCAAATATTGCTAAACACCACTCAAACAGTCTCGATGCTAACTCACAAACAGTTGTATACATACATATGTAAA
>CM054152.1:14694269-14706769 GCA_028751875.1 Rapana venosa | reverse complement strand
CTCTCTCTCTCTCTCTCTCTTCTCTCTCTCTCACAATGTGTCATTTATTGCCACTGTCTTCACAATGTGTCATTTATTACCCCTGTCTTCACAATGTGTCATGTATTTCTTCTGATGGAAACTGAGTGAAACGAAAACAGGACCTGCTCATGTGAACGTTTTCTTTCTGCGTTGTTTTGAATCCGTTTTCCTCTGTCTGCTTCTCTCTCTCCTCTCTCTCTCTCTCTCCTCTCTCTCTCTCTCTCTCTCTCTCTCTCTCTCTCTCTCTCTCTCTCTCTCTCTTTGTGTGTGTGCTGGCGCGCATGCGTGCGCCTCTCTGTCTCTCTCTCCCTCTCTCTGTCTCTCTCTGTCTCTGTCTCTCTCTGTCTGTGAATGTCTGCTGTCTATCTCTCTCTTTTGTGTGCGCGTGGGTGGATGTATGCGCGCGCGCGCGCGCGCGCACGTGTGTGTATGTGTGTAAACTTTTAAAAAAGTATTGAATTCTTTGCTTCACACTCTGTTGACAGCCAATGTCTCTTCGTAGTGTGCTCGTTGGGTCACTTCTGTTCTCTATTTTATTTTTTAGATTTTATTCCTTGCTGTTTCTCTTCTTCCCCGTGTCCAGCAAGAGAAACGGCGCTAGAGCACGAGATGAAAGTGCTTGCCCATGATATATACACGCTTGTCAATTCTCGCCCGTGTGGACGAACTAGGTATACATGAACATGTGTATAATATATATATACTAAGAGAGAGAGAGAGAGAGAGAGAGAGAGAGAGAGAGAGAGAGAGAGAGAGAGAGAGAGAGAGAGAGAGAGAGAGTTACATACATACATACACACACAAGTGTACATGAACATGAATTTTTATTACCCCCATTGACAAACAAAACCTTTCTCTGTCGAACAATTGACGTAATCATCGGCGTGTCACGTGGTTACCGGAAGTCCGTGAAGCTATCTTTGTGGGCAGTGACGACGTAACGACGTATTTCCGGCAGCAAAAAGGAAGTAAGGCTTAAGAAGGCATGGTGTGGTAATACCAGACCACTCTGTGGCCCTGTCCTGCCCTGCAATGCCCTGCCCTGACCTGCCCTGCCCTGTCCTGCCCTGTCCAACTCTGGCTGTAGTTCATAGCTAGAAGTGCAGTGTAGTGTAGTGTAGTACTGTAGCGGATCATTTTTATATCCATACTATTGGAAATAGGAGGAAGATCGTAAGTGGACCTGTGTTTTTACCCCTTGGCTGGATTGTGTGTTGGTGTTTATTTCATTATTTTCATTGTTTTGTAGCTGTGGCATTTTTACAGGTAAGTTTTGTATTATTATTTTGCTTGTAATGTTTTGTGTCTTTTAGTGATATTTTTGTGTGATTTAGTTGATAAAATGTGCATTCAAGGGGACATGTACGCACGCACGCACTCGTACTCACATACAAACACACACACACACACACACACACATACAAACAAACAAACACACACACACATACAAATACACACACATACAAAAACACACATACAAACACACACACATACAAAACACACACATACAAACACACACTAACACACATACATACACACACACACATACATACACACACATACATACACACGCACATACAAAGGGGCGGGATAGTCTGGTTGGTTAGAGAGTTGCACATTGCGCTCGTGATCTGCTGACCCGGATTTGAATCCCGTTCAAGGGGATATATTCCCCTGAAGTTACCATCAGTGCCGACTCCACTCATAAGAACGGACACACACACACGCTCGCTCTCTCTCTCTCTCTCTCTCGCTCTCGCTCTCTCTCTCTCTCTCTCTTTCTCTCGTTCTCTTCTCTCTCTCTCTCTCTCTCTCTCTCTCTCTCTCTCTCTCTCTCTCTCTCTCTCTCTCTTCTCTCTCTCTCTCTCTCTCTCACACACACACACACATACACACACACACACACAAAGGGAGAAGAGAGTGGATGAACATATGTATGTATGTATGTATGTATGTATGTATGTATGTATGTATGTATGTATGTATGTATGTGTTTGTATCATGTATCTGTCTGCTTGCCAGTATGTCTGTCTGTCTGTTTGTCTTTCATCTGTCTGTCTGTCTGTCTGTCTTTCATCTGTCTGCCAGTTTGTCTGGCTGTTTGCCTGTCTCTCCCACTCTCGGCACAGACAGAGTCACTGGTGAACCATCATGTTTACTCAGTGTTTGCTGTTTTTCTCTGGAATACATCTTGTTTTCGCTCGTTTTCGACATAACTTACGACGTGATGAAGAGAGGCAAGCTGATGGATACATCATAAATTATGCCCCAGGCCGAAAGTGATATCAGTTACGGATCAAACGAACTGCTGCTGAAGTCCTTTCTTCTTTGTTTTATCTTCTTTTATTCTTTTATATCGAGGATAATGGAATAAGCACTCATGAGCTTTATTTTATCGAGTCACCGTGTATATTCAGTTTTGTCAATGTTGTCATCCGTTCCCACTGGCACACAATGGCCTACTCTTCCGAAAAGCGGAACGGGTTTTAACGTGTGCGCAAGATGTTCTGCGTGCGTTCGCGCACGGGGCCTCGGTTTATAGTCTCATCCGAAAGACCTTTTGGGGAGAGTGGAGTCTGCATTGATGTTAACTCCAGGGGAAAATATCCCCCCTTGAACGGGAATCGAACTTGGGTCGTCAGATTGCAAGCGCAATGTTCTAACCACTAGGCTATCCCGTCCCGTCCTGCAGTATAGTGTTGCTATGCTTTGGAATGTGATGCTGAAGTTGTTGTCATCCATGTCAAGATCTTAGCATAACAACCTCCCTAGTCTCCAGTAAAGGAGAACAAGATCCTCCGAAGTGGTATTATAGCTGCTTATCATAGCGAGGTTTATGAAGTCGGCCATACACACACACTTCCCATCCTGTATCCTTACGGTCTTACAGCGATTCTTGTGGGTGAGAAGTGAGTCAGGGGGTATGTTGTGGGTGACTTTCCCCAGGGTGTGAAGCTGGGGAACGCCCAACAGCACCAATATCAACACACTATCGTTGTTGATCTAATTATTTGCTATGTTGTGGAGGAAAAAGCTTTACGGGCAGTAAAGCAAAAAGTGCTGAAGAAAGCAGGCTTGACTGTGGCCTTTCTATGAGTAATCCATCCGGATCTCTCTCTCTCTCTCTCTCTCTCTCTCTCGCTCTCGCTCTCGCCTCGCTCTCTCTGTCTCCGCTTCTGTGTCTGCCTCTGTCTGTCTCTCTTTCTGTCTGTTGTCTGTCTCTGTCAACTATTCTGTCTGTTTTTCAGTCTGTCTGCTCTGTCTGTCTGTCTGTCTGTCTGTCTGTCTGTCTCTCTCTCTCTCTCTCTCTCCTCTCTCTCTCTCTCTCTCTCTCTTCCTTTCTGCTTCTGCCTCTGCCTCTGTCTGTCTGCCTGTCTGTCTTTCTTTGTGTGTATCTATCTGTCTGTCTGCTTGTCTGCCTGTCTGCCTGTCTGTCTGTCTGTCTGTCGTCTGTCTTCTCTCTCTCTGCTTCTACCTCTGTCTCTGTCTCTGTCTGCGTTTGTCTGCCTGCCTGTCTGTCTTTCTGTTTGTTTGTCTGTCTGTCTGTCTGCCTGTCTGTCTGCCTGTCTCTGTCTCTCTGTCTGTCTGTCTCTGTCTCTCTGCCTCTTTCTCTGTCTCTCTCTCTGTCTCTCTCTTTCTCTCAATATCAATTTCCAACAAAACATAAATAACAAACCAAACGTTGTTGTGAGTGCTGGTCGTCGACAGCACATCTCTTTATTAGTTGTGTTGAGGATTAAGGGTGTCGGGGCCTGCTTGTAAATACTTATGGCAACACAGACAGGGTTGACCGCTATTGTGTTTTCGGTTAATCTTATTCTTTTTTTGTTGCCTGTGTATTTGTCTGTTTATTTGTCTGTGTGTCACTCTGTTCATCTCTCTTATCTTTCGTCT
The DNA here is from genome assembly GCA_028751875.1 of Rapana venosa. Taxonomy (NCBI): domain Eukaryota; kingdom Metazoa; phylum Mollusca; class Gastropoda; order Neogastropoda; family Muricidae; genus Rapana; species Rapana venosa. The sequence goes on along the minus strand of CM054152.1, from coordinate 14,702,854 downwards.
TTCTCCTTTGTCTACCTGTGTCTTTATCCTCCCCAAAAAATCAGCCAACTGTTTGTCTTAATCATCTTTGCATTTTTTCTCATATTGCTTTATATTTGTTTCCCATTATTTCGTGATAGTAATTATGTTCCCAGTTTTTAGGCACTTTTGATTTAGCGGTTTTTTGGGGGTGGGGTGGGGTTTGGTTGTTGTTGTTGTTGTTGTTGTTGTTGTTGTTGTTTTTACATGAAGCAATACAAAGGAATCTAGATGACTGGACATACCTTCATTGTTTGAGGAAAAATATATTCCAAATCTCTCTGCTACTCTGCTTTTCCGGCCCAGTCTTGTTCTCCATCCGCCAGTTCATCTGTCTGTCTGTCTGTCTCCTACTCCGCTCTCTCTCTCTCTCTCTCTCTCTCTCTCTCTCTCTCTCCTCTCTCTCTCTCTCTCTCTCTCTCTCTCTCTCTCTCTCTCTCTCTCTTCTACAGACGAGTGGTTTGAACATTTCAAAAACGTGTTTCAAGGTAATGCAGAGGAACAGGGAAGGGATATTGAGGTGGATATTGACCTTTTAGAAGAAACAGACCATGTTTTGAATCAACAGATCTCAGAGGATGAAGTATGTAGGGTTATAAGAAGACTTAAAAATGGGAAAGCTAGTGGGGTTGATGATATATTAGCAGAAATGTTAAAAAGTGGTGGTAAAAATGTTGTGCTTTTTCTAACAAAACTTTTCAATGCCATTTTTGAAAAAGGAATCTATCCACAGGAATGGTCCAAAGCCATAATCATACCTCTGCATAAAAAAGGGAATGTTAATAATGTAGACAATTATAGAGGAGTTTCTCTTTTAAGTGTCATTTCTAAATGCTATACCTCCATACTTAATACACGGTTGTACTCATGGTTAGAGAATAACTATCTAATTACTGAATGTCAGGCAGGTTTTCGTAAGAAATACTCTACAGTTGACCAGATATTTACTCTATATGCAGCCATTCAGTGTTGTATGAACAAAAAAGGCAGAAAATTGTATTTAGCTTTCGTAGATTTTTAAAAAGCATTTGATTCAGTTAGACATGACAAACTTTTACAGTGTATTCAAAGACAAGGAGTAAAAGGAAAATTTTTCGCAGCAATAGTAGCCATGTATAAATCATTAATATCTGGTGTCCGTGCAAATTTTGAAATAACGAAGATGTTCGAAACACCGATTGGGGTAAGGCAAGGCTGTGTTCTCAGCCCAACATTATTCTCCATGTTTATAAATCAACTAGCTAAACTTATCAATGACAACGGTAAACATGGAGTGCATTTATATCCAGATGTCATGGAATTACTTATCCTACTCTTTGCAGATGACGTGGCTTTGATTTCAACCACACCATGTGGTCTCCAAAATCAGTTAAATATCTTAGAATCATTTTGTGAAAGCATAAAACTTAACGTAAATATAGATAAAACTAAGATCATGGTATTCAGAAAAGGGGGGATGTTAGGAAGGAGTGAAAAATGGTTCTATAAAGGTAACAGACTGGAAGTTGTTAATGATTATTGTTATTTAGGATATAACTTTACAACTATGATCAGTGCTAAAAGAGGTACATTGCATTTGACAACTAAAGGGAAAAAGGCAGTATTACAGCTGAACAAGGTTTTTCAAAAGTATAAAGAAATGACGCCAAACACTTTTTTCAAAATTGCTGATGCTAAGATACAGCCAATATTGCTTTATGCTGCTGAAATATGGGGGTTAAACAGATTAGATCATATAGAAAAGGTCCATATGATGGCTTGTAAGAGCTTTCTGGGTGTTCCAATAAAGACTCCTAATAGAATGGTATATGGAGACCTTGGAAGATATCCATTATACGTGAATTCTCATGTAGCCTGTGTGAGATATTGGTGCAAATTGTTAGAAATGAATATCAAATGTTACTAGAATTAGACATCTGTGGTAAACAATGTTGGGTCTCAAAAGTAAGAGAAGTTCTGTGTGCAACTGGCTTTAACATTGTTTGGCTTCAACAGGGTGTTGGAGATGTAAAACTTTTCTTGGCCACATTCAAACAGAGGCTTGTTGATATGTACATTCAAGAATGGACAGGCACTATTAGAGATCGCGATAGATACCAGCCTTATCGATCATTTAAGACCATTTTTGAAAAAGAACAGTACATTCTTGATATGGATGTGTTTTGCTTTCGTGTTGCCATTACACAAATAAGATTTAATGTTCTTCCTTTAAATAATAATGTACATCGATATAGCAAATCGTTTCGTGACAAATACTGTCCATTTTGCAAAAATCAGATTGAAAATGAACAGCATTTTGTGTTTATGTGTAATGCATATGACGATATAAGGAACAAATTCCTTAGCGATTTTGTTACTCTTCCTCTAAACGTGCTTCTCAGAGCCAAAAATACCACTCTCAGATATAGTTTATCTAGATATGTATTTCATGCTACAAACCGAAGGACACAGATGATACTGTAGATCTGTCATTTGGAACATAAGTTTTTGCAATGTTTCACTATACTGCATTATTTTTTTGCCTTTTTCTATGGGTTTTTGTTGTGTTTTTATTAATGTGAATGTTTCCTCTTTCTTCTTGAAAGTTCTAAATGATACCATTTTGCTGTATGGTGATGTCACATCACTGTATAAGGTGTAATATTCATTAAGTTTTTTGCTTTCAAAGTTTATCAACATTTTAAATAGCTTTAAATTGGGAAGGAGACTATATTACTGACTAGTTTCAACTCATTTAGGATGCTGTAATCCTAAAATGAATCATCAGTTTCGTTTCATATACTGAACAGCACGGTAGGGTTATTTGTCATTCGGTTGGTTTGACTGTTTGTTTTCTTATTCAAGATTGCATTGCTGTCTTAGACTGTTGACAGTAAATTAGATTCACGACACATAGCCATGATTCTCAGGACGTTTTTCCGCATTTCATCTTTTGTAAGTTATGCTGGTGCTTTGTGATCAAACTGGAATGAGTGAGCGTACAGTTACCAAGTTAAAATGCTAAGTTGTTGACAGGGGAATATGTGTACTACATAGAAGTGAAGCTTTTCAACGGATTCAAAATTGTATTTGCATTGTGAAATCATTGTTCTCTTCCATTGTATACCCCCCCCCCCCCCCCCAACACTCCCTTTTGTTGTATTGTGGCCTAAGGCCGATGTACTATTAAACTATTTCAGAGTTCAGAGTTCAGAGTTCTCTCTCCTCTCTCTTCTTCCTCTCTCTCTCTCTCTCTTCTCTCTCTCCTCTCTCTCTCCTCTCTCTCCTCTCTCTCTCTCTCTCTTCTCCCCCTCTCTCTCTGTATCTCACCCCCCCCCCTCTCTTCTTCTGTCTCTCTGTCTCTCTGCTCTGTCTCTCTGTCTCTCTTCTCTCTCTCTCTCTCTCTCTCTCTCTCTCTCTCTCTCTCTCTCTCTCTCTTTCTCTCTTTGTAGCCATCTTCTCTCTCCTAGTCTAGCCTTCTATGCCTCTATTCAACTTTGTTTCTCTGTCCCTCACTTTCTTTCGGTCTCTTTGTCTGTCTGTCTGTCTCTCCGTTTCTGTCTCTCTCTGTGTCTCTGTCTCTCTGTGTCTCTATCTCTCTCTGTCTCGTGTGTGTGTCTCTCTGTCTCTCTCTGTATCTCCGTCTGTGTGTGTGTCTCTCTCTCTGTCTCTCTCTGTGTCTCTGTCTCTCTGCGTGTGTCTCCCTCTGTCTCTCTCTGTGTCTCTGTGTCTCTCTGTGTCTCTGACTCTCTCTGTCTCTCTGTCTCTCTGTCCTCTGTGTCTCTGTCTCTCTCTGTCTCTCTCTGTCTCTCTTTCTCTGTCTCTGTCTCTCTCTGTCCCTCTCTCTCTCTCATATCCCCCACCCCATCCCTCTCAATGCTCTGTTTGTCTCATGTTCCCATTGTTTTTGTTATGTGGGGATGTCCAGGAAGGAGCTGCTATTTGTTGTTGTGTTGGTGTGTGTGGTGTTTGTTTTGCCTCTGCTCTCTGTGACTCAGACTAGGTGTTCTAGTGGTGGTGGTTGTTGTGTTGTTTGTTCTCTGTTCTTTGTGTTGTGTGTGTCTCTCTTGTTGACGTGCAGGCAGGCATAGAGAGTGGTGTTTCCTAGTGGTGGTGTGGTTGTTTGTGTTGTGTTGTGTTGTTTGTTTGTGTGTTGTGTTGTGGTGTGGTGTGTTGTGTTGTCGTTGTTGTTTGTGGTGTGGTGATGGTGTGTTGTTCTGTGGTGTGTTGTGTTGCTCTGTTGACGTTGTTTGTTTGTTGTGTTGTGTTGCTTGTTGACGTGTTGGTGTGTTGTGCTGCTCTCTGCTCTTGTTGACGTGCAGCAGGCACAGAGAGTGGTGTTCTAGTGTGTGTGGTGTGTGTGTTGTTTGTGTTGCTCTTGTTGACGTGTTGTGTTGTGTTGTGTGTGTTGTCTCTGCTCTCTTGTTGACGTGCAGCAGGCATAGAGAGTGTGTTCTAGTGGTGGTGTTGTTGTGTTGTGTTGTGTTGTGTGTGTGTGTGTTGGTGGTTTGTGTTGTGTTGTGTTGTGTGCTCTGCTCTGTGTTATGACGTGCAGGCAGGCATACAGAGTGGTGTTCCTAGTGGTGGTGTGTGTGTTGTGTTGTGTTGTGTTGTGTTGTGTGTTGTGTGTTGTTGTTGTGTGTGTGTTGTGTTGTTGTTGTGTTGCTTTCTTGTTGACGTGCAGGCAGGCATAGAGAGTGGTGTTCCTAGTGGTGGTGTGGTGTGTTGTGTTGTGTTGTGTTTGTTGTGGTGTGTGTGTTGTGTTGTGTTGTGTTGTGTTGTGTGTTGGTTTGGTGGTGGTGTGTTGTGGTGTGTGTGTGTGTTGTGTTGTTGTTAGTGTTGTGTGTTTGTGTGTTTGTTGTTGGTGTTTGTTGTGTTGTGCTGCTCTCTGCTCTTGTTGACGTGCAGGCAGGCACAGAGAGTGGTGTTCTAGTGGTGGTGTGGTGTGTTGTGTTGTGTTGTGTTGCTCTTGTTGACGTGTTGTTTGTGTTGTGTTGTGTTGCTCTCTGCTCTCTTGTTGTCGTGCAGGCAGGCATAGAGAGTGGTGTTCCTAGTGGTGGTGTGTTGTGTTGTGTTGTGTTGTGGTGTGGTGTGTTGTGTTGTGTTGTGTTGTGTTGTGATGTGGTGTGTTGTGTGTTGTTGTGTTTGTGTGTGTGTTGTGTTGTGTTGTGTTGCTTTCTTGTTGACGTGCAGGCAGGCATAGAGAGTGGTGTTCCTAGTGGTGGTGTGTTGTGTTGTGTTGTGTTGTGTTGTGTTGCTCTCTGCTCTGGTGTTCCTAGTGGTGGTGTATTGTGTTGTGCTGTGTTGTAGTGTGTTGTGTTGTGGTGTGTTGCTCTCTGCTCTGGTGTTCCTAGTGGTGGCGGCCACCGACGCAGTTGTTGAAGTTTACTGACGTCTCTGACAATTAGCTTTGGGCCTGTAAATACACCCACACTCTCCCTCCACTCCTTTTCTTGTCTTCTTTCTTCTTGCTTTCTGTCTTTCTTTCGTAGCCTTTCAGAGTTTACGCACAGAGAGCCAGGAACACAGACACACAGACACCCATGCACAAGCGCGCGCTCACTTACACACACACGCAAAAACATGCGCGCGCGCACACACACACATTCATACGCACACACATACTAACACATACACACATTCATACGCATACACACATACACACACATACACACATACACACACACACACACGCACGCACGCACGCACACACACACAAAACCTCCCTTATCACTCTCCTTCTCTCCTCTTTTTGTCTGTTTTTAACTGTCTCTGCCTCTGTCTCTGTCTGTCTGTCTGTCTGTCTGTCTGTCTGTCTACCTATCTACCTACCTACCTACATAACCAATCTATCGACCTACCTACCTACCTACCTATCCTCGAAATGAAATGAAGTAATAAAATGAAATAAAATAAAATTAGAATACCAACCTATCTACCTACTCGCAACCTACCTACCTATTTAAAACCCTACAACTACCTACCTAAATACCTATCTGCCATCTTACTCACACCTACCCTACACATCTACCTACCTTCCTACCTTCCTACCTTCCTACCTGCCTGCCTGCCTGCCTGCCTGTCTGTCTACCTCCTTCAGATGTCCCAGGCACCAGCTTACATCACCTGGCCTCAACACGTCTTCTGACACGCTCGCAGAGCTTTGTAGGACTAACTACCGGGAGGTTAGCGACGAAGGGTTTTTGTTGTTGTTTAGTTCTGTTTGGAAGGTACGGGAGGGGTGGTGGTGGTGGTAATTGTGGTTGTGGTGGTGATGGGTGAGTGTGTGTGTGTGTGTGTGTGAGTATGAGGGGGGAGGGAGGGGAGTTTGTGTGTGTGTGTGTGTGTGTGTGTGTGCGTGCGCGCGCGCGAGCGAGCGAGCGAGTGAGCGAACATGCTCGGATGTGTACACGTCTCTACAATCTAGTATAAAGTGTACACACTCAAGATGAGTAAGAAGTGAGGGCGTTGAATTTCTTCCTTCCGAGTTCCGTTTTTGTCCGACTTCTTTTATGTCTTTCTTTCCTTTTCTTTCTGTTTTCATTTTAAACCAAGGAGATTTTGGCAGCACACTCTCTTCAGTGTAATCGAGTTTCCTGGTGTTTCTTGACTTTAGGTTGAGTTTTTAAAAATGGAGATTTTTGCTACAGTGTTGTCTGTGTAAACCATTAGCTACAACACGTGCCTCATTTGATACCTTGAAACAGGTGAACAGTGGATAAGGTATAATGCAAAAGACCTTTAGGATAAACAACTTTATTTGTCGTGGCCTTTGATGTTTTTGCTATCATTTTTATCATTTGTTGTCATTTTCCGTTGTGAAAAGTTATTTGTCTTTGTTCTTGTTTTTGTGTGTTATTGTTTCTGTAATGAAAACTTCTATATGTTTGTCCTTCTTGGTTTTTTGTGTTTTGTTTCTGTGATGAAAACTTCATTGTTTTTGTTCTTGGTTTTTGTGTGTCATTGTTTCTGTAATGGAAACTTCTTTGTGTTTGTTCTTGTTTTTTGTTATTGTTTCTGTAATGAAGACTTCTTTGCCTTTGTCCTTGTTTTGTTTTATTGTTGCTGTAATTAAACTTCTTTGTCTTTGTCCTTCTTGTTTTGTTGTTATTGTTTCTGTAATGAAAACTTCGTTGTGTTTGTCCTTCTTGTTTTTTGTTATTGTTTCTGTAATGAAAACTTCGTTGTGTTTGTCCTTCTTGTTTTTTGTTATTGTTTCTGTAATGAATACTTCTTTGTGTTTTTCTTCTTGTTTTTTGTTATTGTTTCTGTAATGAAAACTTCTTTGTTTTCCTTCTTGTTTTTGGGTGTCATTGTTTCTACAATGAAAACTTCGTTGTGCTTGTCCTTGTTTTGTTGTTATTGTTTCTGTAATGAGTACTTCTTTGTGTTTGTCCTTCTTGTTTTTTGTTATTGTTTCTGTAATGAAAACTTCTTTGTGTTTGTCCTTCTTGTTTTTTGTTATTGTTTCTGTAATGAAACTTCTTGTGTTTGTCCTTCTTGTTTTTTGTTATTGTTTCTGTAATGAAAACTTCTTTGTGTTTTCCTTCTTGTTTTTTGTTATTGTTTCTGTAATGAAAACTTCTTTGTGTTTTCCTTCTTGTTTTTGTTATTGTTTCTGTAATAAAACTTCGTTGTGTTGTCTCTTGTTTTGTTGTTATTGTTTCTGTAATGAAAACTTCTTTGTGTTTGTCCTTCTTGTTTTTGTTATTGTTTCTGTAATGAAAACTTCTTTGTGTTTGTCCTTCTTGTTTTTTGTTATTGTTTTGTGAGAAAACTTCTTTTGTGTTAGTCCTTTTGTTTTTTGTTATTGTTTTCCTGTAATTTGGAAACACTTCTTTGTTCCTTCTTTTTTTGTTATTTTCTGTAATGCTCTCTTTGTTTTCCTCTGTTTTTGTTGTGTGTTCTGTTCACAACACTCTTGTGTTGTCATTGTTTTTTGTATTGTTTCTGTAATACTTCTTTGTTTTGTCCTTCTGTTTTGTTATTGTTTCTGTAATGAAAACTTTTTGTGTATGTCCTTATTAGTTTTTGTTATGTATCGATAAGAAAACTTCTTTTATTTAGACTGTATTGATTGATTTGTTATTGTTTCGATGAGATGAGTCTGATATCACTCATCATCATACATCATCACATCATTCTTCTTTCCTGCTGCTGTCTGTGCTGTGTGTGTCTTTCCCGTTCACTCCCTCCTACCTAACTATTTCTTTTGATCCTCTTGTTTGCCATCATCCTGCTACTATATAACTCTATACTTTGTACTATAGAACTACATATTCATAACTACTAAACTACTGTATTAGAACCAGTGATACTGAACATCAAACTACCACCACTACTACTCTCACTCATCTACTACTACTACTCTGCTCTGCTGCTGCTGCTGCTGCTGCTGCTGCTGCTGCTCTCCTCCTCCTCCTCCTACTATCTACTACTACTACTTCTGCTGCTGCTCCTGCTGCTCTGCTCTGCCTGCTACTACTACTACTACTAACTCTACTACTACTACACTACTATTACTACTACTACTACTACACTACTACTACTACTACACTATTACTACTACTATTACTACTACTACTACT
>CM054152.1:14674248-14681269 GCA_028751875.1 Rapana venosa | reverse complement strand
TTTCGGTTTGATCTCCTATAAAAGGGTGTAGTTGTCAGATGTTAGCACCTGCCCCTTTTCCATCTCATTTTCTGAAAGTCCTAGTATATTGGGGTTATTCTTTCCTTTTTTCTTTTTTGAGTTTTTCCAAATTTTTTCCTTTTGTACAAGTCCGTAGTTCCATGTACCCATTCTGAAGGTTTCCTGATGGGGACAGTCGCTGGATGACGATCGAGGTTCCTGCCACATAATTCCCCCCCCTACAAGCGAGGAACTTCACGTTTTATCTGTATTCTGTTTCTTTTGATTACCTACATTTTTTTGCAGAAGTATACCAAAAACCCTGCAAAACTTTTTAAAAGCATGCTCGTACTGAGCGGTTGTCTTAGCCATTTTACTCATAAGTATCATCTCCTAAAACATAGTGCGACCATTTTCCCCCAAAAAATCGACGCTCAACAATCATCCTCACCTGCCTTTTATGACTTCACTAACCCCCATCGGGAGGTAAGTGGGTAAACCCCACCTTGCCCAAGGGTCTCCCACAGGGTAGCGGGGGGAAGGAGGCACCTTACTTTTTCCTGTTGGTGAAAAATTTCACCCCTCTGCTGCTGCTGCTGCTGCTGGCTTGGGGCTGCTGCTCCCCCCCTCCTCCTCCCCTCCTCCCCACTACCCACTACTACTACAAATACTACTCCTTTTCTACTACTACACTAAACCCAATACTCACACTTAAATACTCCTGATGAGAAATGAGATTTAGATATGAAAAAGATGCCTGACGAAGCAATGATAATCATCATCTCATAACAAGAGAGAAGTTTAAATTTAAAGGCCTAATTTGCAAAGCATTTTTCTTTCAAACGTAAAATACATGCAACCATTCACAAAAACCATAAATGCACAAAACTAAACAAAAAGGTTTTTTAAAATGTGCAGGGGTAACAAATTAACGCGCAAATATTGACGATCAGAAAAAACCCCGCATTCAAAAATAGTACTCTTTAAAAGGGATTTTTGAACATAATTAAATGAAACAAATGACGTCACTTTAGTGATTGATCATCACATCATCATCATCCCCTGGCCTTGGCTCGTGGAGGAACACAAAGACAGCCGTGGTAACCTCCCCATCCATCACGGTCCCGGGCCTGCGCAGTAGTGCCGATCTTCATCCTGGCCCCTTCCCTGATGTTGTCCACCCAGACTTGTTCTGTTTCCCCTTTTTCTCCCACCTTCGAGTTTTCCCCGCATACTGTTTTTGGAAAGGGGTTTTGTGGGGGTGACGGGGCCGAACCATGTCAGCTTTTTCTTCTTGACGTGGTGAAAGGGGGTTCCTGGACCTGCCACCTGTTTTTTACTCTTGACAATTCTTTCTTTCGTTTCTCCCGGGATATCCCCACATTTTCCTACATTTGTTCGAAACGGGATTCGCTTTGCTGTTTTCACATAATGTCCCCATACTAAGCAAAAAAAAATCGACAGGATTTAAATTTTAATATGAAATGCTTTTCCACAAAGTCCTCACGATTGCATATGGACACATCAAGATCAGCAACACACCCCATGGGCAAGTGAGAGAGTCGCCAACCATTCCAAATAACCTCTTTTTAAAACAATCAAGTTTAAAGTTTCTTAAATAAAAGTATCATGAAAAAAGCTTTTAAAATATAAAATAATAATAATAATAAAAATTAAAAAAATAAAAAAGAAAAAAAGAAAAAATTTGAATTTATATCGCTGAATCTTGTAAAACAAAAAAATCGAAGCCTTCACTCAAAACATTTACACCGCAGCTTTCCTCAATAACATCTTAAGAGATTTCAAAATTTTTGCGCGCGCGCACCGGGGCACGCACGCAGCACGCGCGCGCGCGCAAACAGCTTGGTATGAGAAGGGGATGAAGGGCGCGTTGAAAAGTAGGAACAGATATGAGGGGGAAAGGGCAGTAGGGAATAAATGATACAGAAAACGGAAAAACGAAAGAGGGTAAACTGCGTTGAAACTCCTCTCGTTTTAAATGTTTATCTGTGTTTTCTTTTTTTCGGTACACCTTGTATTAAACCCTTGTTTTTCTTTCCCTCACTTTGGCATGAAGTGAAAACCCTTTTTTCAAAAATGTTTTAAACACCCCTGTTGTCATATTATTCTCCCTAGAAAAAGGAAAAGGTGCCCCATAACAAAGCGGTCAATAACCCATGTCAACCTCAGCTTCTTTGGGGCCCGCAATTGGGGGGCCCCTCCCCCCCGGGTTTTTCCCCCCCCCTAAAAGGGGGGAGGAAACAGCTGGGGGGGGGGACTGATGACAAAAATTCACCCACCAAAAGTAAACCCCCTCACGTGTCTAACCTACCAGGGAAAAGAACTGCCACTGGCTACCCGCCCATTTAAAAAAAAAAAATTTTTAAACCCCAACTAAATTTTTTCTAAAAAGTCTAAATTCAAAACAGAAAAAACAATCCCCAAACTTCACAAAAAAATAATTACAAAAACTTAAAATAACAAACCCAAACCCCCCAACCACAAACCCCCCCCCAACCACCCCAAACAACCCACAAACCCAAAAAACCCAAACCCCCAAAAAAAACCCCCCAAAAAACCCCCCAAACCCACAAAAAAACCCCAAAACCCCCCCCCAAAAAAACAACCCCCAAAAAACAAAACCCCCCCCCCCCAAAAAAACCCAAAAATTTTAAAAAAACAACAAAAAAAACCCCCCCCAAAAAAAAACCCAAAACCCAAAACCCAAAAACCCACCCAAAACCCCAAAACCCCTTTTTCCACCCCCAACAACCAAACCAAACCCCCAAAACCAAAACCCCCCCCCAAAGGGGGAAAAAACAACCCCAAAAAAAAAATAAACCCCACCCAAACAAACCAAAAAAAAAACAAAAACAAACCCCAAACCCCCCAAAAAAACACCACCACCAACCCCAACCCAAACCCCCAAAAAAAAAAAAACCCCCAAAAACCCCCCCCCAAAAAAACCCCCCCCTTTCCCCCCCCCAAACACCAAAAACCCAAACCAAAGGGGAAAAGTCTGGGTTTTCATTGTTTTTTAAAAATGGAAAATTTTTTTAAAATTTTTGGGCTTAAAATTTTTCTTTAAAGGGCTTAACTTCAAAAAAACAAAAAAAAGGGGGTCCCAAAAACAATTTCCTCTAACAAAAAGAATTTACAGCGTAAAGCAAACCAAAAACAACCACACCCCCAACCCCACACACACCCACACACACCCAACACCCAACACACCCAACAACACACAACACACACCAAACACAACCCCACAAAACACAACACACCACCACAACACCACACACACACACACACCACACACAAAACACACACACACACAAACAACAACACCACAACACACACACACAACAAAAAAAACCCACCCCACAACACACCACACACCAAAAAAAACAAAAACAACAAAAAAACCCCCCAACACACGAAAAAAAAACAAAAACCACAGAAAAAAACACCAAAACCACAAAACACACCCCACACACACACACCACACAAACACCACACACCACACACCAAACACACACACACACACACAACACACACCAAAAAAAAAACCCCAAACACACACAACCAAAAACCAACAAACAAACACAAAAACACACAAACACACACCACACCCACACCACACACACACCCACACCACACACACCACACACACACACAACACCACACACACACACACACACACAACAACACACACAACACACACCACACACACACAAACAAACACAACAAAACCCCCCCCCAACACACCACACACCAACACACACACACACCCCACACACACACCACACACACACACACACCACACACACACACCCCACACACACACACACACCACACAAACACACCCCAAAACAAACACACACACAAAAAACAAAAAACAAACCAAACACACCCAACACAAACACCAACAACCCACACACAAACCCCCACCACACACACACACCACACCCACACACACACAACACACACTGTCTAAAACAACTTTTAAGTGATAGACGTTTAAAACGAACACACACAAACACACACTCAAACCACCCCCCCCCCCCCCCCAATACCCACAAGGCACACAAACACAGACACACTCAAAGACACACACAACACACACACAAAACACACACACACACATAAACCAACACACACACGCACACATACTCAAACACGCACACACGCACACACGTACACACACTGTCTAAAATAGCTTTTTAGTGTATAGACTTAAAACGAACGAACACACACACCATACACCCCTACCCCCCCCCCCCCCCCCCCCCCAACACTACACACACTAAACACCTACGTCTCACCCCACTACGAATCCCCAACACACACACAAAAACACCCACGAAACAAAGCAACCTCAAGACAAGACAAAACCAAAAACAAGACAGAGAGCCCAAGACAAGACAAGTCAAGAAACAAAACAAGACCAGACCAAGCCGAGAAAACCAAGACCAGACCAGACCAGACAAGACCAGACAAGCCCAAACCAGACCATACACGCCCCAAACCAACCCGACAAGCACAAAACCAGACCCAAGAAAGCCAAAAAACAAGACCAGACAAGACAAACCAGACAAAACAAGACGAGACAGACTGACAATTGGTGCTGCCGTAGCAGGTTATGGGCAGGGAGAACTTGCAAAGTCGCCTCTTGGCAAGCCTTAGGTATTCTTCTCTATCCAGTTGTCACAGTCCGGAATGAAGTTCCACACACTGGCTGACACATCTTAAAGGAGAAGAGAGAGAAAAAACACACAGAGACAGTCCTTCTGTTATTTGGTCCATGTGCTCTTCCGACTGATAACAAAGGGATGGATGTCATTTACGCATCATGGGCATGCATGCGCCTGCACAGACAGACAGACACAGTCATAGAGACATACATAATAATAAATAATAATAATAATATAAAAATTTACTAATGTATGGACTTTATATACGCGCTGAATCCTTGTAAAGCAACCAAATCAAAGCGCTCAGATTTCATTTCATACCACTTAAAGTCACGGCAAGATTTCTCCCGTGAAATCGGGCTGCCACTCCCGGGAGAGCGAAGAGCGCGTCGCCACAAGCGATGCGGCCACCCTTTTTTTTTTTTTTATGTCCTGCAACTGTATTTGTTTTCCCTATCAGACAGACAACACATCATAGAGACATACATACAGACAGACAGAGTCATAGAGACATCATACATACAGTCATCAGACACGCACATAAACACCAAACATATGCACGCGCGCGCGCACAACACACACACACAACACACAAAACGCACACAAAAAGCACACACACCCACACACACACACACACACACCACACACAAACAAACACCACACAGAGCCTCAATACACACACAGCCTCATACACGCAGGGACACACACACCCACACATACACACACACACACACACACACACCACACACACACACACACACAACAAACCACACAAACAAGTGCGTGAATATTGTGTTCTACACGCGCAACGCACACAACCATTTTACACACACACACACACACACACACACACACACACACACACACACACACACACACACTCACACACACACACACAAACACACACACACACACCACACACACACACACACAAAAGACCTCATATTATTTGACAAAGCAGCACTTACACATTCCTTATCCAACGTGGTGTGTGTGTGTGTGTGGTAGTGTGTGTGTGTGTGTGTGTGTTGTGTTGTGTGTGAGGTGGTGTGTGTGTGTGTGTGTGTGTGTGCTATGTATGGTTGTGTGTCAATGTGTGTGTGTGTGTCTATGGGTGATAGTGTCTGTAGGTCTCTGTGTGGTAAGTGCCGTGCTCGCAATATATAGTGTGTGTATGCGGGGTCCAGCAATCTTGCGTGTGAGCGTGCCCTGATGCATACACTGAGTGATGCCTTGCATTCTTGCTTGCGTGCTTGTGAGTGCGCGCTTGCTCGCGCGCTTGCTGTAACTTACTGAGGCATGTCGCTGGCAGACAAAGAGGTACATGTGGCGCAGGGTGTTGTGGCCCAGTCCCATGACAAGCGATATGACAGTGCAGGAATCGTGACCCTTTGAGCCTGGCGTAAAGCTAAACAGACAACCGGTCATAACCACAACAGCCGCCACAGGGGGCGTCAGGCATCAAAAAATTTAAAAAAAACAGAAAACAAACGGCAACCAAAGGCACCAAAAAAACCCCACCCACAGGGACCCTTTCCCGGAAAACCCCCCCCGGGGCAAACCCGGTTTCCCCACAAACCCACCCGCCCAACAAACCCCCCAGACACAACACACAACAACAACACAACAAGCAACACAACAACAGTACAACACCACACACACCCCCCCACACACACACCCCAAAAACACAAAAAGACACAAAAGACACACCCCAACACACCCACACACACACACACAAAAAAAAAAACCTTTCCACCCCTTTTTAAGGAGGACAAAAAAATTTTAAAAAAAAAACCAAACAAAACCCAAAAAAAAAAACAAAAAGTCAAAATGGTTCAACCCCAAAAAAAAACACACCACACACACACCACAAAACAAAACAAAAACCAACACACACACAAAAACACACAACACAACACACACACCCCACACACACAAAAACACAAAAACAGCCTGGAGCCAATATAAGCGTACGCACTCACGCAACGCACGCACACACGCACGAATACCCATATACGCGGCACAGCGCACGCACACACACACACACACACACCGGAGCGCACGCATGGGCGGCCCACGCGCCCACTGTACAAAAGCACACCCACGCTTCTGCCATGGAGAAGACCTCACATTTTTTTCCCCAAGAATTCTAGATCGAGAAATAACCTCTCTCTCTCATCTCTCTCATCTCTCTCTCTCCTCTCTCACATCTCTCTAACTCTCCATCTCCATCTCTTCCGTCTCTCTCCTCTCACTCTCTCTTCTCTCTACTCTCTCTCTCTCCTCCATCTCTCTCTCTCCCTCTCTCTCCTCTCACTCTCTCTCTCTCT
>CM054152.1:14659248-14669248 GCA_028751875.1 Rapana venosa | reverse complement strand
ACACACACCAAACCCAAAGAGGTCCGACAAAACCCCCCCCCACTGCTGCCCCAAAGGGTTAAAACCCGCCCGCAAACTGACGGAAACACATAATGGGGTTGGGAACCGGGTGAAAAATTCTTTTAATTGGGGGGGGGGAGAAAAGAGAGAGAAAGGAGAGGAAGAGAGGGGAAAAAAGGGGGGAAAAGAAGAAACAAACCCCGCGACAAAACAACAGAGCAACAAAACACAAGGCCAAAGAAAAGACCAACAACGAATGGAAAGGAAAAGGGGGGGGCCATAAAAACCAAACCAAAAAAAACCCGCCAAGCAGAACCTATTTTGGGGCACCGGAAAACGCAAAACCCCCCAACACACAAAAAAAAAAAAAATTTAAAATTTTAAAAGATAATAAAAAAGAACCCCTTTTTTTTCCCGAATTTCATATTTCTCTTTCCCCTCCATGGTACACAGCAGTTTTAAAAATTGTTCTCTTATTCTGGGTTTCCGGGAAAATCTCCCAATCTTTTAAAAAGGCCCGGGCCCATTACCCCGAAAAATTTTCCCCCAATTTCCTCAGAAGAGATACAAATTAACCTACCAGAAAATTTATAAACAAAAAAGGGAAAGAAAAAGCCAAATGTTATTATTAGCTACAATATCAATTACTCCAGGCCGGTGAGAAAAATCATGCGGCACCAAAAAAGGCCTCCCTAAAAAGCACAACACAATCCAAAAAGACCCGTAAAAGGAATAAATAAATAAAAAAAATAATTTTTTAAATCCCCAACCTGAACAACTTCAAACCAAACCAACCCCACGTTTTTCTCCCCTTTTCCCCTCTCTCTCTCTTTCCTTTTTCTCACCTCCCCCCCCCCACATACACACCACGCACCTCCCCCCCCCCCCACACAAACTTACAAACACCCCCCCCCCCACACACACACTACACCACGCACTTTTTCTCACGTAGCACACACACATCATCTATCTATCTAACTACTATCTAAACTTCATCTACTATCTTCTATCTATCATCTATCTATCATCCACCATCCATCCATCCACCATCCATCCACCATCCACCCTACCATCCTCCCTCCATCTATCTATCTATCCGTCCATCCTCCATCTACATTTATCTATCGTCGTCTGTCGTCTGCCTTTATCTACAATTTTTATCCCACTATCATCTATCTTTATCTACTTCTATCTACAAACTATAATATCAATCTATCTATCTATCTATTTTTATCTATCTATCTACTCTGTCTGATGGTGTGGTGTGTATATGTAATATAAGTGACATAAAATATATTTATACTAGTCTTCCTACCATTTCGCCACCTGGCACGGACGGTGAGGTCTTATCCCCCAACGGGAACACTCCTGGCTGCGCCCTTCCCCCTCCACAGGTCCCCCCATCATCCCTGCAACAAGACAACCACACACACCGTGCATGCCCTTTCCTTCTCTGCCTACTTTCATCATCATCACAAATCGTCATCATCATCACTTTTTACACTAAAATTAATAGTACGCATCCCCATAAAATTATACACTGCAACCCCCTCCATCCCCCACCCTCCACCACCTCGACCCCGTGTATGCTGGTTTTTTTGTAAATTTTGTCATCTGTTCCCAGCCACTTCAGTCACAAGGCAATTTATGAGTAGAGAGTATGAATACTCATTGAGTGAACCAAAAGAACTGAAAGTATAAACACCCCCCCCCCCCCTATCCCAAAGAATACAAGAACAATGCCCACATCTTTTGACAGGCGGCAGAGAGATTAGCGGGGTAAGGCAAACAATTAATAAAGGTTCCCATCACCTAAAACTAGCTTTGGGGAGCCGGGTGTCAGAGACCTCGCTTCTCTAAGGCCGGCATCTTGAGAGTGGCATTCTTTTCCTCTCTCTCGCTGCTCTCCCTTCCCTGTCCCTATAGAGAGGCAGATACTCGGTTACACCTGGTAAATTGGGGGGGGGGGGGGGGGGTACTGTACCCAAGCCAAGGTGCTTGAAAAGGGCCACCCATCCACTAACAACCTTGCTCAACCCTGCTTTGTCCCTTTGCTTAGGGAGAGCAAGCGCTTTCAAAAACTGAGCAGGAAACGTACAGCTAAAACCTGTCGAGTTGTAGTTTTCGTTTTGAATAGAGATTAGGGTTTGGAACGCGCGCGCGCGCACACACACACACACACACGTACACACACACACACACCACACAAAACACGTACACACACAACGTACACACACACACATACACACACACACGTACCCCACCCCACACACACACACACACACACCAACACCACTCACACTCACACACACTGACCTCAGCCGAAATAAGAAACGCATGTCCTCCCTGTTCTTGGCCTCTGCTATATGGGGCCTGGAGGCCGGGACAGTAGTCTCTGGCCTTTTCGTAGCTCATGGTTTTGGGGGCCTTTAGGAAGCATTGTTGTCGTGGAAAGTCCAGCCCTCCGGGCAACCTACGGTTCAAATGCAAAAGAAGAGAGAGAGAGAGAAGAGGGAGAGAGAGAGAGAGAGAGAGAGGAAAGGGGAGAGAGAGAAGGAGAGAGAGAGAAGAGAAGAGAGAAGAGAGAGAGAGAACTAAAGCAAGAAAACACTGATTGTTCTTCACTAAGAAGAGACGGGGGTAGCCTAGTGGTTAGAACATTGCGCTCGCAATCTGACGACCCGGGTTCGATTCGCGTTCAAGGGTGATATTTTCCCCTGGAGTTAACATCAGTGCAGACTCCACTCTCGCCAGAAGTCCTTCGGATGAGACTATAAACCGAGGCTCCGTGCGCGAACGCACGCAGAACATCTTGCGCACACGTTAAATCCTGTTCCGCTTTTCGGAAGAGTAGGCCTTTGTGTGCCGGTGGGAACGGATGACAAAATTTACAAAACTACATACACACGGGGACTGGATGTACAAAAAGCACATAAGTGCTTATTCCATTATCCTAGATATAAAAGAAAAAAATATAAAAAAAAGTTTTCAAGCGCATCTCTGGTTTTAAAAAATAGATGCATAAACGAGTCATTATCGAATAAAAAATGGACAAAGACATGCCTTATATGAAAGGAGAAGGGAAGATTTTGAAAGAGAGAAACACATAAACGAAGAGATACAAACTGAAGATAACACAACACCGCATTTTGTAAGAGTAGGCCTTTGTGTGCCGGTGGGAACAGATGACAGAAATTTACAAACCGCATACACCCCGGGATTGGATGTAAAAAAGCACATTAGTGCTTATTCCATAATCCTCGACATAAAAGAATAAAAGAAAAAGAAATAAAAGGAATACCAAATGACTTTTTCAGATTCTGATGTTAGCTAATCCTGCTGGAAAGATGATAAACTGTTTCTGTACAGTACAGTCCCTGGTAATGAAAGGTTCAAGGCCCATTACATGAGCACACGTACACACAAGCATCAAGCAACTTTACGATCATACACATGAAAGGTCCAGAACGTTTTTTTCGATAAAGTTGACATGTTTTATTGGATCAAATTAAATTTTCAAATTAGCGTTGAAGGATTTTAGAGTTTAAATATAATGTATATATATTTTTTTTTTTAAAAACGAGGATGGAGAGAGTTCCAGATAACAGAACTTTCTAGCAGAAAGATCTTAGGCTGAAAGAATTAAAACTGGTTCGCGGAAGTGGATTTCTTACTGAGAGTTAATTCTAGGGTAAAAAAAATCATCTTGAACAGAAACCGTTAGAATCAGATTACGAGCACAATGCTCGAACCACAAGGCTATCCAGCCCCCTCCCGTCCCAATAAAAGTTGAATAGGTAAATAAATAAATAAATGAATAAATAACAGATGACCATTCTGACGATTCTAACATCGAGCACCTGATTGAAGAAGGGAAGACCATACTTACCCCCACAACGTAGCCCAAGGGAGACCATTTGGAATTGGCTGACAAACTGTGCGGCCGTCATGTTGGGGTTGTTTTGCAGTGTAGCTGACGTTCATCCCCACAGGAGAGGAAGAGCTGACGATCCTGCTGAGTTGTTCCGTCCACTGGAGCAACGGGCTTCCCGCAGACCTGCTGCTGTCTGCAAAAAACAGACCACGTGATGCGTGCCTGCTGCAAACTTGAATAGTGTACACACACACACAGACACACAGACACACACACACAGACACAGAGACACAGAGACACACAGACACAGACAGACACACCACAGACACACACACACAGACACAGACACAGAGACACACAGACACAGACAGACACACACACAGAGACACACACACACAGACACACACAAACATACACACACACGGAACCTCGCTCTCTCTCCTCTCTCTCCTCTCTCTCTCTCTCCTCTCTCTCTCTACTCCATCCTCTCTCTCATCTCCTCTCTCCTCCTCTCCTCTCTCTCTCTCACACACACACACACATACACCGCGCGCTCGCGTAAAGAAACAGCTGCTAAACTTAAAAACAACAACAACAACAACTTTATATCTCTTATGATGTCCCTTCTAGTGCTGTTGCTTCAATGTTGACCATCTGAATGTCACATACGAGATCGCTGTGCGTGTGTATGTGTGGTGTGTGTGTGTGTGTGTGTGTGTGTGTGGTGTGTGGTGTGTGTGTGTGTGTGTGTGTGTGTGTGATAACCTAAAAATCCAGATCAAAACAGTACATACAGGGCTGGCTTTATCCTGGGAGGCAGCACATCATTGCAAGTTCTGGCACATTTCCGTCTCGCCTCCACGTGGTCTTTGGAACAATTGCCAGCAGCTTTGAACTGACTGCAGTCACTGGCCGTGTCATAAGGTGTTTCTGAGACAAAACCACAGTGTCAAATAGAAAACAACAGCTAAAGAGCGTTATACATAATTATACCAATCACCAGTGACTTTGAACTGACTGCAGTCACTGGCCGTGTCATAGGGTTTCTGAGACAAAACCCACAGTGTCAAATAGAAAACAACAGCAAAGAGCGTTATACATAATTATAACAATCACCAGTGACTTTGAACTGACTGTAGTCACTGGCCATGTCATAAGGTGTTTCTGAGACAAAACCACAGTGTCAAATAGAAAACAACAGCAAAAGAGCGTTATACATACCAATCACCAGTGACTTTGAATTGAGTGTAGTCATTGGCCGCATTATAGGATGTTTCTGAGATGAAACCACGGTGTCAAATAGCAAAACAACAGCAAAAGATTGTTATATATTAATTATACTAATCACCATGGTTTTGAACTGACTGCGGTCATTAGCTGTGTCATAGGAGTTTCTGAGACAAAACCACCCTGTCAAATAGGAAACAACAGAAAAAAGCATTACCTATATACCAGACCTTGCATGTCAATTTCCATTGTGCAAAGCAACTGTCTGATCATTAGTTCTTTGTACCACACTGAAATGAACTTTAGACAAGATATGCATGCTCGTACCATATAATCATGCTGACTGCATTGGCACATAGGCAGACACACATATGTGTTTACAAGCACACCTATGAACACATGTAAAACAGCCCACTCTCATTACTGATTGTTTTTCAAGTTGAAAGATGGCAAAAATCCCAAAGCACAACAACCACTTCTACTGAGTACAATAGAATGTAGATGGATGGGAATGCAGTAACATCAATCAGTAACAAAATTGACTCAGAAGACAGAGCAGCAACAGTACCTGAGCTGCATCTGCCCACACACACACATACACTTACACTCGCGTTCAAGATTCAAGATTTAATTCCTTTCACTCCTTTGGGGTATGAGGATTACAAACAATTGAACAGGAGAATAAACCTAACAGCAATACCCAAAAGTAATATGAACACTAACAGTAACTAAAAGGCAAGAATTCATCGCATAATGATAACAAACAGTATGTTCTTCTTTGGAGCCAGAAGGCCCATAGAGCCGGAGCTTATCCCGTTTCTGTAGCGTTAAGCGAACTGATGGTTTTTTCACCACCCCTGTGACAGGACGCTAGTCTGTCGCCAGATACTTCCCTAGCAGAGCTGTACCCATTGTACACCGGTGGAGTGAGGAAAATAGGAGTAAAGTGTCTTTCCCAAGGCACAACACCGAGCCGAGCGGGATCGAACCCACGACCTCTGATCACGATTTGACCGCCTAAACCACTCGACCACGGTGCCTCCAAAGCAAACAGTATTAATGACTTAATACTATTTTTAAGTATACACATTTCTTTAAAAGACATAATCTACACATATGAAAGACAATTGAAATTTAAAGAAATACCTGCAAATCTTATGAATTTTGAGAGCGACAGGAGACCTTTTCGAGATTTGCCTTTCATTAGCCGACAAAAACTATAACTGGACATGGGTTGAAGAAAATGTCATAAATGTTTGAAGTGGGGACATTCCATGATAAAATGAAATTCATCCCCTAAAACAGACATATTGCATTTTGAACATATTCTTTCTTCCCTTGGTATATTATGGAAACGTCCAACCTCAATAGGAAGCTTGTGACAGCTACAACGAAACTTCATAAGAGCGTAAACATATACATCTGGTAGACAAGTGATATATTTTTCCATACCAAAATCGATCTATAGTTTTTATAATAAAGGCATCTCCTATTACTCCACAGCTCAGTTCTCCATTCATTAACAAAAATTTCTATTAAGAAGGCTTTGATATGTGAACTTGTAGAATGTATACTTGAACAAAACTGTCTCTCCCACAAACAGTCAAATCCGCTTTGTACGAAAATATGTTTTATCTTATTTAGCCTTGATGATTGAATTTAAGATTTGTCACGTAAATCTTCATCATCTGATAAACATTTGAGATTTTCAGACTGGATTCCAGCAGCTGCATCCAGAAACGAAACATTGAACAGAGACCAAAATAGACAAAGGATATCTGCCCGTTTCTCATAATACTAGCCAAGTTGATGTACGCTTTAAAAGAAATATACTTTAAAAATCTTAACTGAAACTTGTCAATTATTATTAGGTTTCATATCCCAAATTTCACATCCATACAACAAAACAGGTACAAACGATTTTATCGAATAAATCAAGTGTCACATGTATAGGTAGTTCTTTTTGCTGTGCATCCTTATCAAACTAAACATAACTTTAGTAGCTCTACGAGATCTATTGCGGCCGAAAACCATGGTTTTTGTTTTCACTGGATTCACAAGTTTCCACTGAGAACAGTAAGCATATAAATTGTCTCAAGTAATTAACTAATTAATTAATTAATCAAAGCAGAATTAAACCAATAAATAAAATGGAATATTAATTAATTAAATAATAAATAATAATTAAACTAAATCAATTAAATTAATTAATTAAAGCAGTTAACACACACACATACCACACACACACACACACACACAACACACACACACACACACACACACACACACGGCCCCAGCGTGCACGCACACACACAGACATCCACACCTACGACAGAGGATGGCTCTACAACTCCTCAGAATCAGAGGCACATACCCAAAAGCAGACGTCGCAGTAATTGCGGTCACAGTTGTGCTGGTGTAGCACCAAGGTCGCATGCCGTTGCCAGGTGTACGGCAAAAATTCTCCCGTAAATCGCCCTTCAGATCACTGCACACACCACAGTCACGTACATCATACGTCATCCTTTCAATGCGTTTTTGGATTTTTCAATTTTTTTTCTTTTTTTCTTGATGTCATTTGTTATTACTATGTAGTAACCCTCCCCCCCCCAAACACACTCACAGACATATGCACGCACGCACACACACACACACACACACACACACACAAACACACACACAACACACACACCACACACACACACACGTACAACACACACACACGTACACACACAAACACACACACACACAGACTGACATATGTACGCGCGCGCACACACACAACCACTCACACACATTTACACACATGCTATAAATCTGTCTGTCTCTCTGTGTGTCTGTCTGTCTGTTTGTCTCTCTGTCTATCTCTCTTTCTCTTTCTGCATGCATGCATGCATGCATGCATGCATGCATGCATGTATGTATGTATGTATGATGTATGTATGTATGTAAGTATGTATGTATGTATGTATGTGTCTGTCCGTCTGTCTGTCCGTCTGTCTGTCCGCCTGTCTATCTATCTATCTATCTATCTATCTATCGATCTATCTATCTATCTATCTAAAAAACAACCCAACAACTTTTGCCTCCAGCTGTACATACTAGGCTGCGAAGGCAAAGTGCTTGCAGTGTTTGGTTTGTTCCACGGCACACAGGGCTTGAAGTCACGTGTGTAGCTGACGTCACCTCTGTAGTCCCGACCTTTGCCCTTGGGTCATAACAATGGTTCTCCGCTGGTGATGACACATAACAATGATGGATCGTAATGTATTTCAATGACCAGTCAAAGGGTAGACCTTGTTTTGGGTCTTTAGGTTTCGGTTTAATCACATATAATGTACTACTACTACTACTACTACTACTGCTACTGCTACTGCTGCTGCTGCTGCTGCTACTGGTGATGAGAATGATGATGATGATGATGATGATATGATAGATGATGATGATGATGATAATAGTAGAAGTAATAATAATAATGATAATAATAATAATGATGATGATGATAATAATGATAATAATAATAATGATAATATATGCAATTTATATAGCGCTAAATCGTATAAAGCAAACAAATCTAATGGCTTGCCCTCAAATCAATTACACGCATGCAACATTCTACAAACATTCAGATTAATAGATGTCAAAATTACACTCACACACACAGACACACACAGACACACACATGTACGCGCGAACACGCTTAGGTAGGGTGATAGAGCTGAAGGAGACAGACATGAGGGGGAAAGCCTCGGGTAGGAAATAAGTGCGATTTGAGGCTGGATTTGAATGTATCAGACATAAGCTTTTGTCAAATGGAGGGAAGGAGGTCATTCCAGGTAGATGGACCAGAAACACAGATATATCAAGTGTCTGTATTCTTCTTTTCCGTTGTAGAACGCCCAGACAGCAACTGTTGTTGTCTGTCATATGAGAAAAAACGCTTAACGCTAACGAGTTAACGGGAGTAGGGAATAAACCAATGTGAATTGTGCTTGGTGTGCTGCCCTTAAGCGCCTGTCAAGTCAGGCCCAGCGTATCCGACTTCGGCGTGGGACAGAATGGTTATCTTTTAAGTCTCTCTAAAAAAAAGGGGGCAGGGGTACTGATAAAAAAAGGCTGAAAATAGACAGGAAGGAGGTGACAGGAAGAAAAGGAACATGCCCCCCTCCCCCCCAAAAAAGCGGGATAGAAAAGAGGGGATTCCTAGCACAGAGTTTGCAGAAGATGGAGATGCTTTTCATACAGACAGGCCCCTGGCATCCTCACGGGGAAAGAGCATAAAGTTGTCCTCTTTCCCCTTGTCGATTTATTTTACTTTTGGAGGGTTGGAGTTATTTTTCGAGTAAGTGTTCTTGTGAGTGGTGGTTATTTCTCATTCTTATTACTGATATTTATGAGTTTAGGATGAGCGTCATACTCTACTATGTATATCATTAATACGTAATGCACACAAGATGCCCTGTCACTGTCTCGGCCTGTCTGTCTGAAAGTCCTCTCTGTTACCTTTTTGTCATTTTTGTTCTAAAAAAAAATCAAATCTGTTTATCTATATGCATTTGTATGCATCCACCCTCTCTCTCCTCTCTCTCTCTCTCTCTCACTCCTCTCATCATCTCTCTCTCTCTCACTCTCTCTCTCTCTCTCTCTCTCTCTCTCTCTCTCTCTCCTTTCCTCTTTTTCTCAAAACTTGTCTCTCTGCCCTCTCTCTCTCTCGATTTATTCTTTTTTACCAAACAAACTTCTCTCTCTCTCTCCTCTATTTTTTTTCCAAACAAACTTTTTCCCTCTTCCTCTCTCTTCTTTCCAAACAAACTTTTCCTCTCTCTCTCTTCTCTCTCTCCTCTCTCTCATCTCTCTCTCTCTCTCTCTCTCTGTCGATTGATATTCTTTTCAAATGGG
>CM054152.1:14654248-14656748 GCA_028751875.1 Rapana venosa | reverse complement strand
CCTTTGGTCATCTTCTTCATCAGTGTCATCATCGTTATGTTATTATCATCGTCATCACCTTTGGTCATCTTCTTTATCAGTGTCATCATCGTTATGTTATTATCACCATCATCACCTCTGGTCATCTTCTTCATCAGTGTCATCATTGTTATATCATTATCATCATCATCACCTGTGGTCATCTTCTTCATCAGTATCATCATCGTTATATGATCATCATTGTTATGTTATCATCATTGCTATGTTTTCATCGTCATCACCACTGGTCATCTTCTTCATCAGTGTCATCATCTTCATGTTATTATCATCATCATAACCTTTGGTCATATTTTTCATCAGTGTCTTCATCGTTACGTTATTATCATCATCATCACCTTTGGTCATCTTCTTCATCAGTATCATCATCGTTATGTTATTATCATCATCATCACCTTTGGTCATCTTCTCATCAGTGCATCATCTTTAAATGTTATAATCATCATCATCACCTTTGGTTATCTTCTTCATCAGTGTCATCATCGTTATGTTATTATCATCATCATCACCTTTGGTCATCTTCTTCATCAGTGTCATCATCCCCATGTCATTATCATCATCATCACTGGTCATCTTCTTCAGCAGTGTCATCATCGTTATGCTTTCATCGTCATCACCTTATTTTTTTCATCAGTATTATCATCGTTATGTTATCATCATTGTCATCACCACTCGTCATCTTCTTCATCAGTGTTATCATTGTCATGTTATCGTTATCGTCATCATCACTGTTCATCTTCTTCATCAGTGTCATCATCGTTATGTTATCATTATCATCATCATCAATGTTCATCTTCTTCATCAGTATTATCATCGTTATGTTTTCATCATTAACATCATCACTCGCCATCTTTTTCATCAGTGTCATCATCGTTATGTTATCATCGTCATCATCACCTCATCTTCTTCATCATTATCATCGTTATGGTATCATCATCGTCATCACCACTGGTTATCTTCTTCATCAGTATCATCATCGTAATGGTATCATTGTCGTTGACTTCATCGTCATCAACAATCACAAGTAGTGAGATCGTTGTTCATCGGTAACAGTACCCCTGCTACTATTATCATCATTATCATGGTTAACATCGCTACCACCCACCACTGCCATTATCATGATCTTCTTCACCGTTGTCATTTTCATCATCAACGTCGTCGTCGTCGTCGTCGTCATCTATTGCTACTGCTATGGCTACTGCTACTGCTACAACAACAACAACATCAACAAAAACAACAACAAAAACTACTACTACTACTACTACTACTACTACTACTACTACTACTACTACTACCACTGCCGCTGCTGCTACTACTACTACTGCTGCTGCTGCTGCTGCTGCTGCTGCTGCTGCTACTACTACTACTACTGCTGCTGCTGCTGCTGCTGCTTCTACTACTACCACTGCTGCTGCTGCTACTACTACTACTACTGCTGCTGCTGCTGCCGCTGCCGCTGCCGCTGCCGTTGCTGCTGCTGCTGCTACTACTACTACTACTACTACTACACTACTACTACTACTACTACTACTACTACTACTACTACTACTACTACTTCTACTACATTACTGCTGCTGCTGCTACGACTACTACAAGGACTACCACAACGACTACCACAACGACTACCACAACGACGACTACTACTACTACTACTACTACTACTACTACTACTACTACTGCTGCTGCTGCTGCTGCTGCTGCTGCTGCTGCTGCTGCTGCTGCTGCTGCTGCTGCTGCTGCTGCTGCTAATACTACTACATTACTGCTGCTGCTACTACTACTACTACTACTACTGCTACCCCTCACTCCCCACCCCAATTCCTTCCTCCTAGCGACACAAACCATTACTATATCCATTAAACTCCATCGTTATCAACTACACAACCTAACATAACACAACCACCACAATCTCCTCTCCTCTGCTCCTCCCCTTCCTCTTTCTCCTCTTCTTCCCACTCATAGTGCAGTGATACTTGCAGTGATCTGCCAGTAGCAGTCCAAGCTATTGCGGTAAGGGCCAGGGAAGTTGGGGGAAGTGATCTGATGGGATGGCTTCTCTTTCGTCAGCTTGATAATCCCACCACAAAACTCTGAAATGGAAAAACATTAAAACTAAACAAAACGAACACTTTTTCTGAGCATGGGGAATTCCATGATGCTTGTACTAATTTGGTTCGTCATATTGTTATATGTTCATGCATGTATACATACGTATATACATACATTACAAAGTACATCCATACGTACGTACGCACGTACATACATACATACATACATACATACATACATACATACATACATACATACATACATACATACGTTCACTGTTCACTGTTCACTGGTCCCGTAACCCGCCAGGGTCGTGGGGGCGCTGCATGGTGGACGAACGGTGGACCAGCTGGCTCCACTTAGCGCGGTCGTGGGCAAGTGCCTGGTGACACTGAAGTCCTCCCCCATCCGGATC
>CM054152.1:14643882-14653748 GCA_028751875.1 Rapana venosa | reverse complement strand
TATTTTTCCCCCCCTTTCCCCCCCCCCTCTCCTTTTTCTTTTTCCCTTCTCTCTCTTCTCTTCTCCCTCTCTCTTCTCTTTTCTCAACCCTCCTTTTCTCTATCTCTTTCACTCCCCCCTCTCTCTCTCTCCTCACCTCTCTGTCTCCTCCACACTCTGTCTGTCTCTCTCTCTTCTCCAACCTTTCTCTCTTCCTCCACTCTTTCTCTCCCTTCTCCCTCCTCTCTCTCTCTCACCTCTCTCTCTCTTCTCCACCCACTCTCTCTCTCTCTTCTCCACCCTCTCTCTCTCTCTTCTCCACCCCCTCTCTTCTCCACTCTCTCTCTGTCTTCTCCACCCTCGCTCTCTCTCTCTCTCTTCTCCACGTCTCTCTCTCTCCACCCCCTCTCTCTCTCATCCCAACCCTCCCTCTCTCTCTCTTCTACACCCTCTTCTCGACTCCTCTTTCTCTCTTCTCCACCCTTCTCTCTCTCTATTCTCCAACCCCCCTCTCTCTCTTCTCCACCCCCCCTCTCTCTCTCTCTTCTCAACTCTCTCTCTCTCTCTCTCTCTCCTCCCCTCTCTCTCTCTCTCTTCTCCACGCCCCTCTCTCTCTCTTCTCCACTCCTCCTATCTCTCTACACTCTCCCACTGTCTCTCTCTCTCTTCTCTACCCTCTTTCTCTCTCTCTCCACTCTCTCTCTCTCCTCCACTCTCTTTTCTCCGCACCCATCTCTCTCTTCTCCCTCCTCTCTCTCTCTCTCTTCTCCACTCTTTCTCTTCCTGCACTCTCTCTCTCTTCTCCACCCTCTCTCTCTCCTCTCCTCCATCTCTCTTCTTCACCCTCTCTCTCACTCTCTCTCTCTCTCTCTCTCTCTCTCTTCTCCTCCCTCTCTCTCTCTTCTCACCTCTTTCTCTCTCTTCTCAACACTGTCTCTCTCATTTTCCACCCTCTCTCTCTATCTTCTTTACCCTCTCTCTCTCTCTCTCCTCTCATCTCTCTCTCTCTCTCTCTTCTCACCCTCTCCTCTCTATCTCTCTCTCTCCACTAACTCTCTCTCTCTTCCCCACCCCCTCTCACTTTCTCTCTTCTCCACCCGCTCTCTCTCTCTCTCTCTCTCTCTCTCTCTCACTCTCTCTCTCTCTCTTCTCAACCGTCTCTCTCTATCTCTTTCAACTCCACTCTCTCTCTCTCTTCTCCACCCTCTCTGTCTCCTCCACACTCTGTCTCTCTCTCTCTCTTCTCCAACCTTTCTCTCTCCTCCACTCTTTCTCTCCCTTCTCCATCCTCTCTCTCTCTCGTCCTCTCTCTCTCTTTTCCCCCCCGTCTGTCTCTCTGTTTTCTCTCTCTCTCTCTCTCTCTCTCTCTCTCTCTCTTTCTTTCTTTCTTTCTTCTCCACCCTCTCACTCTTTCCTTCTCTCTCTCTATCTCTCTCTCGTCTCCACTATCTCTTTCTCCCTTCTCCACCCTCTCTCTCTCTCTTCTTCACCATCTGTCTAACTTCTCCATCCTCTCTCTCTCTCTTCTCCACCCACTCTCTCTCTCTCTTCTCCACCCACTCTCTCTCTCTCTCTTCTCCACCCTCTCTCTCTCTTTTTTCCCATCTGTCTAATTTCCCTCCCTCTCTCTTTCTTTCCCCCTTTTTTCCCCCCTCTCTCTTCTCCTTTTCCCCCCCTTTTCTTCTTTTCCCCCCAAAACCCCTCTCTCTCTTTCCCCCCCCAAACCCCTTTTTCTCCCCCTTTTTCTTCTCCAACCCCCTTTTTCCCCCCCTCTCTTTTTTCCCCCCCCTCTCTCTCTTTTCTCCACCCCCCTTTTCCTTTCTCCCCCTCCACCTCCCTCCTTTTCTCTTTTTCTCTCTTCTCTACCCCTTTTTCTCTTTCCACTCTCTTCTTCTTCCCCACTCTCTTCTTTTTCCACCCTATCTTTTCTTCTCCATCCTTCTCTCTCTCTCTCTCTCCCCTCTCTCTCTCTCTCTCACCCTTTCCCCCCCCCCCCCAACTTCTCTCTCCCCTCTTCTTCTCTCTTTTCTTTCTTTCCCTCTTCTCTCCTTTCCCCTCTCTTCTTTTTCACCCTCCTCTCTCTTGCACCCCTCTCACCCCTCTTTTTCTTTTCGTCCCACCCTTTTTCCCTTTTTCCCCCCAATTTTTTTCTCTTCTCCCCCCTCTCTTCTTTTACCCCTCTCTCTCTTTTCTCTCTCTTCTCTCTCTCCCTCTCTCTTCCCTCCTCTTCTCTCTTTCTTTTCCCCCTCTCCTCTCTCTTTTCCCCCGTTTTCTCTCTTTCCATTCTTTTTTTTTTTCTCTTTTCCCGCCCCCCTCTTTCCCCCTTTTCTCTTCTTTACCCCATTTTCTCTTTTTCCCCCTTTCTCTCTCCTTCTCCTTTTCCCCTCTCTTCCCCTTTTCTCTTTTCCCCCCCCCTTTCTCTCTCTCTCTCCCTTTCCCCCCCTTTTTCTTTTTTTTCCCTTTTTCCCTTTTTCTCTCTTCTTCACCCACCCTCTCTCTCTTATTCACCACACTCTTCTTTTTTTCTCTCCCTTTTCTCATTCTCTCTTCTTCTCCACCCTTCTTCTTCTCCATTTTTCCCCCCTTTTCTTAAAATTTCCCCCCTCTCTCTTCTCTTTCTCCAACCTCTTTCTTTTTTCTCCCTTCTTCTCCCAAACCCCCCCCCCCCCCTCTTCTTTTCACCCCACCCCTTCTTCTCCCCACCACCCCTTTTTCTCCTTTTGCCTCTCTTTCTCCCAAACCCCCTCCTCTTTTCTCCTCCCCTCTTTATCTCCCCTCTCTCTTTCTCTCTTCTCCCCCCTCTCTCTCTTTTTTTCTCCCCCTTTTTCTCTCTCTTTTTTTCCCCCCCCTCTCTCTTTTCTTCCCCCTTTTTTCCCCCTTCTCTTTCTCCCCCCCCCTTCTCTCCCCCTCCCCCCCACTCCCTTTTTCCCCCCCCTTATCCCCTTTTTCCCCCCCCCCCCTTTTCTCCCCATCTTCACCCCCTTCTTTTCCTTTCCCCACAAACCTCCCTTTCTTTTCTCTTTTCCCAACCCCCCCCCTCCCCTCTCTTTTCTCTCTTCTCCCCCCCCTTTCTCTCTTTTCCTTTTTCCCATTTTCCCCTTTCCCCCCCTATCTTTCCATCCTTTTTTTTCTCTTTTTAAACCCCCCTTTCTCTTTCTCTCTCTTCCCCCTCTTTCTCCACCCCCCTTTCTCTCTTTCCACCTCCCCTCTCTTTTCTCCACCCCCTCCCCCTCTATCTCTTTCTCCCAACCTTTTTTTTCTCTTTTTCTCCACCCCTCTCTCTCTTTCTTTACCCCCCCCCTCTTCTTCTCACCCTTCTCATTCTTCTCTTTTCCCCCTTCCTTTTTTCCAAACCTTTTTTCCCTTCTTCTCCTACCCCCCTTCTCTCTTCTTCTCACCCCCCCCCCCCCCTCTCTCTTTCTCCACCTTTTTTCCCCCTCTCTTCTCTTTTCCACCCTTTTTTCTCTTTTTCCCCATCCCCCCTTTTCTTTCTTTCCCACCCTCCCCCCTTCTCCTACCTCTCTCTCTTCTTTACCCCCCCCCCCAACCCCCCCTCTCTCTTTACACCCCCCCCCCTTCTTTTCCCCCCCTTCTCTATTCTCCACCCTTTTTTTTCTCCCCCTTTTTCCCACCCCACCCCCCCCCTCTCTTTTTTCTCCACCCCCTTCCCCCTCTCTCTTCAAATTTTTCCCCCTCTCTCTCTTCTCCACCCCTCTCTTCTTTTTTCCCTTTTTCTCCCCCCCTCTCTCTTTATTTTCTCCAAACCCCCCCTTTTCTCTCCCCCCCTCCTTTTCCCCCCCCTTCTTCCTTCTCCACCTTTTCTCCCTATTTTTTCCACTTCTTTCTCTTTTCCCCCCTCTCTCTTTTTCTTTTCCATTCTCTTCTCCCCCTTCTTTTTCCCCTCTCTCTCTTTTCTTCCCCCAATCCTCTTTCTCCCCCCTCTCTCTCCCCCCTTCCCCTCTCTCTTCTTCTTTTCCACCCCATTTTCCCCCCTCTCTCTTTCCTTCCCCCCTCTCTCTCTCTCTCCCCCTCCCCTCTCTCCTTTCCCCCCTTTTCCCCTCTCTCTCTCCTCCCCCTTTCCCTTTTCTTTTTCTCCCCCCCTTCTCTCTCTTTCCCCCCCCCTCTCCCCCCCTTCTCTCTCTCTTTCCACCCTCTCTCTCTCTTTCTCCACCCCTCTCTTTTCTCCCCCCTTTTTTTTTTTTCCCCCCTCTCTTTTTCTCTTTTCTCCCCCTCTTTTTCTATCTCTTTCACCTCCACTCTCTCTCTTTCTCCACCCCCCTCCTTTCCCCCACTCCTTTTTCCCTTTTTCTCTCTCCTCTTCTTCCCTCCCCTCTCCCTCACTCTCTCTTTTCTTTTCCCCCTTTTCCAAAAATTTTTCTTCTCTCTTTCCCCCCTCTCTCTCTCCTCCTTTCCCCTCTCCCTTTTCCCCCCTTCTCTTCCCCCATTTTTTCTCTTTTTTTTCTCCCTTCTCTCTCTTCCCACCCCCTCCTTTTCCCTTTTTCTCCCCTCTCTCTTCTCTCTCTCTCTCTCTCTCTCTTCTCCCCCTCTTTTTCTTCTCCACCCCCTTTTCTCTCTTCCCTTTTCCAACCCCTTTTTTTTTCCCTTCTCCACCCTCTTTTTTCTTTTTTCTCCACTTTTCTCTTCTTTTCCTCCACCCCCTCTTTTTCTCTCTTTTTCCTCCCCCCTTCCTTTTTCCACTCTCTCTCCCTCTCTTTTCTTTTTCCACCCTCTCCCCTCCACCCCTTCTCTTTCTCTTCCCCCCCTCTCCCCTCTTTCTTCCCCCCTTTTCTCTCTCTTTCTCTCTCTCTCTTCCTTCTCCACCCCCCCCTCTCTCCTTTTTTTTCTTTCTCTCTCTCTCTCTCCTCTTCTCTTTCCTTTTCCCCTTCCTTCTCCCCCTCTCTCTCCTTCTTTCTTTCTTCTCTCCTCCCTCTCTCCTTCTTTTCCTTTTTCCCCCCTTTTTTTATTTTTTTTTAATTTTTTTTCATTATCTTCTTTTCCTTTTCTCTTTCTTTCCTCTTTTTTGGTTTTTTAATTTTTTTTTCTTTTCCCAAATTCCCCACTCTTTTTCTCTTTATTTTTCTTTTTTCCCCGTCTCTCCTTTTCCCTTTTTCTTTTCTTAAAATTTTTTTCCTTTTCTCTCTTTTTTTCTTTTTTATTTTCCCTTTTTTCCTTTTTTTTTATTTTGAAAAAAAAATTTCCCCCAAAAAAAAACAAAAATTAAAAAAAAAAAACAAAAATTGTTGGGTTTTTAAAAAACCGGTTTGTTTTTTAGTTATTAATTAAATTTAAAAAAACCTGGGAAAACATCCCTTTTCTCTTTTCTTTCCCCCCCCCCCCCTTTTTTTGGTTAAATTTTTTAACCCCCCAAAATTCCCTTTTCCCTTAAAATTTTTCCAATATTTTATTGGGTTGTTGGGAAAAGTTTAAAAATAACACCCACCCCCCCCCACGAACCCCAAAACCCCCCCCCCCCTTTGCTTGGCAGTTTTTTTCTTTTCCTTTTTTTTTTGCCCTTTGCCCGTTCTCTTTTCCTTCCGCCCATTTGGAAACCGGGCCCCTTTTTCTATTCCTTTTCCCCACCCTCCCCCACCCCTTTTTGGTGGGGCCCAAATTTTTTTTCCCAAAAACCCCACCCTTTTTTTTAACCAAATTAAAAAACCATCTCGGTTTCCGAAAAAGTTGTTTTCAGGGGGGGGGGGTAAGGGAAAAGGAAACCCAAAAACCAGAAGAGTTCCCTTTGCTTCCCTAAAACTGGGGCCTTAACCTGTCTTTCCCTTTCTCTTTGTTCCTGATTGAACGGGATTCTTACTCTATATTTTCAATATTTTATGGGCTTGTGGGCTTTCTTGAGTTTTATGGTCACACCACACACCACACAACACCACAACCACACACACACACACACACAACACACACACACACACACACACACACACACACGCACAAAAACACAACAACCTATGATAGCTAGTTTGATAATTAATCATTTTCCAAGTTTGTTTTTTGACCCGAGTTCGCGCAGTTTGAATGTCTCTCTATTCCAGTTAAACGACAAGAACACCACATAAGGACACCACACAGGTCCTCTTTTCATCAAAATTTCAACCCACCATCAACACCACACTATTGCCGTGCCAACCACCTTCATCTCCCACCCACCACCCCCCACCCCTTCCCTACCCCATTAACCGATTCTGCGGTTTCCGAGTAGCTTGTATCAAGGGGTCATAGATAAGGAAAGGAACAAGTTTCCGACGGAAGTCAGCCGTCATCTCTGTCTCTCCCTCATTCTCTGTCTCTCTACCTGTCTGTCCTTCTCTCCTTGTCTGTGCATTATAGTCTTCTTTTTCTCTTTCTGTTTTTGTGCTTTTGTCTCTCTGTTCTGTCTCCCTCTTTATCTGTTTCTCTTGTATCTCGTCCTATTTGTCTATTTCTCTCCCCTTACCTCTCTCCAATATCTCTCCTCTGTGTGTTGTGTGTCAAGTCAAGTAAATTTTTATTCAGCTGGTACATTGAATAATGCATGTATTTGCGTTTTTTCATAAAGCCATCTAGAACAGATTTTCTTATGATTTAATACTGAAATTAGATGGTTACTCATGACCCTTTACAGATCAAGCTGACGACCACTGAACCAGAAGAGAATTCCCCGTTTGCGGTTTCAACTTGGAAAAAGACTGCAAGGCACATGAAGTCGCTTAAATCTTTAAGCTGAGATAGGGGGCATCGTGTCTTTCGTGTCTCCCCCTCGACCCCTAGGTCACGGAGTTGATGTGATGTTGATGATATGAGAGGGGCAGATTTGCGCATTGAATTTCCTCACAAAGATGACTTCAACAACCTCACAAGAGAACTTCAGCAAGACCACCCTTCCAGTGAGACAGACGTCTGGGATCCTTGGGGGGAAGAATAGAAAAAGAACCAACCGTGGGTTACAACGATATCCTGACCTGTGCGATCAAGTAGGGAGCTTTTAAGCCTGCGAAGAACAAAAACCCAGACGGCCGCCTGAAGAGTATAGATCAGTCAACAGGTCAATCAAGAAGAGATGGACTGAGGCCTATGGGAACTGGATGTCAGAACACTGATACAAGGTGAGAACGGAATGGCGAAGGATGGACAGCAAGGAGGCGTACCAGACCATCAAGTGGTACTAACAAGTCCAGCAGCCAAGACTTACGTTAGTGAAGGACAAAGAGGGGTCAAGTCCTTTCAGAGAGCGTAACTATCTTGAAGTGATGGACAGAATTAGTGCAGCGACCATGTACAATACTAGCTGAAGGCTGATCCGAAACAAACTTCACAGAGCAGATCCCAGGACCATCAGATCCTCTTGGTAAGCACACAGGTGTGGAGAAGACGGTAGAAGAGCGAATTAGATCCTTGAAAGAGGCAATTCACCAGGGCATTGGAACAAACATCACGGCTGAGCTCATCAAGTACGGAGGCACTGAGATGATCAAGGCACTAACAATTCATCTGCAAAACGCATCTGGACCAGCAAGAGTGGCCTGAACAGTGACCCATTCCATTCATAGTTTCACTTCCAAACAAGGGAGACCTGAGTGAAAGTGCCAAAATTACAGAACATTCAGTCTGATAAGCAATCCAAGCAAAGTTATTTTTTTCTACGCATTGGCCTTGAACAGGACTGAAACCACAAGCAGAAGAAATCTATCACGAAGATACAGGCAGGGATTCAGACCAGGTTCGAGCACTGTCGAGCAGATCTTCAACATCAGATTGCTCATAGATAAGCATTCTCCAACATCAACTACAGGCTCTACAACAACTTCATTGACTTCAAGAAGCCTTCGACGAGTGTGGCTAAGAGCTCTGTGGCAAGTCATGAGGGAGACTATAACTTTGACGAGGAACCTGGATTAAAGTCATCCCAGGCGCTGTATGACAATCCCACAGCGCTGTCCTCATGGGGTGGAGAATCGGGAGTTCTTCCGGACATTTCAGTTGGAGTTCGAAAGGTGCCCGCTATTCCACCGTTCTTTTCAACGTGTTACTGGTAGAAAAAATCATGCCGGAGGCCCTCCTTGACTTCAAGACAACATATCTCAATAGAGGAAGGGCAGTCTGCAATCTTCGATTCGCCAGACGATATTGATATCATGGGCCGCAGTGAAAAATAACTCAGGATCTCACACTATACTGGAACATCAGCCACATGCACTGTATGGAGGAGACAGCAGCACGGAAAAGGAAAGATCCTAGGGAACTGTACCACACCGACACTCCCACCAAGCATCAAGATGAGTGGCGAGACACTAGAGGAGGTGGAAACTTTAAGACTTGGAGCCGTCAATCCACAAAGAAGGTACGAGTCACACCAGCGGTGAAGATCAGACTTGCCTGTGGCAATGCTCCTGCATGATAAGCTGGGCGAAAGTGTGGAGAAAGAAAACCATAACATCAGAACCACACTAAGTCCGGTCTTACAAGGAACTGTCACATCCATTGCCTTGTACTGACAGACCCATTATGGCGGTCCATTGCAGCGTCGTGCGGGTACCACGGTCGTCCCGACAAGGGATGAAATGACATGGCATACGTTATGATTGTTGTTGTTGTTTGTTTTGCTTTTTGTTTGCTTCATTTGGGGGGGGGGATGTTTTGTCATTCTATTGTTGTTGATTTGTTATGTTTATCCTATAATAGTGTTGATGCACTTTTTGTGTCTGAGGGGGGGTTTGCTGTTTGTTTTAGTGTGTCTGCTGTGATGAATTTATCCTTTTATTGTTGGTGTTATTGTTGTTGCTTTTCTTCTTTTTCTTTTTTTCTTTTTCTTCTTCTTCTTCTTCATCTTCTTCTTATTCTTCTTCTTCGCAATTCTTCTTCTTTCGTCTTCTTCTTCTTTTCTTCTTCTTCTTCTTCGCAATTTTCATCTCTTCTTCTGTCGTCATATTCTTCTTCTTCTTCTTTTCTTCTTCTTCTTCTTCTTCTTATTCTTCTGCTTCTTCTTCTTCTTTTCTTCTGCTTCATCTTCTCTTCTTCGCAATTCTTCTTCTTCGCAAGTCTTCTTATTTTTCTTCTTTCTTCTTCTTCTTCTTCTTCTTTCTTTTCTTCTTCTCATTCTTTTTCTTCTTCTTTCTTTCTTTTCTTCTTCTTTTATTCTTCTTCTTCGCAATCTTCTTCTTCTTCTTATTTCTTCTTTTCTTCTCATCTTCTTCTTCTTCTTCTTCTTCTTCTTCTTCTTCTTCTTCTTCTTCTTCTTCTTTTTCTTTCTTTTATTCTTCTTCTTCTTCTTCTTCTTCTTACTTCATCTTCTTATTCTTCATCTTCTTCTTCTTTTCTTCTTCGTTCTTCTTCTTCGTTTCTTCTTTTCTTCTTTTTCTTCTTCTTCGCAATTCTTCGTCATATTTCTTTTTCTTTTCTTCTTCTTATTCTTCTTCTTTCTTCTTCTTCTTCTTCTTCGTCTTCTTCTTCTGTCTTCTTCTTCTTACTTCTTCTTCTTCTTTTCTACTTCTTCTTCTTCTTCCGTCTTCTTCTTCTTTCTTCTTCTTCTTTTCTTCGCATTCTCTTCGCTATTCTTCTTCTTCTTCTTTTCTTCTTCTTCTTATTCTTATTCTTCTGTTCTTCTTCTTCTGGCTTCTTCTTCTTCTTCTTCTTTCTTCTTCTTTTCTTCTTCTTCTTTCTTCTTCTTCTTCTTCTTTCTTCTTCTTCGCATTTCTTTTCACAGATCCTTGCAGCTCTTAATATAATATATAATAATAATGTATGGAATTTATATAGCGCTGAATCTTGTAAAGAACAATCAAAGCGCTCAGATGTTATTTCATACTCTTTAAGGCACGGCGATTTCTCTCCGTGAAAATTCGGGTCTGCTCTCCCCGGGGAGAAGCGGGAGAACGCGTCGCACTTAGCGCTGCGCCACC
>CM054152.1:14631382-14638882 GCA_028751875.1 Rapana venosa | reverse complement strand
GCTGCATCCTCTGTGAGAGACACAGTAGAGAGAGAGACAGAGAGGAGGAGTGCAAGACGAACCGATAGCTGACAGGATCTGGTTGCATATCACTACGACGTTAAAACAGTTGGACTAGACTGATCTATTAAGACGTCTCTATTCGCCTGAGTACTGAGAGCGGGAGATACCACAAAAAGCAGATGTTGGAGGGGGGAGGTTTTATTGATTTGAATATGGAGGTGTGGTAGGGTATGGTATAGTGGGGTGGTGGGGGGTGGGGTGGCGGAGGTGAGGTGGAGGTGAGAAAGAGTGTCTACAACACAATAGAAGTCATATATAAATAATGAACAGTGCGATCTAGGGCATGCAACTGATAGGAGAGGAGGGGAGCAGTGAGGTCATGTGTGTGAGTGAATGGGGGATTTGAGGGGTGGGGGGGGAAGCAGGGGGGGAAGGGGTTTGTTGGAGTCTTTAGGGGGGGGGGAAAGAGGATTTGAGGGGGGAAAATTGGGGTTGGTGTTGGATTATGTATATCTTAGACAAGGTAGACACTAGGATATCTATATCTATTGGAAGAGTGAGTGAAATGTGTCTTCTCATGATTGTTGGTTTTGGTTAATATTGAGTGCATCAGCATGAGGCGATTTCGAGGTGCAGATGACTACATAATTAGGTGAGGGGATGAGCGAGAGTTGAGAGAGTTCTGGCAGAGACTCTAGTGTGACACAGACGCGGGTGTTTTTCTCTAA
Source organism: Rapana venosa (assembly GCA_028751875.1). Classification (NCBI taxonomy): domain Eukaryota; kingdom Metazoa; phylum Mollusca; class Gastropoda; order Neogastropoda; family Muricidae; genus Rapana; species Rapana venosa. The sequence goes on along the minus strand of CM054152.1, from coordinate 14,638,151 downwards.
AATAGTAAGGGGAACTTGTACAGAGGTGTCATACAACTACTTGACAACACGTGCTCTATGATGGATTATTAAGGACAAACTGGCGCGTTTTTCACACGACTTTATCAAGTTAGGGAGTGTTGAATGAGGGGGGAATAGGCGATGGGTTAGAGTGGTGTAGGTGATCATTATTAGAGTAGTGTATATTGTCACTTTTATTATATAGGTTATATGTGTTACTGGAATGTGTATTTGATCGACAGATGTTGGTTGGTGGGGGTGTATTTGTGTGGGGGGTGAGATTTTTTGGGTGAGGTGGGGGAGTGGGGGTCTGTGTGGTGGGGGGGGGGGTGTGGGGGGGTTGGGGAAGGTGGGGGGGGGGTGGGTGGTGGGGTTGGGTGGGGTGTAGAGGTAGTTGAGTTTTGGGAATCGTGGGTTTGGGGTTGTTGGGGGGGTTGGTGGGGGGGGGGTGGTTGGGGGTGGTATGGGGGGGGGGTTGGGGTCTATGGGTTGTGGTTTGGGTGGTAGTGGTGGGTTGGTTGGGGGGGGGGTGGGGGGGTGGGGGGGGGGGGGGGGGTAGTGTGTGTGGGGGGTGTGGGGGGGGTTGGTGGTTGTGGTTGTGTTGGGTGTGTGGTGTTTTTTGTGTGGTTTTTGGGGTTTTGATTGGTGTTGGTGTTTTGGGTGTTGGTGGTTTGGTTGAGAATATTGGGTAGGGGAGGTTTAGGTTTTGAGTTTGGAGGGAAGTGATTACTTGATATGGGATTTTAGTTGATTCTTGTACAGTGAGTTTTGTGTGGAATGAGTTTAAATTTTGTTTATGGGGTAGGGTGGTTATATGGAGTTGGGTGGGGGAGTAAGGTATGGATAATTGTGGGTGGGTGAGGATTAGGGGGGGTAGATATTGTTTTTTAAGGTTTTTTAGGGTTGAGGTGTATGTTAGGTAGAGTTTGTGTGTAAAGATTTTAATGAAGGGATTTAGGTTTGGTATTTTTTGTTTTTTTTTGAAGTTTTTAAAACCTCAAATTGCCATTTTAATAAAGGTGATTTTCATGTACAAAAATTATGAATAATCTAGCACCACCCTTACCTGAATGAAAAAATTTTTTGGTCACAGACTTCTCGAGTAAATCGTGTTCTATTCTTCCCCCCAAAGAATGAACCTTTTCCATGTCATCCTTTGGTAAACTCAGGTGGTAAAATATGGAATGAAAAGAATGATGAGAGAAAGAGATAGTAGAAAAAGAGAAAGAATATAAAAAAAAATTTGTGGCCCCTGATACCATCCTCTCTACCTCAACTCAACACCAAGATGTATGTTCTTATCATCATATTAAGAAAAGTTACCACAACATCTATACAAAACGTTTTGAATGAAATAGTTATTATAATTTTTTATTTGACATTGACTAACAAGGAATATGTATTGGTTGTATTCCATATTATGCAAGACATGTGAATGTTCTATCAATTTCCACTCCTCCTTGTCGTCTGCGTCTGTCTGTCCTGTACTGTCTGGTTGTCTGTCCTCTCTCTCAATCTCATCTCTTCTCGCCGCCTCTCTCTCTCTCAACCCACTCCTCTCACCTCACTCACACTCCTCTCTCCAACAATCTCTCTCTCCATCTCTCCCTCTCTCTCTCTCTCTCTCTCCCTCATTCTTCCTGTTCGATCAGCTCTCTCCGATTTGATTTATTTTTTATGCATCATTTTGAGTTGTGTCTGCATACGAGTAGCTGTATATGTATATGTAACACTTAATGTGTGTAAATGTATGAAAAATGCATGATTCGAGATGGTATGTGGAGATGAAGGGATTCTTGCAGATCTCGTAGTTTTGAAATGGATGTCGTGTGTGCTAAACATACATTTCAAGGTTTGTTTATTACACGCATTTGTTTGTTTGTTTGTTTGTTTTTGTCTGTTAGAGTCTTTTAATTACTTGAACTTTTTTATGCAATATTTAAATTTGAATGTTTTGGGCTTTTCCTTTGTTTTTCTTGGGGAAAGGGAATGGGTGGGTTGTGGGCCTTAGTGCATGGTGTAAACGAAGCTGTAACATATTCCCAATTTACCCTCAATAAAAAAATTTCGTATTGTTCGTATTTCGTAGTTTCCTCTCCCTCTCTTCCTCTCTTCTCTCTCTCACTCATCCATCCCTCTCTCTCACTATCTCATCTCCTCACTCTCTCTACTCTCTCCTCCCTCTCATCCTCACTCTCCATTCCTCTCTTCTCTTCAATACCTTCACTCTAAGTCTCCCTCTCTTCTCCATCTCCTCTTACTTCCTTCTATGCTCTCATAATTCTTCATCTCTACCTCGATGGATCTGGTTCCCTATTCTTCTATATATTTTCTTCCTCCACACTTCCTTCTCTCTTCCCTTCTACTTTCCATTCGTACGCGCTCTATCTTCCTCTCTTGTCTTTCTCGGTGATAATAACTCTGCTCTAACCTATCTTTCCCTCTCTTAAATCTCTCCTATACTTCCGGTCCAATACTCTCTCAAGTCTCCTTCCCATCTCATCCGTTTGTTCTCTCTTCCCTCTGCCTCCACAAATCACTAGAAAACCTCCTCGAAATCTCTCTCTCTCTCCCTCACTCTCACCTCTCTCTCTCTCCCTCTCATCTCTCTCTCTCTTCCCTCTCGCTCCCTCTCTCTCTCTCGCCTCCCTCTCTCTCCCTCTCTCATCTCTCCCTCTCTCTCATCTCTCTCCCTCCTCCTCTCTCTCCTTCCCTCTCCTCCCTCTCTCTCTCTCCCTCTCTTCTCTCTCTCCATCTCTCCTCCCCTCTCGTCCATCTCTCTCCCTCTCACTCTCCTCCTCATTCTCTCACCTCTCTCCCCTCTCTCAACCTCTCCCTCTCTCTCTCTCTCTCGCCCCTCTCTTCCCTCTCTCTGCTCGTCCCTCCCTCTCCTCTTCTCTCTACTCCTCTCTCTCTCTCCGCCCCCTCTCTCTCTCTCTCTCTCTCTCTCCCCCTCTCTCTCCCTCCTCTCTCCCTCTCTCCTCCCTCTCTCCTAGAGGTTAGAACACTGGACTCCAGATCTGAAGGTAACTGAGGACACGGGTGTTGTGTCGTAAAGGGGTCGGTGTCCTTATGTGGACAGGCTCAGCAGAGACAGAAACTTCTCCCTGGTTCCGGAAACTTCCTTCATGAACAATATTCGACCTTCTGTCCTTCAGCAAGTGGACTGCCCATGCACAGACTGCAAATCGCAAGGGGTCCACGAAGTCGTGGGTTCGAATCTCGGCGGCGTCTAGTGAATCAAAGGTGGATATTTTTACGATCTTCCAGGTCAGCTTCAAGTGCAGACCTGCCAACGCCTTCATTTCTTTTGTGTGTGTACACACGTGCAGAACATCAAATATGCGCGTTAAAGATCCCATAACTTCTATCAGAGTGCGGTGGGTTAGGGAAACACGAACATACCCAGCATGCATCCCCGACGTGGGAGTGCCAGCCCCCAGTGGACGTCTCTGCCAGAGGGTGAGAGACAGCAAGAGGGTGAGAGAGAGAGAGAGAGAGAGAGAGAGAGAGAGAGAGAGCAGCAAGAGGGAGAGAAGAGAGAGATGAAAGAGAGAGAGAGAGAGAGCAGCAAGAGGTATGGAGAGAGAGAGAGAGAGCAGCAAGAGGGTGAGAGAGCAGCAAGAGGGTGAGAGAGCAGCAAGAGGATGAGAGAGAGAGCAGCAAGAGGAAAGAGAGAGAGAGAGAGAGAGAGAGAGAGAGAGAAGCAGCAAGAGGGTGAAGAGAGAGAGAGAGAGAGAGAGCAGCAAGAGGGTGAGAGAGAGAGAGAAGAGAGAAGAGAGAAGCAGCAAGAGGGGAAGAGAGAGAGAGCACAAGAGGGTGAGAGAAGCAGCAAGAGGGAGAGAAGAGAGAGAGAGAGAGCACAAGCGGTGAGAGAGAGAGAGAGAGCACAAGAGGATGGAGAGAGAGCACAAAACGGGGAGAGAGAGAGAGAAAAGAGCAGCAAGAGGAGAGAGAAGAGAGAGAAGAAGAGCAGCAAGAGGGGGAGAGAGAGAGAGAGAGAGAGCAGCAAGAGGTGAAGAAGAAGAGAGGAGAGAGAAGCAAGAGGTGAGAGAAAGCAGCAAGAGGGAAGAGAGAGAGAGAGAGAGAGAGAGGAGAGAGAGCACAAGAGGGAAGAGAGAGAGAAGAGAGAGAGAGCAGCAAAAGTGAAGAGAGAGCCTGAAGAGAGAGAAGAAGAGAAGAGAAGAGAGAGAGGCAGCATAGAGTGGTGGATGAGAGAAGAGATAGAGGAGAGAGAGAGAAGAGAGAAAGCTCAGCACAAGAGAGGTTGGAGAAGCAGCAAGAAGAGCCAGCGGGTAAGAGAAAGAGTAAGAGAGAGAGAGAGCTGGCACAAGACAGGGGTGAGAAGAGGAAGAGAGAGGAAGAGCAGCAAGAGGTGAAGAGAGAGAGAGCGGAGAGAGCAGAGAGAGGAAGCAGCAAAGCAAAGCGGGAGAGAGAGAGAAGAGAGAGAGAGAGAGCACAGAGGCACCACACAAGGCACAGCCAACACACAACACAAACAGCAAAACACACAAAAACACGCCAAAGGCAAAGCAGCAAAATAGGGGTGAGAGGGAGAGATAGCGAGAGAGAGAGACGCCGCACAAGGGTTGTGAGAGAGAGAGAAAGCGAGATCGAGAAGAGAGAGCAGCATCAAACGAGGGTTAGAGATAGAGAGAAAGAGAGCAGCGCAAAGCAGAAGGTTGAGAGAAGAAGTAAGAGAGCGCGCTACATCAAGAGGATGAGAGAAAGGAGGAGAGGAGAACATGACAGGACGCGAACGCCTGAGATCCCCCCGCAGATATCGACGCACCGACGGCCCCCGCCACAAGCCCTCGTCATCCGCTAGAGAGGCCGCCTCCCACGCCGCCCACGTCATCGCCGATCCGCGCTTCGCGCGGTCTATCGCACCACAAGAGGTGCGCTGAGAAGCTACGAGCGCAGCACCCTCGGTATCGCGCGAGAGCTCAGATCGCGCGAGAGCAGCCGATAGGCGTCTGCGTTCTCCCGCCCCCTCGCTGGCGCGAGCGCGCGGGCGGCGCGCTACTCCTCTCTGCCCCCAAGACAGGAGAGCGCGCGCCGGCGGCCGAGCATCCACGACGTTTGCTCGCGGGTAGCAACGCACGCGCGCTTGTCGTTCGCTCGCTATCCGTGCGCTCGCGTTTGCTCGGCTCCTCCGCCCCGCGAGCTTCCGCGCGCTCGCTCGCTCACTCTCGCTCGACGGCTCGCCGGCACCTGAGCTCGCTCCCCCCCACCCCCACGCGGTTTGGGTGACACGCGCCCGCTGCGCTTTCCAGGCGACCCGCATGTATCATCGCTCTGCCGCTCTGCCCGGCGGGCGCGGTGCGACGATCCGCGTCGCCCGCCTCCCACCTCTGTTACCGCGTATCGTCGCTCGCTGCGCGCCGCCCCTGCAGCGCTCGAGCGCCGCGCCCCCCACCCCCTCGGAGCGCGCTCTAGCGACGTTCTCTCACGACGCGCGAGGAGCAGCACTCGAGGATGCAGCGAGCAGCCCTCCAATGGGTGCGCCCTCGCGCGCGCTATGCCGGCGCCGGCGAGCCGCCCCGTATCCTCCCCCCCAGCGGGAGCGCGCGCTGCGCGCTCTAAGCGCGTCGTCCGCCTCCGCACTCTCCTTCCGCGCGTCGCGCTCTCGTCCCTCCACGTCCCCCACGCGGGGTTCGAGTGTCCGCGCAGCGGCGAGCTCGCTCTCCGCTCCCCTCTGCAATCGCGACTCGCGCTCGCCTCGCTCATCCCCCGCGGTGTTCGCTCGCGCTCGCGCTCTCTCCGGCGCTCTCGCTCCGCCCTCGTGATTCTCGATGCGCGCTCGCCGCGCCGGCCCCTTTAGATCGCGCTCGCGCGCGCTACGATCGCGCGAGCGCGTCGCGTCTCTCTCCCGCACCCGCGTCTTCGCGTCGAGCCCACCGAGACGCGCGCTTGACGCGCCGCCAGCTCTTCGCGTCTCAGCAGAGCCCGCGGAGCGCGGAGAACAGCCCATCTGTATCGCGCGAGCCGCCTGCGGATAGCGCGCGCAGCCAGCCCTACGGTGAGATCGTCGCAGGGCACCCCCCCCAGCCTCATGCACCAGCAGCACAAGCGGTGATGGGCGCGCGCAGTCCACCCTCACACGAGGGTGGACGCGGCACGACGCAGCCCCCGAGGTGAAGCAAGGACAATACCGGGCCTGGGCTTGAACAGACAGAACCGGGACATGGCTCGACCGTTGGCACACGAGGCAGGAAAGTCCACAAACCCGGACAACAAGCAGCACCCAACAACGACGTGAAAAAGAAGAAAGAGTCAATGCAGCGCCCAACCCACTCTTGGAAATTTAGAAAGGAGTGAAGCACCAGCGTCAGTTGTCTCTCTCCTATTTATGCCCCTATGATACCTCCGTATTTTTTTATGTAAGAACTTTTTTTTCCTCTGCAGGAATGTGATTTCTCTCGCTCTCTCCTCTCTCGCCTCCCTCCCCCCACTTTCTCTGCTCATCTCGCTCTCTCTCTCTGCACTCTCTCGCTCTCTCCCTCTCCTCTCTCTCTCTCTCCCCTCTCTCTCTCTCTCGCTCCTCATATAGATAGATTATATATATAATATATATATATATATATATATATATATATAAAAATATATAGATATTGGGTGTGTGTTGTGTGGTGAACGTGTGGTGTGTGTGTGTACTATATTGATTATGCATTACATACTTACTCATCTTCCATCAGTTTAACATATTTCAGTACATTTTTTCAATAGTTTTTTAAGTTGAACATCTTTTTTTATTATATATAAATTA
>CM054152.1:14622339-14630882 GCA_028751875.1 Rapana venosa | reverse complement strand
ATTGTCTTATTATTATATTTTTCTATTGATTGAATGTGTTTTTCCCCTTCCCCCTTGATACTCCACCCCCAACCCCCATCCTTTCCAACGCTTTTCTGTTATATCGTTTGTTGTTGTCTCATGGTGATGGGGATTATTTGCTATATTGTTGTCTCATGGTGATGGGGATTATTTGTTATATTGTTGTCTCATGGTGATGGGTGGTTGTTGTTATTATTGTATCTCTATTATAATAATTATTATCATTGACTTATTTGACTTACCTTGCTTGTTTGATAGTTATTGTGTGAATATATTATTTTTTAAAAGCGCTATTTGAAGAGTATGAGCGCATATAAGCACACGTTTGCTTGGTGGCGGAGGAGAGGAGGGAGGTCATTGAAGGAAATATTGTCAGTAATGACGCAACGAATGCCTAGGATTTTCTAACGTTTTGTTCCTATACCTTTTTATTATCTAAAGTATAAACGTGAAGAATGGATGAAATAGTAGGTGAAGTAATTTGTTTGTCCTGACGTTTATGATTTTATTATTTTTTTATTCTTAAAACATTGTTTATTCAAGTGTGGTGTGTGTGTGTGTGTGTGTGTGTACGAAAGCGCGCACGCGCGCAGGTGTGTATGAGTATGTGTGTGTATATGTGTGTAAATTGTAACTTTCAATGTATTATCTTATCGATTTTTCCTCTTTTCACTGGTTTAATTTAATGGTAAAGGATGCAATAATGTAGTATTTCAGTATAATCATTAAGACATTTGTTCTTAGATAGATGGCTTGATGAAAAAAAGCAAATGCATTGCTTATTCAATGTACCATCTGGAAATAAAAATTTGACGTGACTTGAATTGACTTGACTAAAGCAATGAAACACAAATTCAAGGGGATTTTTCCCCTTGAGTTATCATCAGTGCCCAAATAAAATTATGTACAAGAACAAACGCAGCACATCTTGTTAAAACCTGTTCCACCTTTCGGAAGAGTAGGCCTTTGCATTACGGTGGAAGTGGATGACTAAACTTATGAAAACGTGTCGTGTTTAGCAACCAGTCCATAAGTCAGAATGTGGCTACCTCACTGGTGAGTAAAACGGAGGCATACACAAAACCTCACCATTGGTGAACCTCGGAGCTCTAGCCAAGCAATGAAAAAAAAGAAGAAACCTTGGATGATATAAAAATGAAAAAGACACATCCACGCTTGGCACTTACACACTTCACAGGTGGGACCTTCAAAGTCTGTTCCTGTACAGTTACAGGTGTAACCGTTGGCTGCAGTGCTGTTCTCGCTGCAGATGCCGCCGTTCTTACAGGGCTGGCTGTAGCATTTGAATGTAGCTGAGGATGAAGACAAAAGTTTGTTGTTCAGCGCGCGATTATCAAATAAACAATCACAAACTTATATCAGCGCTTGTTTTGGTCCTTTACTGTTTCATCAATAATATTTTTAAATATTCATAATAATATTGACATCAAATATGAGATTAAAATTCCTGTAAATCACATCAGAAATTGGAGGGCTACAGAACAACAAAAATACCCAGACAAGACCTGAAAAGTCATTGGGGCGAACCAATCACTCTTTGAGAAGCCAAGAGAGAAGAGGAGAGACGCTATATAAAAGTTTATGGTTACAGTTCTTATACAAACAAGCGAATGGGTACTTCAATGCCATCTTCTTATATTCACATGTTTTCTTCTTTCATGCTTTATTTGTGTTTGCAAAAAAACCCGCCCGTAAACACGTTTGCCAGGAGAGTCAAGGAGGCTTTTGGTGATTTTGAAAGCAACTTCACATTATTGAGAAGCTATTTCGTTTCTTTTTAGTGACTAGTTGTTGACAGGATAGCTCAGTGGTTAGAGCACTCGCAGTCCCTTAGTTAAATTTAAGCAGCGCTGAGCGTGGTCACCTCTTGGATAGATGATCGTTCTCGCGCCTTGGTTTCAGTACGATCCCCCAGTTCCCGCAGCTGTAAATGTGTATCTACCCAAGAAAGGAGACCTCAGCAACTGTGCCAACTATAGAGGGATAACGCTTCTATCGGTGCCAGGAAAAGTCTTTAACAGGATCCTCCTCGAGAGAATGAAAAATGTAGTCGACCCTCTCCTCTGAGACCAGCAGGCCGGCTTCCGCCAGAACAGATCATGCGTAGATCAGATTGCCACCTTGCGCATCATCGTTGAGCAATCTTTAGAGTGGAACTCGTCTTTATACATCAACTTTGTTGATTATGAGAAAGCATTCGACAGTGTGGACCGCAACACCCTCTGGAAATTGCTTCGCCACCATGGAGTGCCAACCAAACTGGTCAATTTGATCAAGAACTCCTACGAAAGAATGACCTCCCGGGTGGTCCATGGAGGACAACTCACAAACAGCTTTGAGGTGAAGACCGGAGTCAGACAAGGCTGTCTCCTGTCACCTTTCCTCTTCCTCCTGGCGATTGATTGGACCATGAAGACATCAACAGCATACAGAAGAAATGGAATCCAGTGGACACTGTGGGACCAGCTGGATGATCTCGACTTTGCAGACGACCTAGCCCTGCTTTCCCACAGCCGCCAACAGATGCAGGACAAGACTACAGAACTAGCAGCCACCTCATTACAAGTTGGTCTCAAGATCCATGAAGGCAAAACCAAGATTCTCAAGATCAACGCAGCGAGTGAGGACCCAGTCACACTAAATGGGAAGGAGCTGGAAGAAGTGGAGACATTCACATACCTGGGTAGCATCATTAACATGCAGGGCGGCACAGACGCAGACGTCAGAGCAATAATTGGCAAGGCGAGGGCAGCGTACTTGCAGCTGAAAAACATCTGGAGCTCTAAGGGGGTGTCGACCCGCACTAAGATCAGGCTGTTCAACTCCAACGTCAAGTCAGTCCTACTGTATGGAGCGGAGACATGGAGGACAACAAAGACCACCATCAAGAAAGTGCAGACTTTCATCAACAGCTGCCTGAGACAAATCCTCCAGATCCACTGGCCCGACACCATCAGCAACGCAGACCTGTGGCAACGTACCAACCAGCTGCCAGCCGAGAATGAAATCCGGCGCAAGAGATGGGGATGGATCGGGCACACCCTGAGAAAGCCAGCCAGCAACGTCACAAGGCAGGCACTATCATGGAACCCCCAGGGAAAACAAAAAAGAGGAAGGCCAAGAAACACCTGGCTACGTGACTTTGAGGCAGAAACCAAGAAGATGGGATATACCTAGAGACAGCTGGAGAGAATAGCCCAGGACAGAGGACTCTGGCGGACTGTTGTCGGCGGCCTATGCTCCAGGGGGAGTGATGGGCCTAAGTAAGTAAGTAAGAGCGTGGTCGCCTCTTGGATAGATGATCGTTCTCGCGCCTTGGTTTCAGTACGATCCCCCAGTTCCCGCAGCTGTAAATGGGTATCTGCCTCATTGCTTCTTCAATGTACCATCTGGAATATAAAAAAAATTGACTAGACTTGACTTGACTTTAAGGACACGGAAGGTAAAGCAGCGAGGGAGAGGAAATGGGAACTGTCCTTAAAATGCTGGCCCTTGGAGAAGCTGATGTCTCTGATACCTGGCTCCCCAACGACCGCACAGGTTATAGGAACACCTTTACAACCTCTAGTACATAATTGTAGCTCTCGTTGTTTTTGTTGTTGACATGTTAGAGGTTTCCCAGCTTGACACACTGAGCGTCACCCCAATCATGTAATGCAATGTAATGCAATGTAATATGATGTAATATAAGTGAAAACTTGTACAGTGCTTTACATTGAAGTAACCCCCAAAACGTTTAAATACAAACATGCACTCTTGTCTAAGTCCTTACACCTGGAATTTTTGTATGACTTCCACCGTCGTTACTTGTACTGTAGCACACAATACTGCAAAAAAAGTTTCTCTATCTATCTATCTATCTATCTATCTATCTATCTATCTATCTATCTATCTATCTATCTATCTATCTATCTATCTATCTATCTATCTATCTATCTATCTATCTATCTATCTATCCTATCCATCACCCATCCATCCATCCATCCATCCATCCATCCATCCATCAACTCCATCCATCCATCCTTCATCCCTCACTCCCATCCGTCCGTCCGTCCGTCCTCCATCCATCCATCCATCCATCCATCCATCCATCCATCCATCCATCCATACTCATCTATCTATTCTATCTATCTATCTATCTATCTATTCTATCTATCTATCCTATCTATCTATCTATCTATCCATCCATCCATCCATCCACCCACCCATCCATCCATCCATCCATCCATCCATCCATCCATCCCTCCATCCCTCCCTCTATCTACATACCTAGTTCATCAGATTCATAATACTCACAGTTGCATTTTTGGCAAGAGTAAGCGCAGTCGGAACCCATGTACCCTTTATAAAAGGGGTCCACACAGTTGCCGTCACGTGCCCAGATGTGGCAACTGGCACTCCTGTCGTAGCAGTAGGGGTCTGCAGAACAGAGCATCAGCACAGGGGGTGAGTTGTGCGGACCAGTCAGTGAAGGATGAGTTTCATACAACGAAAATATTACTGCTAGAAGTACCGACAGATTTTGAGATTTGCACACTAACTACTGCTGCTGCTGCTACTACTACTACTACTATACTACTACTACTACTACTACTACTACTACTACTACTACTACTACTACTACTACTACTACTACTACTACTACTTCTTCTTCTTCAAGTGTCCGGTCTGGTCTTGCAGACATCGACGATCATGGCTCTCCAATCTTCCCTGTTCTCGGTCCCTCTCATGAGCTCATTGTTGGTGCCCTCTTTATTCGTTGCGAATTTGTTTAAGCTGTCTGTGAATTTTGTTCGTTGTCTTCCTTTGCTCTTGTTTCCACAGATTTTTCCACTCCATAACAGTTTCTCTAGTCCGTCAGCCCTGATATATGGCCGAAAAATTTGAGCTGTCTTTCTCTGAGGGTGTTGAGAAGGATCTCTTGTACCAAGCCATTTCCATTACTTCTGAAATTAGTTTTTTTCTTTTTGTCCATGAGATTTTCATGATTCTCCGATGAACCACATTTCCACTGCTTCTAGTCGCTGTTCTGTGTCCTTGGCTAGGGTCCAGCACTCACATCCGTACAGAAGAATGGACCATACGTAGGCTCTCAAAACATGGATCTTTGTCTTGAGGCTTATCTTACTGTTGGTAAAAATGCATTTCATGTTGTTAAAAGTTGCCTTAGATTGACCGATTCTCTTCTTGATTTCTGTGTCACACTTGCCGTCCGGGGTGATAGTACAACCAAGGTATTTAAAGGTGTTTACTTGTCTGATTCTCTCTCCTTTACAGGCTATGTTGCATTGTGATATAACAGCATTCTGTCTTCTTTGCATTGAGCTGTAATCCTTTCTTTTCGCTTTCGCTGTTACTGTTGTTAAAATCTTTTGCAGTTTTTCTTCAGAGTCGGCGATAAGGACTGTGTCATCTGCATATCTCAGGTTGTTGATGTTGTGGCCAACTACACTAATTCCCTCATGATTCTCAATATTTCGTAGAATTATTTCACTATAGACATTAAATAAATCAGGCGAGAACACGCAGCCATGCCTCACACCCCTGCAGATTGGTCTATATTGACTGATGTCATTGTCGACTCTAATGGCTGCCTCCTGTTCCCAATATATGTTTCTGAGGACTCGAAGATCTTTCCCGTCGATGTATAGCCCTGCAGAATATCAAACAAGTCGGAGTGTCGTACTTTGTCGAACGCTTTTGAGTAGTCAATGAAGCAGAGTACAGTCTTTCTGGACCTCGATGATCTTTCCATGAGATTTTCAATGCGAAGATTGCATTTCTGGTGCCTTTGTCTGCCATGAATCCAAATTGCGTTTCTGATATTTCTGGGAGATTTATTTCTCATTCTCTTCATGAGTATTCGTAAAAGAACTTTGGTGAGGTGACTCATCAGACTGATTGTACAATGTTGGTCACATTCAGCTGTACCAAATTTCTTAGGGATCGCAATGTAGATGGACTTCTTCATATCTGTCGGAATCTCTCCTTTGTCATATATATTGTTTAGTAGTTTTGTGACTGCCTTAATTCCCATTTCATCCAGGGCTGTTATCAATTCAGATGGGATATCATCAGGTCCTGGCGCCTTACCACTTTTCATCTTGCTGAGTGCATGTCTCACTTCGTCTTCCATGATTATGTGGCCATCTTCGTTGCTAATATGAGGAGGTGGACCTCTGTCGTCGTGGTATAACTCTTCGATGTATTCTGACCACCTGTTAAGAATATCTTCTTTTTCCATGGGTATATCTCCATCTCTCGACTTTATACAACCTGTTTTTGCAGATAATTTCTTCCCTGTCACATCTTTTATTTTTTCATGCATAAGTTTGCTATCAAAATTTGCATTCATTTCAATTTCTTTGCACTGCATATTGATCCATTCTTCCTTGGCTTCATTACATTTTTCTTAACCAGTTTGTCGAGTTCTTTATACTTCTTTTCATCTACTTTTGCCTTTCTCCTGTTTTCCATTAGGTTTAAAATCTCGGAGCTCATCCACTTCTTATGTTCCTTTCTATTTATGACTGGTATATATTCTTTTGCTGCCTCGCTGATGCTATCTTTCATCATCTGCTATTTTTGCTCTGTAGTGGTGAGTTGATCTAGGCCATCTAATTTGTTTCCAACTTTGATCTTGTATTTTTCTTTGATTTCTTCGTCAGTTTGTAGCATGTTCATTTGCAGTTTTGGTGTTCTTTTTGCTTTTGACAACTTTTTCAATTTTAAGTCGCATTGTCCCGAAACTGGGACATGATCACTTCCACAGTCTGGCACCTGGCATGGACTTACAAGATGTTATAGAGTTACGGAAGCGTTCTTGAATCAGGATGTAATCTATTTGATTCCTGGGTTCTGTAGTCAGGGCTTTTCCATGTACAGCATCTTCTTGGATGGTTTTCAAACCATGTTGTTCATAGACAGCCAGCTTTTGTTCCTGCACTATTCCGTGAGCCGCTCTCCTCTTTCATTTCTCACTCCTATTCCAAATGGGCCAACTGTGGTTTCATCTTTCCCTTTTCCTTCCTTTGAATTGAGGTCACCCATTATTATTCTGATATCTTGAGACTTCAGTTGCTTCATTGCCTTTTCGATATTTTCATAAAACTCCTCAATTTCTGCGTCATCTTTATCAGCTGTTGGTGCATATACTTGTACTATTCCAATGTCGAAAGGTGTGCCCTTAAGTTTTACTATCAGGACTCTGTCATTTACAGTCCAGAAACCTTTGATGGTCTTTGAGGTTTCTTGATCTAGAATCATGCCAACTCCTTTCTGGTGTTGATCTCCTGAGTAAAGAATGGTGTAGTTGTCAGATGTTATGCAGCCTGCTCCTTTCCATCTCACTTCTGAAAGTCCTAGTATATTGAGGTTCATTCTTTCCATTTCTTGTTTGAGATTTTCCAATTTTCCTTTTTGTAGCATAGTCCGTACGTTCCATGTACCCATTCTGAGAGGTTTTCTGATGCGGACAGTCGCTGGATGACGATCGAGGGTTACCTGTCGCACATAATCCACCCTACAGAGCGAGGAACTTCACGCTGTTATCTGTATTCTGTTTCTTTCTGATTACCATGACATTCTTTGCAGAAGTATACCTATAGTAGGCTGCAATTACTTTCTATAGAAGCAGTGCTCGTACTGAGCGGATTGTCTTAGCCATTGTACTCATATAGTATCATCTGCCTAACACATTGAAGTGCTGACCAGTTCCCAAAAACTATTCGACTGCTCAACACATCATCCGTCACCTGCCTTCCATGACTTCACGTAACCCTGATCGGGAGGCTAAGTGGGTACCCGACCTTGCCCAAGGATCTCCCACAGGCTAGCGGAGGGAAGGAGGCACCTTACTTCTCCTGTTGGTGAAATAATTTCACCCCTCTGCTGCTGCTGCTGCTGCTGCTGCTGCTGCTGCTGCTCCTCCTCCTCCTCCTCCTCCTCCTACTACTACTACTACTACTACTACTACTACTACTACTACTACTACTACTACTACTACTACTACTACTACTACTACTACTACTACTCCTGATGATGATAATGATGATGATGATGATGATGATGATAGCAATGACGATAGCAATGATAATCATCATCATCATAACAAGAAGAAGAAGATGTGAAATTGATAGTGCGCTAAATCTTGCAAAGCATTTGCTTTCAAATCGTAAATATACATGCAACCATTCACAAATACCAGTAATCATGCCACAAAACTAAACAAAAATGTTTATAAAATGTGCAGGTATGAAGCAAAGTTAACGCGCAAATATGTGACATGATCAGAATAAACCCAGCACTTCAAAGATAGTACTCTTAAAGGTATTTATGAACATAATTACTGAAACAAATGACAGTCAGCTATTAGTGATTGATCATCATCATCATCATCAGTCCCGTGGCCTTGGCGGTCGTGGAGGAGACACGAAAGACGATGCCGTGGTAAGCCTCCTCCATCCATCACGGTCCTCGGCTCTGCGCAGTAGTGCCGAGTC
>CM054152.1:14602339-14607339 GCA_028751875.1 Rapana venosa | reverse complement strand
TTAGAATCAGATTACGAGCACAATGCTCGAACCACAAGGCTATCCAGCCCCCTCCCGTCCCAATAAATAGTTGAATAGGTAAATAAATAAATAAATGAATAAATAAACAGATGACCATTCTGACGATTCTAACATCGAGCACCTGATTGAAGAAGGGAAGACCATACTTACCCCCACAGACGTAGCCCAAGGGAGACCATTTGGAATTGGGCTGACAAACTGTGCGGCCGGTCATGTTGGGGTTGTGTTTGCAGGTGTAGCTGACGTTCATCCCCACAGGAGAGGAAGAGCTGACGTCCTGCTGAGTTGTTCCGTCCACTGGAGCAACGGGCTTCCCGCAGGACCTGCTGCTGTCTGCAAAAAACAGACCACGTGGATGCGTGCCTGCTGCAACTTGAATAGTGTACACACACACACAGACACACAGACACACACACACAGACACAGAGACACAGAGACACACAGACACAGACAGACACACGCACAGACACACACACACAGACACAGACAAGAGACACACAGACACAGACAGACACACACACAGAGACACACACACACGACACACACAACATACACACACACGGAACCTCGCTCTCTCTCTTCTCTCTCTCTCTCTCCTCTCTCCTCTCTCTCTCTCTCTCTCTCTCTCTCTCTCTCTCCTCTCTCTCTCTCTCTCTCTCTTCTCTCTCTCTCACACACACACACACATACACGCGCGCGCTCGCGTAAAGAAACAGCTGCTAAACTTTAAAAACAACAACAACAACAACTTTATCTCCCATGATGTCCCTTCTAGTGCTGTTGCTTCAATGTTGACCATCTGAATGTCACATACGAGATCGCTGTGCGTGTGTATGTGTGTGTGTGTGTGTGTGTGTGTGTGTGTGTGTGTGTGTGTGTGTGTGTGTGTGTGTGTGTGTGTGTGTGATAACCTAAAAATCCAGATCAAAACAGTACATACAGGGGGCTGGCTTTATCCTGGGAGGCAGCACATCATTGCAAGTTCTGGCACATTTCCGTCTCGCCTCCACGTGGTCTTTGGAACAATTGCCAGCAGCTTTGAACTGACTGCAGTCACTGGCCGTGTCATAAGGTGTTTCTGAGACAAAACCACAGTGTCAAATAGAAAACAACAGCTAAAGAGCGTTATACATAATTATACCAATCACCAGTGACTTTGAACTGACTGCAGTCACTGGCCGTGTCATAGGGTGTTTCTGAGACAAAACCACAGTGTCAAATAGAAAACAACAGCAAAAGAGCGTTATACATAATTATACCAATCACCAGTGACTTTGAACTGACTGTAGTCACTGGCCATGTCATAAGGTGTTTCTGAGACAAAACCACAGTGTCAAATAGAAAACAACAGCAAAAGAGCGTTATACATACCAATCACCAGTGACTTTGAATTGAGTGTAGTCATTGGCCGCATTATAGGATGTTTCTGAGATGAAACCACGGTGTCAAATAGCAAAACAACAGCAAAAGATTGTTATATATTAATTATACTAATCACCAGTGGTTTTGAACTGACTGCGGTCATTAGCTGTGTCATAGGATGTTTCTGAGACAAAACCACCCTGTCAAATAGGAAACAACAGAAAAAGAGCATTACCTATATACCAGACCTTGCATGTCAATTTCCATTGTGCAAAGCAACTGTCTGATCATTAGTTCTTTGTACCACACTGAAATGAACTTTAGACAAGGATATGCATGCTCGTACTCATATAATCATGCTGACTGCATTGGCACATAGGCAGACACACATATGTGTTTACAAGCACACCTATGAACACATGTAAAACAGGCCCACTCTCATTACTGATTGTTTTTCAAGTTGAAAGATGGCAAAAATCCCAAAGCAACAACAACCACTTCTACTGAGTACAATAGAATGTAGATGGATGGGAATGCAGTAACATCAATCAGTAACAAAATTGACTCAGAAGGCAGAGCAGCAACAGTACCTGAGCTGCATCTGCCCACACACACACATACACTTACACTCGCGTTCAAGATTCAAGATTTAATTCCTTTCACTCCTTTTGGGGTATGGAGGATTACAAACAAATTGAACAGGAGAATAAACCTAACAGCAATACTCCCAAAAGTAATATGAACACTAACAGTAACTAAAAGGCAAGAATTCATCGCATAATGATAAGCAAACAGTATGTTCTTCTTTGGAGCCAGAAGGCCCATAGAGCCGGAGCTTATCCCGGTTTCTGTAGCGTTAAGCGAACTGATGGTTTTTTCACCACCCCTGTGACAGGACGCTAGTCTGTCGCCAGATACTTCCCTAGCAGAGCTGGTACCCATTGTACACCTGGGTGGAGTGAGGAAAATAGGAGTAAAGTGTCTTTCCCAAGGGCACAACACCGAGCCGAGCGGGGATCGAACCCACGACCTCTGGATCACGAGTTGACCGCCTAAACCACTCGACCACGGTGCCTCCAAAGCAAACAGTATTAATGACTTAATACTATTTTTAAGTATACACATTTCTTTAAAAGACATAATCTACACATATGAAAGACAATTGAAATTTAAAGAAATACCTGCAAATCTTATGAATTTTGAGAGCGACAGGAGACCTTTTCGAGATTTGCCTTTCATTAGCCGACAAAAACTATAACTGGACATGGGTTGAAGAAAATGTCATAAATGTTTGAAGTGGGGACATTCCATGATCAAATGAAATTCATCCCCTAAAACAGACATATTGCATTTTGAACATATTCTTTCTTTCCTTGGTATATTACGGAAACGTCCAACCTCAATAGGAAGCTTGTGACAGCTACAACGAAACTTCATAAGAGCGTAAACATATACATCTGGTAGACAAGTTATATATTTTTCCATACCAAAATCGATCTTATAGTTTTTATAATAAAGGCATCTACTATTACTCCAAAGCTCAGTTCTCCATTCAGTAACAAAATTTTCTATTAAGAAGGCTTTGATATGTGAACTTGTAGAATGAATACTTGAACAAAACTGTCTCTCCCACAAACAGTCAAACCGCTTTGTACTAAAATATTTTTATGTTATTTAGCCTTGATGATTGAATTTAAGATTTGTCACGTAAATCTTTCATCATCTGATAAACATTTGAGGATTTTCAGACTGGATGTCCAG
This sequence comes from Rapana venosa, assembly GCA_028751875.1. Taxonomy (NCBI): domain Eukaryota; kingdom Metazoa; phylum Mollusca; class Gastropoda; order Neogastropoda; family Muricidae; genus Rapana; species Rapana venosa. Next base: position 14,604,195 of record CM054152.1, on the reverse strand, counting down.
CAGCTGCATCCAGAAACGAAACATTTGAACAGAGACCAAAATAGACAAAGGATATCTGCCCGTTTCTCCATATACTAGCCAAGTTGATGTACGCTTTAAAAGAAAATATACTTTAAAAATCTTAACTGAAACTTGTCAATTATTATTAGGTTTTCATATCCCCAAATTTCACATCCATACAACAAAACAGGTACAACGATTTTATCGAATAAATCAAGTGTCACATGTATAGGTAGTTCTTTTTGCTGTGCAGTCCTTATCAAACTAAACATAACTTTAGTAGCTCTACGAGATCTATTGCGGCCGAAAACCATGGTTTTTGTTTTCACTGGATTCACAAGTTTCCACTGAGAACAGTAAGCATATAAATTGTCTCAAGTAATTAACTAATTAATTAATTAATCAAAGCAGAATTAAACCAATAAATAAAATGGAATATTAATTAATTAAATTAATAAATAATAATTAAACTAAATCAATTAAATTAATTAATTAAAGCAGTTAACACACACACATACACACACACACACACACACACACACACACACACACACACACACACACACACGGGCCCATGCGTGCACGCACACACACAGACATCCACACCTACGACAGAGGATGGCTCTACAACTCCTCAGAATCAGAGGCACATACCCAAAAGGCAGACGTCGCAGTAATTGCGGTCACAGTTTGTGCTGGTGTAGCACCAAGGTCGCATGCCGTTGCCAGGGTTACGGCAAAAATTCTCCCGTAAATCGCCCTTCAGATCACTGCACACACCACAGTCACGTACATCATACGTCATCCTTTCAATGCGTTTTGGATTTTTCAATTTTTTTTCTTTTTTTTCTTGATGTCATTTGTTATTACTATGTAGTAACCCTCCCCCTCCCCAAACACACTCACAGACATATGCACGCACGCACACACACACACACACACACACACACACACACACACACACACACACACACACACACACGTACACACACACACACGTACACACACAAACACACACACACACAGACTGACATATGTACGCGCGCGCACACACACAACCACTCACACACATTTACACACATGCTATAAATCTGTCTGTCTCTCTGTGTGTCTATCTGTCTGTTTGTCTCTCTGTCTATCTCTCTTTCTCTTCTCATGCATGCATGCATGCATGCATGCATGCATGCATGATGTATGTATGTATGTATGTATGTATGTATGTATGTATGTATGTATGTATGTATGTGTCTGTCCGTCTGTCTGTCCGTCTGTCTGTCCGCCTGTCTATCTATCTATCTATCTATCTATCTATCTATCGATCTATCTATCTATCTATCTAAAAAACAACCCAACAACTTTTGCCTCCAGCTGTACATACTAGGCTGCGAAGGCAAAGTGCTTGCAGTGTTTGGTTTGGTTCCACGGCACACAGGGCTTGAAGTCACGTGTGTAGCTGACGTCACCTCTGTAGTCCCGACCTTTGCCCTTGGGGTCATAACAATGGTTCTCCGCTGGTGATGACACATAACAATGATAGGATCGTAATGTATTTCAATGACCAGTCAAAGGGTAGACCTTGTTTTGGGGTCTTTAGGTTTCGGTTTAATCACATATAATGTACTACTACTACTACTACTACTACTGCTACTGCTACTGCTGCTGCTGCTGCTGCTACTGGTGATGATGATGATGATGATGATGATGAATGATGATGATGATGATGATGATGATGATGATAATAGTAGAAGTAATAATAATAATGATAATAATAATAATGATGATGATGATAATAATGATAATAATAATAATGATAATATATGCAATTTATATAGCGCTAAATCGTATAAAGCAAACAA
>CM054152.1:14594839-14599839 GCA_028751875.1 Rapana venosa | reverse complement strand
GCTGCCCTCCAGGTCAAAGGTGTCGAAGGTCAGCAGGACGGTGGAACCGGGTGGACCCTGCACAGACACCCCCCGCACCACCATCGTCCACCACCCCTTCTTCAAATCCTCATCCATCAATCATCTCATCATCCATCATCATCATCATCATCTCATCACCACCACACACCCACATCATCATCATGGATCTCTCATCAGTCATCATTTCAGTATTATCGTGTCTCGTCGTCGTCGTCGTGTGTCGTCATCATCATCATCATCACCACCACCACCCACCACCACCACCACCCCACACCACCACTGGTCATCTTCTTCATCAGTCTCATCATCTTCATGTTATTATCATCGTCATCATCATCCATCTTCTTCATCATTATCATCCCTTATGGTCATCATCGTCATCACCACTGGTTATCTTCTTCATCAGTATCATCATCTTCAGTTATATCATCATCATCACTGGTATCTTCTTCATCGTATCATCCTATGTATCATCATCGTCATCCACTGGTTATCTTCATCAGTACATCTTCACGTTATCATCATCATCATGTCATCTTCTTCATCATTATCATCGTTATGGCATCATCATCGTCATCACCACTGGTTATCTTCTTCATCAGTGTCATAATCTTCATGTTTATTATCATCATCATCACTCGGTCATCTCATCACAGTATCATCATGAATGTGATCATCATCGTTATGTATCATCATTGTTATGTTTCATCGTCATCACCACTGGTCATCTTCTTCATCAGTGTCATAATCTTCATTTATTATCATCATCATCACGGTCATCTTCATCATCAGTATATCATCGTTATGTGTCATCATCGTTATGTTATCATCATTGTTAGTTTTCATCGTCATCACCACTGGTCATCTTCTTCATCAGTGTCATATCTTCATGTTATTATCACGTCATCTACCTCATCTTCGTCATCATTATCATCGTAATGGTATCATCATCGTCATCGCCACTGGTTATCTTCTTCATCATATTCTCTATGTTTATCATCATCATCATCACTGGGTCATCTTCTTCATCAGTGTCAAACTCGTTATTTATCATCGTCATCACCTCATCTTCTTCATCAGTATCATCATCGTTATGTTTATCATCATCACCACTTTGGGCATCTTCTTCATCAGTTCATCATGTTATGTTTTCATCGTCATCACCTTGGTCATCTTCTTCATCAGTGTCATCATCGTTATGTTATTATCATCGTCATCACCTTTGGTCATCTTCTTTATCAGTGTCATCATCGTTATGTTATTATCACCATCATCACGCTACTGGTATCTTCTTTCATCATGTCATATTGTTATATCATTATCATCATCATCATCCTGTGGTCATCTTCTTCATCAGTATCATCATCGTTATATGATCATCTGTTATGTTATCATCATTGCTATGTTTCATCTCACACCACTGTCATCTTCTTCATCAGTGTCATCATCTTCATGTTATTATCATCATCATAACCTTTGGTCATATTTTTCATCAGTGTCTTCATCGTTACGTTATTATCATCATCATCACCTTTGGTCATCTTCTTCATCAGTATCATCATCGTTATGTTATTATCATCATCATCACCTTTGGTCATCTTCTTCATCAGTGTCATCATCGTTATGTTATAATCATCATCATCACCTTTGGTTATCTTCTTCATCAGTGTCATCATCGTTATGTTATTATCATCATCATCACCTTTGGTCATCTTCTTCATCAGTGTCATCATCCCCATGTCATTATCATCATCATCACTGGTCATCTTCTTCAGCAGTGTCATCATCGTTATGCTTTCATCGTCATCACCTTATTTTTTTCATCAGTATTATCACGTTATGTTATCATCATTGTCATCACCACTCGTCATCTTCTTCATCAGTGTTATCATTGTCATGTTATCGTTATCGTCATCATCACTGTTCATCTTCTTCATCAGTGTCATCATCGTTATGTTATCATTATCATCATCATCAATGTTCATCTTCTTCATCAGTATTATCATCGTTATGTTTTCATCATTAACATCATCACTCGCCATCTTTTTCATCAGTGTCATCATCGTTATGTTATCATCGTCATCATCACCTCATCTTCTTCATCAAAATCATCTTTATGGTATCATCATCGTCTCACCAGGGTTTCTTCTTCACGTATCATCACGTAATGGGACTTTGTCGTTGATTCATCGTCATCAACAATCACAAGTAGTAATCGTGTTCTCGTAACAGTCCCCCTGCTACATTATCATCATTAAGGTTAACATCGCCCCACCCCCTGCCATTATCATTTTTTCTTCACCGTTGTTTTTTCATCATCAACGTCTCGTCGTCGTGTCGTCACTATTGCTACGCTAGGCTACGGGACGGCTCAACACAACAAATCACAAAAACAAAAACAAAAACTCACTACTACTACTACTAATTACTACTACTACTACTCCCCTTATACCACTCCCGTGCTGCTACACTCTACTGGCGCGTGCGCTGCTGCTGAGCTGCTGCACATTTTCTACTACGCTGCTGCTGTGTGGCTTCTATACTACCACTGCTGCTGCTCTACTATAACTACTTGCTGCTGCCCCGTCCGCTCCCCGCTGCGTTGCTGCTGCTGCTCTACACTCCCTACTACTACTACTACAAACTACCCTACCTACAAATAACTACAACACTACACTACTACTTTACTACTTACGGGCTCTGCTCTACACCTAAAAAGGACTACCACAACGTACCCAACGACACCACAACGACGATACTACTATACTATATACTAACAACTACTACTACTGCTGCTGCTCTGTGCGCTGCGCTGCTGCTGTGCTGCGCTGTGCTTTGCTGGCGTGCAAACTACAAACATTACGCTGCTGCATACACTACTACTACTACTGCACCCTCATCCCCACCCAATTCCTTCCCCTAGCGACAAAAAACCTTTAATTCCTTTAAACTCCCTTATAAACTACACAACCTAACATAACAAACCACCACAATCCCTCTCCCTTGCCCTCCCCTTCCTCTTTCCCTTTCTTCCCACTATATGCAGTGATACTTGCATGATCTGCCAGTAGCAGTCCAAGCTTTTGCGGTAAGGGCCAGGGAAGTTGGGGGAAGTGACTGATGGGTGGCTTCTTTTTCGCAGTTTGAAAATCCCACCAAAAACTCTAAAAGGGAAAACATTAAAAAAAAAAAACACACTTTTTCTGAGAGGGGGAATTCATGATGCTTGTATAATTTGGTTCGTCATATTTTTTATATTTCATGCTGTATACAAGTATATACAACATTAAAAAGTACTCCATAGTACGTAGCACTACGTACAAAAATACATACAACATAATACATACATACATCATAAAAAACATAATACAAAATTTCATGTTCCTGTTATGGCCCCGTAACCCCCGGGGTCTGGGGGGCTGATGGGGAGAACGGTGGCCCAGGGGGCTCCACTTAGCGCGGTCGTGGGCAAGTCCCGGGGACATGAAGTCCTCCCCTGTCCATCAGGGAGCGTGGGTTTCCCTTGTTCCCCCGTCTTTTTGGGCTGTTTTGCGGGAGGTTTTTGCAAGCCTTTGAGCGTGTTACTGCCCATAAAAATTAAAATTTTTTCCTCTTTTTTTGGTCATAGTTAATAATGTTATATCATTTTTTCACCTTCATTTTTACTTTCCCCCCTTTAAACCAAACCCCAATTTTCCTTTTTTTTGGACCCCTTTGTAGGTTGCTTTTAATGTCCATGCCTCACATGCTTAAAGCATATTACTTGGTTCTGAGAGGGATTTTTCGTCTCCCATATGGTTTCAGTCTTGCCATTGCTGCTGTGTTTGTCCCGCTCTTGCAGGTTTTCGGTCTTCGATCCCCCTCACTATGATGGCTCCAAGGATTTGAAATGGTCAACTTCTCCAGTTTTTTTTCGTGAGAGTGATTTTGGTGGGATTGGCTGGGCACTGTTTGTCGAGCTTGGTTTTTTTGGGGCACTGATTTCCTGCCGTATCGGGGGATTTTCCCCAGTTTTTCACTGGGTTGGCCATTTTTCCTCTTCTTTTCCTCCCAGACCGTCAATGTCATGGGCAAACCTGGGGTTTGGGTGATTGTTGCCCTCCAATGCTGACTGTCCCTGGTGGTCTTCCCAAAGGGTCATCATGATGCTTTTCGAGGAAAATGTTAAATAGTGTGGGCGACAGCAGACACCCCCTGTCGGCCCCCAGAGGTAGGAAACCCCATCCCCTCCCGTGCCCTTTACGAGTCGCACTGGGGGCCCTTTTGAGTAGATTTTCCTTGAGGTGGGGTCAGCTTTGGCCCATGTTGAATTTGTTCATGGGGGCCCACAGAGCGTATGCCAACCTATCAAAGGGCCTTTCTAAAACAATGAAGGGGGGGAAAAGTCTTTTGAGCTGCTTAATTTTTCACATGAACCCCCGGTTGAAATCTGTTCTGGGTTTTATTTGGGGGGAAACCGGCCTTTCCCCCTTTTTTTTTCCGGGTTTGCCCTAGGAAACCCTTAGCCTTTTTGGGATGATTAGAGGCGATTTTGGGGTTTTTGGGCCCCCGGGGTTTTTTTTGGGGAGAGGGTGATGGTTTGGGGGCCCTGGTTGGGCCCCTCTGGTCGCCCCGATTTTTTCAGATCTTTAAAATTTTTTCCCCTTTTTTTTTGGTTCCTTTTTTCATTCCTCTATTTTCTTTTTCTGATCTTTCTATTCTACCCCTTTTCCTAAATTTTTCTTTTTTCATTTGGGGTTTTTCCCTTCCCTTTTTTATTTGGGTTTCCTTTCCGTCTCTCCCTTTCCTTTTTTTTTTCTTTTAAAAACCCTTTTTTCTTTGGGGTTTGTCTTGCCTTTTTCTTTTTACTCTTTCCCAAAATTTTCTCTTCCTTTTTTCTTTTCCCCCTTCGTTTCTTCTTTTTTCTTCCTTCCCCTTTCTTCCTCTTTCTCTTTTCTTTTTCTTCTCTTCACGTCCTTGGTTTTCTTGCTTTTTCTCTT
>CM054152.1:14562339-14589839 GCA_028751875.1 Rapana venosa | reverse complement strand
GGACACTTGTCACATCTGTGTAACATCCTAGGGACACGGTAAAGTTACCTGGACACTTGTCACATCTGTGTAACATTGTAGGGACACGGTAAAGTTACCTGGTCACTGGTCACATCTGTGTAACATTGTAGGGACACAGTTAAGTTACCTGGACACTTGTCACAGCTGTTACAGCCTAGGGACACGGTAAAGTTACCTGGTCACTGGTCACAGCTGTGTAACATTGTAGGAACACGGTAAAGTTACCTGGTCACTTGTCACAGCTGTTACAGCCTAGGGACACGGTAAAGTTACCTGGACACTTGTCACATCTGTGTAACATTGTAGGGACACGGTAAAGTTACCTGGTCATTGTCACAGCTGTGTAACATCCTAGAGACACGGTAAAGTTACCTGGACACTTGTCACAGCTGTAAGAACAGTTCTGGGCCACCTGGCTGTTGTCACACTGTCCACTGATGACCTGTTTGGAGCAGTCCTGACCTTTGTCCTTACACGGCGGCGCTGGGAAAGGATCTGGACAACATTGAAACAGTGAAGAATATCAGTGGGCAGGAAGGAAGGCTGGACAGTGAAAGGTGTTCGGGAGAAGAAGCCCTCTTCTAGTTCGTGTTTTGAACAGCATTTCTTACACTCTGTCAGTGACAAGTGACAGTGTTCCTAGGAGCCATAGGCACATTCCCTCTCCTCTCCTCTATCTCTTTAACTCCACGAAGGGTCGTTAGGGCGCTGCAGTGACTAGTCCAGGCCACGACTCCTGCCTGGGCAAGTCGTCTCTGGCGGAACCGGATCTTGTCCCTCTCCAGGTACAGGATGCATGCTGGGTATGTTCGCGTTACTGACATGAATTACGGGTATCTTTAGCATGCATATTTGATCTCCTGCACGTGTGTATAAATGACGATGATGATGATGATGATGATGATAATAATAATAATAATAATAATAATAATAATAATAATATAATAATAAATTGAATTTATATAGCTCTATATCTTGCAAAAACAAACGAAAACGCTTGCATTCGACTTATTCTTACACTTGCAACCAATAACAATTAATAATTTTAACAAATTTCAATGTATACACACACACACATACACACACGCACGCACGCACGCGCACGCGCACCGCACACGCATACATACTAGAAAGGTTATAAACGTTGGCAGGGTGATGAGGATTTCAGCTGTTGAAGGCAGGGACAGATATGAGATGAAAGAGGAGGGAAGAATCTTTGGTTTGAATCAAATACGTCTTGAGGCTGGATTAAAAAGTGTCATAAGTAGACTTTTGGCAAAGAGAGAGTTGGAGGTCATTCCAGATTGATGGACCAGAAATAAAGAAAGAGCGACGGCCGACGGTGGACTGGCTGAATCTAGGTATTTGCAAGCACAAAATATCTGCAGCAGAGCGGAGGGAACGAGGAGGAGTGCGCAGGTGAAGGCATTCACAGAGGTAGAAGGGTGTTGTTTTGTGGAGACATTTTAGCAGATGTTTACTTTTCTTGTAGTTTACTCTCTGTGGCTCGGGAAGTCAGCGGAGAGATCACACAAGAGGAGTAATGTACTCAGATTTTTTTTCTTTCTGAGAACTAGTCGAACTGCAGAGTTTTGTATACATTGAAGGGAGTGGATAGATGATGCTGGCAGACCAGTCAGAAGAGAATTGCAATAGTTCAGATGTGAAAGAATGAAAGACGTGACAAGTTTGGATGTTGCATCAGTGTACTTTCTGAATTGATAGTAGCATGACTGGTAGGTCTGTGAGATGAATTTTTTACATAAATACAGGGAGTTAAGGCACTGCCAAGTCTGTGTTTTGAAACTGATCCTGGCGATCATAACAATCCCCACCCTTCTTAATTCACACGAGTTTGCTGCCACCTAGATTCGAACCTACAACCTTATGGCCAGGACCCAGAAGACGAAAGTCGAACGCTCTCTGCCCTCATCTTCTCATCCACCAGACACATTTCTTGGCCCAAATAAAGGGAAACGGAAGAATCAGAAATCCAACTTGTTGCACACACGCTACATCTGTGCTTCTGCCTTCGATTCGTGGTCGTTGTCTAGCCGTAGTGGCAGAATCAGCAGTGCCGGAGCTTGTAGAAGGAACTAAAGTCTAGCTATGGCAAAAAAGGTGTCCCACAACCTATAAGGTCGTAGGGGAGCGAGGCGTCAGAGACCTCACTTCTCTAGGGGCCAGCATAATGAAGGAGGCGCCCATCTCCTCTCCCTCGCTGCTTTACCTTCCCTGACCCTAAAGAGGGCAGGTACCCATTTACAGCTGGGTGAACTGAATGACTGTACTGAAGCCAAGGCCCGCAAACGGTCACCCATCCAACTGGTAACCACGCTCGATGCTGCTTAACCTTGGTTAGGGAAAAAGGGAGTGCTCTGACTACCGAGCTATCCCGTACCCATATGCTATGGTAGAAAAAAGATTAAATAAAAAAACACAAAGGGAAAAAGTCTAGCAACGGTAATGAAGGTAGTAGAAATAGTGGTGAGATCAGGATGAGAGGCGTGGGAACAGCCAGCACTGCTGCGCCAAAGGCACACTCACCATTATTACTTACAAAGCCGCATACACACGGCGACTGGATGTAAAAAAGCACGTAAGTGCTTCTTCCATTATCCTTGATATAAAAGAATAAAATTTTAAAAAGTTAAAAATTAAATATCCACTCCCTCAAGACCCAGTTAACTATTCTACGCGATAAACTGCACATTGGAGGGCACTTTTAATGTCATGCAGTTTCACGTAAAGTGTAATATATTGCTTTCAATGTAACACAACACAAAACAACACAATACAATACAGCACACACACACTTTTCAAAAGAGTAGGCCATTGTGTGCCAGTGGGAACAGATGACTAAATAATATACGAAACTGCATACACACGGGGACTGAATGTAAAAAAAAGCGCATGAGTTCCCATTCCGTTTTCCTCGATATAAAAGAATGAATAAACAAAAATAAATACATAAACACACACACGCGTTATTTTTGTTTCTCTCTCTCTCTGTCTGTCTATCTTTGTCTCTCTATCTCTGTCTCTGTCTGTCTGTCTCTGTCTCTCTCTCTCAGTGTGCCGGTGGGAACAGATGACAGAATTTACAAAACCGTATACACACGGGGACTGGATGTAAAAAGCACTTAAGTGCTTATTCCATTATCCTCTTATTAAGTTTGGTTGTGTTATTTTTCTTGGCTTTGTTGTTGTTGTTGTTGTTTGTTTTTCTCTTTTTTATCATCTTTTGTTGGTTTGTTTTTCCTTCTCTTTGTTTGTTTGTTTGTTTTTTTTGGTTAGGGTTTTTGGGGGTGGGGGTAGGGGGGGGTATTTTAGGATTTTCTTTTATTTGCTTGCTTTGGGGGGGGGTTGTTGGGGGGGGGAGCTGTTTTGAAAAGGGTTATTTCCCCTTGTTTTTATTGCGAGACTGTATAAGTATTGGGTTATTATTATTAAGATGTTATCCCTAACGGCGGGGACTGGATGTAAAAAAGCACATGTGTGCTTATTCGTTATCCTCGAAATAAAAGAATTTGTCATTGTCATTGTCATTGTCATTGTCATTGTCATCCTCGATATAAAAGAATAAAATAAAATAAAATCTCTCTCAGTCTGTTGTCTGTCTGTCTGTCTGTCTCTCTCTCTCAGTCTCTCTCTCTCTCTCTCTCTCTCTCTCTCTCTCTCTCTCTCTCAGTGTCTCTCTCTCCCCTCTCTCTGTCTCTGTCTTTTCTGTCTGTCTGTCTGTCTGTCTGTCTGTCTGTCTGTCTGTCTCTCTCTCCCCTCTCTCTCCTCCCCTCTCTCTCTCTCTTTCTCTCTCTCTCCTGCACTGTTCGACGTACTGTCCGACACAGGGTAGTAGTAGCAGAGGTAGAAGACGGTGGCGCCATTGCGGTGTCTGTACATGAAGGGTCCCTCGTTGTACACATTCTTCCTCAGGGGATAATCGGCCACGTAGTTTTGCCTCACAAACCCCATACCTGAAAGACAAAGAAGGTATAAAAGAAACGAAAGAAAAAAAAGATGCGCAGACAGTAGCGTAGCCAAACGTCAAAAGCACACTTTCACACCACCCCCCTCTACTCTCCCCTACTCCTTCTCCCCCTCCCCCCCCTCCCCCACTTCCTAAAAAAAAAGGTGTGGTTATTAGATTTGATACATGCTGTAGACATGATATTTTTTACGTGATAGATAAAGCGAAAGAAAGCATCCAGAAGCACAATGAATGGGTGGGGGTCGGGGAGGGGTGGGGGGGGGGTAATAGTTGGGCAATGTTGCGGTGACACTGATCCCATTAACTGATTTCAACTTGGTCATTTTTGGGGTGAACTTTATGAGCCGCATTGGAGGTGATACCTGAGCCACAATAGGGGTGATACCTAAGCCACATTAGGGGTGATACCTGAGCCACATTAGGGGTGATACCTGAGCCACATTAGGGGTGATACCTGAGCCACATTAGGGGTGATACCTGAGCCACATTAGGGGTGATACCTGAGCCGCATTAGGGGTGATACCTGAGCCACATTAGAAGTGATACCTGAGCCACATTAGGGATGATACCTGAGCCGCATTGGGGGTGATACCTGAGCCACAATAGGGGTGATACATGAGCCACACTAAGGGTGATACCTGAGCCACATTAGGGGTGATACCTGAGCCACATTAGGGGTGATACCTGAGCCACATTAGGGGTGATACCTGAGCCGCATTAGGGGTGATACCTGAGCCACATTAGAAGTGATACCTGAGCCACATTAGGGATGATACCTGAGCCACATTAGGGGTGATAACTGAGCCACATTAGGGGTGATACCTGAGCCACATTAGGGGTGATACCTGAGCCACAATAGGGGTGATACATGAGCCACACTAAGGGTGATACCTGAGCCACATTAGGGGTGATACCTGAGCCACATTAGGGGTGATACCTGAGCCACATTAGGGGTGATACCTGAGCCGCATTAGGGGTGATACCTGAGCCACATTAGAAGTGATACCTGAGCCACATTAGGGATGATACCTGAGCCACATTAGGGGTGATAACTGAGCCACATTAGGGGTGATACCTGAGCCACATTAGGGGTGATACCTGAGCCGCATTGGGGTGGTGGTGGTGGTGATACCTGAGCCACATTAGGGATGATACCTGAGCCACATTAGGGGTGATAACTGAGCCACATTAGGGGTGATACCTGAGCCACATTAGGGTGATACCTGAGCCACATTGGGGGTGATAACATGAGCCACATTGGGGGTGATCCCTGAGCCACATTAGGGTGATACCTTTGAGCCGCATTGGGTGGTGGTGGTGGTGATACCTGAGCCACATTAGGGGTGATACCTGAGCCACATTAGGGGTGATACCTGAGCCGCATTGGGGGGGTGGTGGTGATACCTGAGCCACATTAGGGGTGATACCTGAGCCACTTTTCAGACTCCTCCGATATAAGGAGAGCTTCAAGTTATATGCATGGGACAGTTAGTATTTTTGCTGTCTTATGTTTTTGGGGTTGTTTTTTGTTTTGGTTGTTGTTTTTTCAGAATTCTTGTTTATGCTTTTTTCCATAATAGTTGTTTATTGCAATTGATTAGTTATGTGCATACCCCTCCCCCCTTCACACACACACATACGCGCGCGCACGTGCACGCGCGCACACACACACACACGCACACACGCACGTAAGTACGCACAAACATACACACACTTTCCCGTCTGATATCACGATTTAGTGGAAGGACGTTAAACTGAAGAACTACTACTACCTGAGCCACATTAGGGGTGATACCTGAGCCACATTAGGAGGATACCTGAGCCACATTAGGGGTGATACGAGCCACATTAGGGGTGATACCTGAGCCACATTAGGGGTGATACATGAGCCACATCAGGGGATACCTGAGCCACAGTAAGGTGATACCTGAGCAACATTAGGGGTGATACCTGAGCCACAGTAAGGTGATACCTGAGCAACATTAGGGGTGATACCTGAGCCACATTAGGGGGATATCTGAGCCACATTAGGGGACATCTGATCCACATTAGGGGGATATCTAAAACCACATTGGGGGGAATATCTGAGCCACATTGGGGGATATCCGAGCCACATTAGGGGGATATTTGAGCAACATTAGGGGGATACCTGAGGCACATTAGGGGGATACCTGAGCCACATTGGGGGGATATCTGAGCCACATTAGGGGGATATCTGAACCACATTAGGGGGATACCTGAGCCACATTAGCGGGATATCTGAGCCCCATTGGCGGGATATCTGAGCCACATTAGGGGTGATACCTGAGCCACATTAGGGGGTGATACCTGAGCCACATTAGGGGTGATACCTGAGCCCCATTGGCGGGATATCTGGGCCACATTAGGGGGATATCTGAGTCACATTAGGGGGATGCCTGGACTACATTAGGGGGATACCTGAGCCACATTAGGAGATATCTGAGTCACATTAGGGGATATCCCGAGTCACATGAGGGGATATTTGAGCAACAAATTAAAGGGGGGTATCTGAGTCACATCAGGGGGATATCTGAGTCACATTAGGGGGATATCTGAGTCAAATTAGGGGGATATCTGAGTCACATTAGGGGGATATCTGAGCCACATTAGGGGGATATCTGAGCCACATTAGGGGGTATTTGAGCAACATTAGGGGGATATCTGATCCAGATTATGGGGGATATCTGAGCCACATTAGGGGGATATCTGATCCACATTAGGGGATATCTGATCCAGATTATGGGGGATATCTGAGCCACATTAGGGGGATATCTGATCCACAGTAGGGGGATATCTAAGCCACATTGGAGGTGATCAATGGGCCACATTAGGGGGATATCTAAGCCACATTGGGGGTGATCAATGGGCCACATTAGGGGGATATCTAAGCCACATTGGGGGTGATCAATGGGCCACATTAGGGGGATATCTAAGCCACATTGGGGGTGATCAATGGGCCACATTAGGGGGATATCTAAGCCACATTGGAGGTGATCAATGGGCCACATTAGGGTGATATCTAAGCCACATTGGGGGTGATCAATGGGCCACATTAGGGGGATATCTAAGCCACATTGGGGTGATCAATGGGCCACATTAGGGGGATATCTAAGCCACATTGGGGGTGATCAATGGGCCACATTAGGGGGATATCTAAGCCACATTGGGGGTGATCAATGGGCCACATTAGGGGGATATCTAAGCCACATTGGGGGTGATCAATGGGCCACATTAGGGGGATATCTGATCCACATTAGGGGGATATCTAAGCCACATTGGGGGTGATCAATGGGCCACATTAGGGGGATATCTAAGCCACATTGGGGGTGATCAATGGGCCACATTAGGGGGATATCTAAGCCACATTGGGGGTGATCAATGGGCCACATGAGGGGGATATCTAAGCCACATTGGGGGTGATCAATGGGCCACATGAGGGGGGATGACTGGGCCACACTGGGGGTGGGGTATCTGAGCCACATTGGTGTATCCCATTGTGCCGCAACTGGGGTGACATTAGTGTGACATATTAAGGGTGACATGTTGCAATGCTCGATCCCTTCTGGTTACAGGCCTTTTACAGGGCTTGTTGGTGACTATTATACTTTATTTGGCACTAATGATAATTATAATAATAAGAATAAGAATAAGAAGAATAAGGATGATACAATATAATAATTATATAATAATAATAATAATAATAATAAAAATAATAAATGATGATGATGATGATGATGATGATGAAGATGATGATGATGATGATGATGATGATGATGATGATAATAATAATAATAATAATAATAATAATAATAATAATAATACTATTGCTGCTCTGCTGCTGCTGCTGCTGCTGCTGCTGCTGCTGCTGCTACTTCTACTACTACTGCTACTGACGCTTCGTGTGTCTTGTACCTTCCCTTAAAATAGATAGCGCTCACAATGCTTTACATGGGAAGGATTATAAAAACTACAGCATGAGGAGTTGGTTTTACATTCTCGCAATGCACCTTCCATCACACAATTAATAATTGGATAATTAAATAAGCTTACGCTAGGAAGGTGGAGTTTAATTAGGACTGTTTTGAATCTACCTGGAGGGAAGAGAAATTACGTGAGATGCAGCAGCAGTGCGCGCCCCCAAGCGAGTCAGTATTAAGCATAATGTGTCCACTAGGCTTACAATAGGGAGGGTATGTTCATCAGGATTATCTCAAATCATTGGGGAGGGCACGTAATTACTCTTCCTTCCAATAGATTCAAAATAATCCTAACCTAATTCCACCTTCCTGGCGTAAGCCTAGTCTAATTATGAAATTATTTTTCATCTATTTCTCAAATAGAGAAGTAAGGTGAGACTTCAGCGACATTTTCTTTGATTATTTTTCTTAGTGTCATAGCTGCACCATTCGGCAAACAAGTTAATTCCCACAATTCAGTTTTAGAGCTGAACCTGAGCAGCTTTCTGTGCTCTAGCCATATGGGAACAGAATAGTAAGCATCCTTTAAATATATTGATGCCATGAAACAATCTTTTGTAATAAGCTTGAGGGCAGACTGTAAAGTATCTATCTTGAAATGGTGATAGGTGATTTCTTTATTCAACTGCTTTAAAATCAAGACCATTCTGTGTGTGACATCCTTCTAAGGGCGATTAAAGATAGGTGATAAATATTGGCCCTCCTCAAATACACTTTTGGAAAGGACACTTTTTTAGTCTAATTTTTCAATCTCCTTATCAATGGCACCCATTTCTGTTTTGTTAAGCTTGGTTGAGGTGGGAAACTTTGTGTCAAACCATTGAGATCACAGTCAAGTTCTATTCTTGCACCTTTGATTAACTGAAGAATTTCAGAGTCAGAGATCAAAGATTTCCATTGATCAAAAAAGAATTGTAGCCTGCCAGAAGTAAATAGGTTTGCCTCTGCTTTCCATTCTTCAAGCAATTTGGGGATTGAGGTATAAGATCGACTCACCTCATTCTCCATCAGTGACTGAGACTGACAATAAATTAGGATTGGTGTTTGTTGTTTCACTTCATCACGTTCACTGGCACCAAAGTGTTTCTTGTTTCTGGTCCACTGATTGTTGTTCCTTTTTCCTAAAAATGAGACCAGCAAGAACACTTTTTTGATCATTGCAATCAGTGCCTGTCCAACTGCACCCAGAAACACTCGCCCCAAACGATCCAACTCCTTGGCCTCTTTGAGAGACAGACAAAATTAATGGTCTCCAAAGAGTTTTTCAGTAGCAGGAGTACTGTCGCTACACATCCCTGTGGCAATGGTAGGGTTTAGAAGTTTGTCAGTGGCAGGAGTACTGTCGCTACACATCCCTGTGGCAATGGTAGGGTTTAGATGTTTGTCAGTGGCAGGAGTACTGTCGCTACACATCCCTGTGGCAATGGTAGGGTTTAGATGTTTGTCAGTGGCAGGAGTACTGTCGCTACACATCCCTGTGGCAATGGTAGGGTTTAGATGTTTGTCAGTGGCAGATACGCCGCCACCCTCCCCTGTGGCAAGGAGGGTTTAGATTGTGTCAGTGGCAGAGTAACGCGCACACATCCCTGTGGCGCAAGTAGGTTAGATGTTGTCATTGGCAAGAGTACTGTCGCACAACACCCTGTGGCAATGGTAGGTTTAGGATGTTTGTCAGTGGAGGAGTACTGTCGCTACACTCCTGTGGATGGTGGTAGGTTAAGTCGTGGTGTGTTTTTTGCCCCCCTGCCCGGCCCTTGTGAGACGGGTCTAAGGGGCATGTGCCTAACAGAGTTCCGAGGTGTCAGTGGAGAAACCACAGTTCCAAAAGGTCCACTGTGCTGTACCTCACACACACGCATCATTGCTTTGGCAATATGCTTGTAGCACGTCAAACAGACGCTTGTTTGATTTTTTGTTTGTGAGTGTGTGTTTGAGTGTGTGTTTTGTATGTCTGTTGTGTGCCTGTCTTGTGTGTGTGTGTGTGTGGTGTCTGTGTGATGTGGTGTGTGTGTGTGTGTGTGTGTGTGTGTGTGTGTGTGTGTGTGTTGTGTGTGTGTGTGTGTGTGTGTGTGTGTGTGTGTGTGTGTGTGCTTGCTGACCGGAGATTGCTCTACCTGGTGTTGGTTAGAGTTGCTGTCCATACCTCACCATTCACTGTCTCTTCACACAATTTATCACAACTTGCCAGTTGCGAATGTTTTTCAGACAGCTTTTTGATTTCTTTTATCAGTTTAAATAAAAGAAAGAAAATTGCTTTTTGACAAGTTCTGCAATCAATGCTAAAATGTTTTTGCCCTGGTCTTCATCAACAGCAAGCTCATCATCCAATTCTTTAATGAGCTTATCCTCATCATCGAAACTCACAAAAAGAATGTCAGCAGTGTCTGTTCTGTCTTCATTACCACAATCAGACTCGGAATTATCATAAGAAAATATGTCGCGTTTACATTTTTTTAACTTGTTTTTCCCCCCTAAGCATGAACTCCATTTTTGGGGGAGCTTAATGGTCTGAATGGCGAAGGAAACTTGAGATGATAGCTTGGACATCATCTTGTGTAGTTTTGCGTTGAAGTTTTGGAAGCAGTATTCCCATTTGGCATCGAGGCTTTCCGATTCTGACACCAACAATCTGACTTCAGCTCTTAGGCCTACTTCTTTCTCTTCTTCTGACATACTGAGATGCCTGGCATAAATGCACACACAGAGTGGCAGATGTTTCTTTTTTCTCAGCATAAGCTGACCGTTGTCGCCAATTAAGGGCTACATCGACAATGGAAAACTTAATTCCCACAGTGTCTGGCACCGTAGGCAGTGCCTTGCCAACTTGCAGATAACATTGATACCAAGTCTTCTTAAACGAAAGACAAATTGAATAAAATAAAGCAGTCTTACCTTGTTTGATGCTTGGAACAACGCACACACATAGAAAACAGATAGCCACACATTAAATATAGACCTATAAAAAAAAATCGATGTGGACACTTCTGCTCCTCAAACCAGGACTCACTCTGGCGGCTAACTTCATGCCACTGACTCAAACCAAGCTCTGCTGCTGCATCTGGCTTGATTTCTCTGTACGAGAAATAGATAAGAAATAGTGTACAACAAACAGAAATAGACACTGCTAGAGACAGGCGGCAGAAGGGCCCTTTGTGGGTTGCATTTGCTCCTCTCTCTCTCTTCTCCATTTTCCTCGTAAAAAAATCCCCCCCAAAATCTCTCCGTCCCTCTCTCTCGCTCACTTCTTTTTAATCCAGAGATTTATTATTTTATTTTTTATATTTTTTATATCAAGGATAATGGAATAAGCACTCATGTGCTTTTCTACATCTAGTCCCCGTGTGTATGCGGTTTTGTAAATTTTGTCTTCTGTATCCACCGGCACACAATGGCCTACTCTTCCGAAAAGCGGAACAGGATTTAACTTGAGAGAGAGAGAGAGAGAGAGAGAGAGAGAGAGACAGACAGACAGACAGACAGACAGACAGACAGACAGACAGACAGACAGACAGACAGAGTATAATGTGCGTGTGCGTGAGTGTACAGATGTGTTTTTGCTTACACATGTGTGTTGAGGTTCCTGCGGTTTTATTTGCGCGTGTGCACATTCGCGTGAGAATTAAATACCTGTATGTGCAGGTATGCATATCCGTATTTACGAATGCATTGGCATGTGTGCATAATAATTATTATGCATATTGTTCGAAACATTGTTACATTATCTAACTAGCAAAACCAAACAAAGGCTATCGTATTGTATTACATACCAAAGTAACGGCGTTATTTTCTTTTCCTGTTCGTATTTGTCTTCGTTTTCCTATCTCAGTGGCTTTTTCTTCTACAGAATGTTGCCAGGGATAACCTTTTGTCCTCGTGGGTTCTCTTACGTGCGCTGAATGCGAGTTACACACGGGACCTCGATTTATCGTCTCATCCGAAAAGACTAGCACCCAGACCACTACTCGCGGTCTAGTAAATGGCGGAAAAATTTCGAGCAGAATCTCCCCCAGCCAAAAAACCCTAACAAATATAAGCCCATTGCTAGAGTCAGCATCATTTCCTGGAGACAAAAAAAATAATGAAACTTCAGTAACCATTCATAGGAGGATCATTTTAAAAATAATTTCTCTTTATTATGTCGTTCCTAGGCTATAACTAGGAACGACATAATAAAGTAGGTGCGCTATATAAGTTTCATTTACTATTATTATTATTATTATTATTATTATTATTATAATAACTCCGACATTCACCAATGGTGAGATTTTGCGTATATAACCATTTCTGCCCACCATGAAGGTAGCCATATTCTGACTTCGGGGATGTATGCTGGGTATGTTCGTGTTTCCGTAACCCACCGAACGCTGACATATGTCGAATTACGGGATCTTTAACATGCATATTTGATCTTCTGCACGTGCATATAAACGAACGGAATGAAAACACTAGCAGGACTGCACTTGAAGCTGACCTCAGAGATTTTGAAATAACTCACAAGACGCTGCTGGGATGGTCATCTACGACTTCATGGACCCATGGGATTGTAGCCGAACGGTGTTAACCACTTGGCTGTGGCGTCCGTCAATCTTCAACTTGGCTTTGAAGGCTTACCTTTGATCTTCTGACACCCCCAGTAGGTTTTCATCAGCAGGGCGAAGGGATGACTGTTGGCCATATCCATGGGATCCAAAGTGCCGTCCTCACGGCAACAGTAGTGAAAGGTCACGTAGTCCTCGCCTATCTGCATATCGTCCCATTCGCCTGCATTTTTCCCGGGGGCCGTTTCAAACGTGACGTTTGAGTATTTGAAGCCTGTTCACATAACAATTCAGGCATCATTCATCTCCAGCGGTGTGTGGGCACATTCATACATTATGTTTTTTAGCAGTACAGACCCATTCATAGCCGTCAGCGCCTGGGCTTTATCGTAGTTCTTGATTAAACCATTAACGCTGGGGGCAACAGCAAAGTGAGAGGCTGTATGACCAGTGGCTTTCCCACTTATGGAATTCCACTTTACAGCTTAGTCTTTAGTGATCGACTATGACTCTCTGATTAGGAGGCTTGACTCGCACAGTCTTTATGTGCTGCAGCCCTGGGGGCTGGTTGGCCTTTGGAAAACATCTCCAACGCTGACTGTCCTTATGCCCACATGGCCGAGAGAGTGGGGATGTACTGTGGGCAAGGCATCTCCACTCTAATCAAATTTCTGCCCAGTTTCCAAAACAGCAGCTGCCTCCTCTGCTGTTTTGGAGGTCATCGTCGGACACGACGGACTAACATACACATACATACACACCCATTCAGGCATCATTTTTAGCAGTACAGACCCATTCAGGCATCATTTTAGTAGTGCGGACCCATTGAGGCACCATTTTTAGCAGGACAGACCTACTCAGGCATCATTTCAGTGGTACAGACCCATTCAGCAGGTGGACAAAAAACTCGAACAGTCTTAGGTTCAATTGCACCCCAACACTCTCTCTCTCTCTCTCTCTCTCTCTCTCTCTCTCTCTCTCTCTCTCTCTCTCTCTCTCTCTCTCTTCTTTCTTTCTTTCTTTCTTTCTCTTATATATTCCTAAGGGCGGGGACTGATTGTAAAAAAGCACATGGGTGCTTATTCATTATCCTCGAAATAAAAGAATTTGTCATTGTCATTGTCATTGTCAGGCATCATTTCATTGGTACAGACCCATCCAGGCATCATTTCAGTGGAACAGACCCATTCAGGCATCATTTCAGTGGAACAGACCCATTCAGGCATTATTTCAGTGAACAGACCCATTCAGGCATCATTTCAGTGGAACAGACCCATTCAGGCATTATTCATTTCTAGTCTATTCAGGTAACATTTCTAGATGTGCAGACCCATTCAGGCATTATCCATTTTTAGCTGTGCAGACCATTCAGGCATCATTTTAGTGGTACAGAACCATTCAGGCATCATTTTAGTGGTACAGACCATTCAGGCATCATTTTAGTGGTACAGACCATTCAGGCATCATTTTAGTGGTACAGACCATTCAGGCATCATTTCAGTGGTACAGACCATTCAGGCATCATTTTAGGGGTACAGACCCATTCAGGCACTATTGACTTCTAGCTGTGCAGACCCATTCAGGCATAATTTTAGTAGTGGGCACCCATTCAGGCATCTCTTTTGCAGCGCACTCATTCAGTGCAGTTTACCATGTCTTACTTTTGTGTTGATTCAAAATCAGGTTTATATGCCATGACGTCTGCAGATGACAAGAACTATTCGAAACTTAGCTATGAAACACACAGTACACCTGTAAGTTCGAGAGACATATTTGTCAACCTTCTTGGGTACCTTCACATATAGGATTGTATTCAAATGAATGGGTTGATTGGGCTGCCAAAAGATGTGCCAGCAATAAAAGTGGAAATATTGAGCTACGTATTCCTCTATCTATCTAAGAAGGATGCAGTAACGTAAGAGCAAGCATCCTAAAGCAAAATCACTGAAATCATACAACAAAGAACAGTTTGCGAAATGGGTTTCAACCAGAAAAAGTGTCTTTGAAAGCGCACATCAGTCAAAGACTCATACAAATGTTGTCAAAGAAAGACAGCTTGAGAATTTATTTTTTGGAATCCGATGACACGCTTTTGTCACAAAACTTAGCAAGGATGTTGAATGCTTATGAGGAAACAATAATATTTCAAATACCCATATTATTATACTTGCCTTTAAAACCTTACCTAGTTTTCCTGAAATTTCCCTTCATAATGGATCCCTTACATAATGTCATGTTAGCGTTTTCTAATGTGAGGGTTTATTGTTAAGTCACATAAGGAATTTGTTGCAGTTATATCATTGTTGTTCTATTTTGAATTTTATTCTTCCCTGTTAATTTAGTGTTCAGCATAAAGTTTCGCTTACTGTAATGAGGATATCTTCAGCCACAACGATAAACTTGCACAAGAGTATGAACACACAAAGACACACACCCACAGACACACACACAGACACAGACACACAGACACAGGCACACAAATAGACACACAACAAACAGACACACACACAGATACACACACACGCACACACACACACACACACACACACACACACACACACACACACACACACACACACACACACACACACACACATAAGCATCCTTTTTATTCCTACCATCCCCCACCATTATCTGTCTTTGTCTCTCCTCTCTCTCTCTCTCTCTCTCTCTCTCTCTCCTCTCTCTCTCTCCTCTCTCTCTCTCTCTCTCTCTCTCTCTCCCTTTCTCTTTTGATTTTATCAATATTTTAGGTTTTTTTCAATATCATTATTTTAAAAAATTTTATCACAAGTTTTCGTTTTTTGTTGTTGTTTGTTTGGTTTTTTATTGTTTAAGTGTTTTGGTGCTTTTTTGTTTTGTTGTTGTTGTGTTTTTTAAATTTCTAAATTTGTATTTGTTTATACTTTTATTATTGTTTTAAAATATTCTCCCATTCCCCACCCCCGTCCCGTATCCCTTAATGGGGAAGGACGTACAATTTGAGACTGCCACATAAGCATCCATTGTTTTAGCAGCACAGGTACACATGTGCATTATTTTAGCTATACAGACAAAGACACACATTATTTTAGCTATACAGACACACACACATTATTTTAGCTATACAGACAAAGACACACATATTTTAGCTATACAGACACAGCACACATTATTTTAGCTATACAGACACAGACACATATTATTCAGCTATACAGACACACACACATTATTTTAGCTATACAGACACAGGCACACATTATTTTAGCTATACAGACACATTATTTTAGCTATACAGACACAGCACACATTATTTCAGCTATACAGATACAGACACACATTATTTTAGCCAAACAGACACAGGCACACATTATTTTAGCTATACAGACACAGCACACATTATTTTAGCTATACAGATACAGACACACATTATTTTAGCTATACAGATACAGACACACATTATTTTAGCTATACAGACACAGACACACATTATTTTAGCTATACAGACACAGACACACATTATTTTAGCTGTACAGACACA
The DNA here is from genome assembly GCA_028751875.1 of Rapana venosa. Lineage (NCBI taxonomy): Eukaryota > Metazoa > Mollusca > Gastropoda > Neogastropoda > Muricidae > Rapana > Rapana venosa. Next base: position 14,573,774 of record CM054152.1, on the reverse strand, counting down.
GACACACATTATTTTAGCTATACAGACACAGCACACATTATTTTAGCTATACAGACACAGCACACTGTATTTTAGCTATACAGACATAGCACACATTATTTTAGCTATACAGACACAGGCACACATTATTTTAGCTATACAGACACAGACACACATAATTGTTCCTATACAGACACATCACACATTATTTTAGCAATAAAGGCCCAGACACACATTACTTCAGCTATACAGACACAAACCACATTATTTTAGCGATACAGACAAAGACACACATTACTTCAGCTATACAGACACAGCACACATTATTTTAGCTATACAGACATAGCACACATTATTTTAGCTATACAGACACAGGCACACATTATTTTAGCTATACAGACACAGCACACATTATTTTAGCTATACAGACACAGCACACATTATTTTAGCTATACAGACATAAACCACATTATTTTAGCTATGCAGACACAGGCCACACATCATTTTATCTATACAGACACAAGCACACACATCATTGTACCTACACAGAAACAGCACACATTATTTTAGCAATAAAAGCACAGACACACATTACTTCAGCTATACAGACACAAACCACATTATTTTAGCGATACAGACAAAGACACACATTATTTTAGCTATACAGACACAGCACACATTATTTTAGCTATACAAACACAGCACACATTATTTTAGCTATACAGACATAGCACACATTATTTTAGCTATGCAGACACAGCACACATTATTTTAGCTATACAGACACAGGCACACATTATTTTAGCTATACAGACATAGCACACATTATTTTAGCTATACAGACACAGCACACATTATTTTAGCTATACAGATACAGCACACATTATTTTAGCTATACAGACACAGCACACATTATTTTAGCTATACAGATAAAGACACATACTATTTCAGCTATACAGACATAGCACACATTATTTTAGCTATACAGATACAGCACACATTATTTTAGCTATACAGACACAGCACACATCATTTTAGCTATACAGACACAGCACACATTATTTTAGCTATACAGACACAGGCAACACATCATTTTATCTATACAGACAAAGCCCACACATCATTGTACCTATACAGACACAGCACACATTATTTTAGCTATACAGACACAGCACACATTATTTTAGCTATACAGATAAAGACACATATTATTTCAGCTATACAGACATAGCACACATTATTTTAGCTATACAGATACAGCACACATTATTTTAGCTATACAGACACAGCACACATCATTTTAGCTATACAGACACAGCACACATTATTTTAGCTATACAGGCACAGGCAACACATCATTTTATCTATACAGACAAAGCCCACACATCATTGTACCTAACAGACACAGCACACATTATTTTAGCAATAAAGGCACAGACACACATTACTTCAGCTATACAGACACAGACACACATTATTTTAGCGATACAGACAAAGACACACATTATTTTAGCTATACAGATACAGACACACATCATTTTAGCGATACAGAAACATCACACATTATTTTAGCTATACAGACACAGACACACATTACTTCAGCTATACAGACACAAACCACATTATCTTAGCGATACAGACAAAGACACACATTACTTCAGCTATACAGACACACATTATTTTAGATATACAGACACAGGCACACATTATTTTAGCTATACAGACATAGCACACATATATTTTAGCTATACAGACACAGCACACATTATTTTAGCTATACAGATACAGCACACATATTTTAGCTATAACAGACACAGCACACATTATTTTAGCTATACAGACACAGCACACATTATTTTAGCTATACAGACACAGGCAACACATCATTTTATTTATACAGACACAGGCAACACATCATTTTATCTATACAGACAAAGCACACACATCATTGTACCTAACAGAAACAGCACACATTATTTTAGCAATAAAGGCACAGACACACATTACTTCAGCTATACAGACACAAACCACATTATTTTAGCGATACAGACAAAGACACACATTATTTTAGCTATACAGATACAGACACACATCATTTTAGCGATACAGAAACATCACACATTATTTTAGCTATACAGACACAGCACACATTATTTTAGCTATACAGACAGACACACATTACTTCAGCTATACAGACATAAACCACATTATTTTAGCAATACAGATACAGACACACATTATTTTAGCTATACAGACACAGACACATATTATTTCAGCTATACAGACACAGCACACATTGTTTTATCTATACATACACAGCACACATCATTTTATCTATACATACACAGCACACATCATTTTATCTATACAGACACAGCACACATTGTTTTAGCTATACAGACACAGACACACATTACTTTATCTATACAGACACAGACACACATTGTTTTAGCTATACAGACACAGCACACATTGTTTTAGCTATACAGACACAGGCACACATTATTTTATCTATACAGACACAGACACACATTGTTTTAGCTATACAGACACAGCACACATCATTTTATCTATACAGACACAGATACACATTGTTTTAGCTATACAGACACAGCACACATTATTGTAGCTATACAGACACACATCATTTTAGCTATACAGACACACATCATTTTAGCTATACAGACACACATCATTTTAGCTACAGACACACATCATTTTAGCTATACACACAGGCACACATCATTTTAGCATTCCAGACACAGCACACACAATTTTATCTTTACAGACACAGGTACACATTATTTTAGCTATAATAATGATAATAATAAGGTATGGTGGATCGGTGGTCTAGAGGTAACGCGCCTGTCTAGAAAGCGAAAAGTCCGGGTCTGAAGTGTGCGGCGGTTCGTACCCCGTTTGGACCGGAAATTTTTCCCCCATCCATTAGACCATGAGTGGTGGTCTGGGCGCTAGTCTTTCGGATGAGACGATAAACCGAGGGTCCCGTGTGTTACACGTAATTATTTAGCGCACGTAAAAAAAACCCACGGCAACAAGAGAGTTGTCCCTGGCAAAATTCTTAGAAAAAAGCCACTCTGATAGGGAAACAAATACAGCTGCAGAAAAAAAAAAAAAAGGGTGAAAGGGTGGCGCAGCGCTAAGTGGCGACGCGTTCTCCCGCTCTCCCCGGGAGAGCAGCCCGAATTTCACGGAGAGAAAATCTGCCGTGACTTAAAGTGGTATGAAATAAAATCTGAGCGCTTTGATTTGTTGCTTTACAAGATTCAGCGCTATATAAATTCCATACATTATTATTATTAGTAGTAGTATGGAATTTATATAGCGCTGAATCTTGTAAAGCAACAAATCAAAGCACTCAAGTGACATGATTTTTTTTATATCGAGGATAATGCGGTTTTGTAAATTTTGTCATCTGTTCCCACCGGCACACAATGGCCTACTCTTTCGAAAAGCGGAACAGGATTTAACGTGTGCGCAAGATGTTCTGCATGCGTTCGCACACGGGGCCTCGGTTTATAGTCTCATCCGAAGGACTTTGACATTCAGTTCGATTTTTTTGTCAAACTGGGAAGAAAGGGTGAGGCTGGGAATCGAACCCAGAACCTCACGGTTTACTTGTTGGCAGGCAAACGCTTAACCATCCTGCCACCTTCCTTCACAGACTTCCTATAGACTTCACAGACTTCACACCTTCCTATACAGACACAGCACACATTATTTTAGCTATACACACAGGCACACATTATTTTAGCTATACACACAGGCACACATTATTTTAGCTATACACACAGGCACACATTATTTTAGCTATACACACAGGACCACACATCATTTTAGCTATACAGACACAGACACACATCATTTAGCTATACAGACACAGCACACATAATTTTATCTATAAAGACACAGACATACATCCTTTTTATCTATAAAGACACAGACACACATTATTGTAGCTATACAGACACAGACACACATCATTTTAGCTATACAGACACAGACACGCATTATGTTAGCTATACACACAGCCATATATCATGTTATCTATCTAGACACACATCATTTTAGCTATACAGACACAGACACACATCATGTTAGCTATACGGACATAAAAACACACCATTTTAGCTACACAGACACAGACACACTATATTTTAGCTACACAGACACACATCCTTTGAGTTATACAGGCACACATTATTTTAGCTATACAGACAACACATTATTTTAGCTATACAGACAGGCACATATCATGTTAGCTATACACACACAGCACACATTATTTAACTACACAGGCACAGCACACATTTTCAGCAACACACACACACACACTCACCACACACCACACACCACACACACACACACTCACACACACACTCACACACTCACACACACACACTCACACACACTCACACACACTCACCACACACTACACACACACTACACACACACACACTCACACACCACACACACACACTCACACACACTCACCACACACTACACACACACCACTACACACACACTCACTCACACACCCACACACACGCACTACACACACACACACACACTAAATGTGAATAGACGTTAAACTGAAGATCAACACACCACACACACACACACACACACACACACACACACACACACACACACACACACCACACACACACACCAACACACACACTACACACTAATGTGAATAGACGTTAAACTGAAGATCACACACACACACACACTACACACAGACACACTACACACACACACTACACACACACACACACACACCACTACACACACACACACTACACACACACACAACACTACACACACACACACTACACACACACACTACACACACACACACACTACACACACACACTAACACCCCCCCCCCCCACACACACACACACTACACACACATAAACAACACTACACACACACACACACACACACACACACACACACAACTACACACACACATACACAAAAAAATGCAACCTACCAGGAGGACAAGTGCGGTCCCTGTAAATGCAGTAGATACCGGGAGGCCATTTCGCGGCGGTAGGGGCAGTGGAGAGCGGGGCACACAGCACATCGTTCACAGCATTGTTGGCCACCGTCATCCTCAGCAGGCTGGTGCCCCAGTCCCTGACGTGGCTGTATGTGTGGTTGACGGTGACTGAGCGGAAGCCTGGAGGGCATCCCACGCTGGCACTTGGAAAAGCGTAAGAGCCTCCTGGGAAGGTTCCCTTCACAGCTGCCCGGCAGGAGGTAGGACAAGATGGTTGACACTTTCTTTTTTTTTTTCTTTTTTTTTTTAAAAAGAAACAATCTTCTTTTTAATCTAATCTTTTTTTTTGGAGGGTGGGGGGGGGGGGTGGTGGTGGTGGTGGGGGGGGGGGGGTGTTCTTTGGTCTTGTAAAAAAAGGTTGGTTTTTTTTGGGGGGGGTGTGACTTTTCACTATCTTGCGTATAGTTTTGATCATCTCGACAACAAGGGAAATTTATGTGGGTTACACATACAAGCATGCTTGCGCGGGAAACATTATATATATATATATATTTATTTTTTAAAAGAACACACATCAGTATCAGGAATTCAGGCAAAGCATTTTTTTTTTTTTTTGGGGGGGGTCTTCCTTCCTTGCGTAGCACTCGCTTTCCCCCATCCAAGTTAAGCAGCGTGGAGCGTGGTTACCAGTTGGATGGGTGACCGTTTGCGCGCCTTGGCTTCAGTACAGTTCCCCCAGCTGTAAATGGGTACCTGCCCTCTTTAGGGTCAGGGAAGGTAAAGCAGCGAGGGAGAGGAGATGGGCGCCGCCCTCAATATGCTGGCCCTAGAGAAGTGAGGTCTCTGACGCCTCGCTCCCCTACGACCTTATAGGTTATGGGACTCCTTTACCTTTACCTTCCTTGCGAATAGAGCTCCGAGGTTCACCAGCGGTGTGAGTTTTGTCGTATGTGACCGTTCTGACTTACCATTAAGGTAGCTGCATTCCGACTTCAGGGATGGTGTCTAAAAACAACACTTGTGTTCATGCGTTGGTTTGTTTGTGTTAAGTTTTGTTATCTATTCCTAATGGGTGGAGCTGCTCTTGTGGAGACACGCTTTTCCCGGAAAGAGCAGCCCGAATTTCACGCAGAGAAATCTGCCGTGACTTAAAATGGTATAAACAAATAAAAAATACGAGGTAAGAAGTGACATACTGTTGCAAGAAGACAGAGCATATTTTTAACGTGTGCGCGATATGTCCTGTGTGGGTTCGCACATGGGGCTTTGGTTTGTAGCCTTCTTATTCCTCATGGATCCCTCAGACAGCAATTATTGTTGTCTGTCATATAAGCGAAAATGCGTTGCACTGCCGTTAAGCGCCTGACAAGTCAGGCCCAGCACATTCAATTTCGGCGTGGTCTTCTTTTTAAAGGTAGATCCGCTCACTCACTTAAAAATAAAAAGAGAAAAAAAAGGGGAAAAGAGAAAAGAATTCCCCCAAAAGATGGTGCTCCGTGACCTGCATGCAACTGAGGCCACCCACCCCCGAAAAAAAAAAACAATAACAAAAAACAAAAAAAACCCTGTCTATTACTCTTCCCACCTCACTGCTCTCTTTCTAATTACTGCCTTTGATGCTGCTCATCTTTATTTCCTTTTATTTGTTTATTTACAGATTTATTTATTTCCATGCCTTGTTGCTGCTGATTTCCTCTTCGTTTCCTTGTTGTTGAATAAATCATCATTATCATCCAAAAATAAAGTACAATTCCGCTGTGGCAGTTTCCATGAGTTCTCTGAAGACGTTCTCTTGCCCAACTGTCCCTGAGGGTTTTCACAACGAAGCTTCGTTCCCTGTACATCACATGCTGCAGTCTGTCTGCCCTATGGAAAGTCTGGGTTGTCCCAGCGTTTTTGTTTACTCACGTTGTAGTCAAACATTTTGTTCAATTTGTTCATATTTTTGGTATAACCTGTAACAATCTGCCTATCCGTACCCTCCGGAAAGATATCAAAGAAAAGAAAATATATTGCACAAAACGTCAAATGTAATGTTAAAGGGACAGCCCGACCCCTAAAGTGGGTACCCACAATGCCATATTATGTGTTTAGATGTTAATTGGCCTCAAACTGGCACTTTGGTAAAAACAATGCTCCTAAGTCAATATTGTTTACATGGAACTCTTTTGTTTGGACTTAGAGTAAGAACAAAATGTTTTTTCCTTTGTTTACAAAAGGTATTGTATTGTACTGAATTGTATTTTATTGTATACCACTTTAAGTATGTGATTTTTCGTACTTCTGTTAATATGAGACAGTACAGTTTCATCCCACTAGTTTTGAAATTTGGCATGCAGACAGCAAGAAATCAGTATGTATGACTGATAGTGACGTTTTGGCAATATACTTATAAGAAACTTGTTTATCAATGAGCACATACATAGGTAGTTTTCTTGAAAACTGAACAAATAATTGATGCAGCCTGTGGGGAATAGATAATGACAGCAGAGTTGAGATATTACTGCCTTCTAGTTCTACTGAATGTACACAAAAGATGGAAATTTTAAAACACAGACATATGTGTAGGGGAGTGTGGCGAAGTATGTACTAGCGGTTTTTTCTTTTTCTGGAGCAATGTATATTTTTAAAATCTTCAGCAGAATATTCAATCACTCTTTAAAAACTCCTGGCTTCTTTTCCCCTTCAAACCTTTCTATTTTCTTCTCCACGAAGACAAGACAGACAGACAGACAGAAACCACACACACACACACACACACACACACACACACACACACACACACACACACACACCAGACATAGTGGCTCATTTTCCCCTCCAAACGTTTCTCCTCTTCCTCCACAAACACAAGACAGACTAAAGACAGACACATAGATAGACAGAAACAGACACACACACACACACAACACACACACACACACACACACACACACACACACACACACACACACACACACACACACACTCTTCAATACATACTCCTTGTCCTCACAGTGGTACACCCGTGCTGCTTTCCAGTTGGGTGGACACATGCAGTCACACTTGCCATTGACCGTTGTGACAAAGCCCGAGTTGTGACACTTCCTGGCAAAGTTGCTGCAGTGCCTTTCTGCAACAGACAGACAATGCCAGACTTTCAAAACCATACTTTTGCTGACGTTCAGCAGAATGCCTTGCACCCGGTTTCAAGTAACAGTATAGTTTGGAGTTAATCATTTCCTGTTTAGCGATTGCATCAACCACTGCCAACCATTGGCAATCTACCCCTGCCTACTGACTTAAGTGTAGTAAACTAACCTTGGCATTTATAGATGTCAGAGATGAGTTGGAAGAAGTACAGGAACTTCATTGTCCTCTTTACTTCTGGGAACAGCATTGTTATGGATCCTTTGATCACGGACTGTCAAGGGAAAATGTCAGTGAATAAGCACGCACTTACGCACGCATGCACACACTAAAGTATGCACATACACGCATGCCGGTACACACGCACGCACAGACAGACACACACCCACACACATATACACACGCGCGCGGCGTGCACATATACACACATGCACACGCACATGCACATACACACGCGTGTGTACATACACACACAAACAAAACACACACACGTGCGCACACACATGCATGCAAACAGAGAAACAGAGAGATAAATAAACAAGGCAGACAGATAAAACAGGCAGAGCGGACATGCACCAGGAAATACTGCATTGGCAAACAGAGAAACGAACAGACAAACAGACAGATAAAACAGACAGATAAAACAGACAGACAGATAAAAAGACAGATAAAACAGACAGATAAAACAGACAGATAAAAAGACTGATAATAACAGACAGACTGATAAAACGACAGACGATAAACAGACAGACAGATAAAAACAGACAGACAGATAAAACAGACAGACAGATAAAACAGACAGACAGTAAAACAGACAGGTAAAAACAGACACACAGGATAAAACAGACAGATAAAACAGGACAGATAAACAGACAGATAAAAACAGACAGATAAAACAGACAGACAGATAAAACAGACAGACAGATAAAACAGACAGACAGGTAAAACAGACAGGCAGGTAAAACAGACAGGCAGGGCGGACACGTACCATGGAATAATGCATCGGCGAGGACAGGTCAAAGGGAGTGAACACGTACTCGTCCTTCATCCTCTCCGCGAATGAATCTCTGTCATTGGCTGCAGCAACAAGTCACCATCAGTACCGACATTTCAAAGGCTGAAGGTGGGGGAAGGGGGTGGGTAGCGGGTTCAGTTTATAGGGATACAAAGTAAGCACCCAAGGTACACTCCCCACCTTCTCCCCCACCCCCCCTTCCCCCAAAAAAAAAACCCCAAACCCCAACTCCAAACCCCCCAAAAAAGGAAAGAAAAGAAAAGAAGAAAAACAAAAGGGGGGGGGGGGGGGGATAAGATGGCGCTCCATGGTCTGCATGTAACTGATGTTTTTTTTTAAAAGCAGCAGCAGCAGATGGAAAGAAACAGTGTCGTTATCGACAACACACTCTCTTGAAAAATTCATCACCCAGACCTGTCAGTCGTGCTACTATCAATTACGGCGTATTAGTGCAATTCGAAAGTCCCTTCCATGATTTGCAACAGCCAAACTTGACAACTTCTCTCATTCTCTCACTTTCTGGACTATTGCAATTTTCTTTTAGCTGGTCTGCCAGAAACATCTATCCACTCCCTTAAAAGTATACAAATCCGCCAGTCGACTAGTTCTCAGAAAAAAAAAAAAATCTGAGCACATTACCCTCTCTTGCGATCTCTCCACTGGATGCCTGTGCCACAGAGAGTAAATTTAAGATCAGTACTCTCTGTTACAAATGTCCCCACAAAACTGCACCTCCTACCTATGTGAATGTCTTACCTGTACACTCCTTCACGTTCCCTCCGCTCTACTGCAGATACTTTGTGCCTACGAATACCTAGATTCAACCAATCCGCTGTTGGCCGCCGCTCATTCTCTATTTCTGGTCCATCCATCTGGAACAACCTTCCTCTCTCTCTTCGCCAGAAACCTAGTTATGACCCTTTTAAATCCAGCCTCAAGACATATTTATTTCAAACCTGAAAAACATTTGACTATCGAAATTTTATTTCATAGATTTTGTCTGCATCGCACCATGTTTGTAAATATCTGTTTGTTTAAACTTTTGATTATTTATCATTGATTGCATGACTGTAAGATTAGGTTGAATGCATGCGCTTTGATTTGTTTTTGCAAGATATAGCGCTATATAAGTTCCATTTATTATTATTATTATTATTATTATTATTAACAGTATTAAGGGGATTGGTATATCACTGCGAAAAAAAAGATAACAATTAATTAAGCAGGCTTTCAGAGAGGTTATTGCTGTTAAGCTATACACACACCACACAGCAAGCACCGAAAATACAATTACTTCAACGCGATATCTATCATTGACATGGATAGCACAGCAAAATCAGTGTCTTATTTCGTAAAATATGAATAAAGTTAAAGGTGTCCCATAACCTAGGTGGTCGTAGGGGAGTGAGGCATCAGAGACCTCAGGTTCTCAAGGGGCCAGCATCTTGAGGGCGGCGCCCATCTCCTCTCCCTCGCTGCTTTACCTTCCCTGACCCTAAAGAGGGCAGGTACCCACTTACAGCTGGGTGAACTGGGGGACTATACTAAAGCCAAGGCACCCAAACGGTCACCCATCCAAGTGGTAACCACGCTCGATGCTGCCTAACCTTAGCTGGGGAAAAGCGAGTGCTCTGACCACTGCACTATCCGGTCCCTTAAAATTAAAATTGAATAACGGTATGTAAAAAATCGAAGCGAGAGAGAGAGAGAGAGAGAGAGAGAGAGAGAGAGAGAGAGAGACAGAGGACAGAGACAGAGACAGAGAGAGAGAGAGAGAGAAACAGAGGACGGAGAGAGAGAGGACAGAGAGAGTTGTACTGACTATCTAGCTTAAACCAGTCTCTGCGGGTGATGTCTTTATCGTTGTGTTCTTGCTCATGTCCCAAGCCTAGAGCATGGCCCACCTCATGGACGCACGTCTCCTGCAGAACAGAAAAAAAGAGATGATGATGGATAGTTGCATCACTGGCAGCATAGAGAGATAGATAGACAGAAAGACAGATAGAGAGTGAGAGAGATTGTCAGACAGACAGACGAATAGACGGATATATGAATAGACAGGCAGACATATATATATATATATATATATATATATATATATATATATATATATATATATATATATATATATATATATATATATATTATATATATATATATACATACATACATACATACATACACAGACAGACAATTTGATTATAGATAGCTAGCTAAACAGACAGACAGACAGACAAACGGACAAAGTAGAAAGATATAGTCAAGTCATATGGTACTTTG
>CM054152.1:14537339-14559839 GCA_028751875.1 Rapana venosa | reverse complement strand
CTCTAGGCCTGTCTCTTGGCCTGTCTCTAGGCATGTCTCTAGGCCTGTCTCTAGGCCTGTCTCTAGGCCTGTCTCTTGGCCTGTCTCTAGGCCTGTCTCTTGGCCTGTCTCTTGGCCTGTCTCTAGGCCTGTCTCTTGGCCTGTCTCTTGGCCTGTCTCTAGGCCTGTCTCTAGGCCTGTCTCTAGGCCTGTCTCTTGGCCTGTCTCTTGGCCTGTCTGCCTGAGCAGCCAGAGTCCAGTCCTTAAATGACGACCCTGGTATCCCTGGAATGCAACAAACATCCCGTCCCCTTGCCCACGTAGGGAGCAGCGCCATGGTTTCTACACAATTCCTTCATTAGAGTCACCTGCCCCTTGTTCCCGCGATACAATGGCAGGGAGATCTGACTGACTGACTGACTGACGACTTCTACATATAGGCTTGAAACAATAGCTGTTTATACGATTGTTGATGGCGAGCTATACTTGGCACAAGGACCTCTGTCTACCACTTGACCACCGAGGCGCTAAGCATTCTACATACACATAATTATCAATGCGTAACACTGATACACTTTTTTTTTTTTTGGGGGGGGGGGATTTTATTTTTTGCGTTCCTCTGCTACAGCTCTGAGATTTTGCGCATGCGACCGTTTTAGCCCATGATGAAGGTAGCCGCATTCCGACTTCGGGGTTGTATGCTGGTTATGTTCATGTTTCCGTAACCCACCGAACGCTGATATGAGTTACGGGATCTTTAACGTGGATATTTGATCTTCTGCATATATATATATATATATATATATATATATATATATATATATATATTATATATATATAATATATATATATATATATATATATAATATATATATATATATATATATCATACATATATATATATATATATATATATATATATATATATATATATATATATATTTATATTTATATTTATATATATATATAACACTCACAAGATCATAGACCCTTGGGATTGAAGTCGAACAGTCTTGACCTCTCGGCTATAGCGTCCTTCACATGACCAGACAAATATTGGACAGATTCCTAACGCGTATCCGTGCATTTTTTAGGTGACTGAACTTCTTCTCCTTCGTTCCTCCCAGGTTCACCAATAGTAAGATTTAGCGTACGCGATCGTTTGTTTACCATGCAGGCAGCCGCATTCCAAGCTTCGGGGATGGTGTCTAAACACAACACCAGTAGGCATGCGTTTATAGAATTTTGCCATCCGTTCCTATGGACACGCACTGACCTAGCGCCTACTCTTTCGAAAGGGGAACGGGGTTCAACGTGCGCGCAAAGATGTTGTGCGTGCTTTTGTAAACGGGACCTCAGTTTGCAGTCTCACCCGAAGGACTTGAGGGGGAGTGGAGTTGTAACTGGTACTAACTCTAGGGGAAAAAATCCCTTCAAACGGGTGTCCAACAACTACCCCCATCCACCTTATTCTTCAGATCTTCCTTTAGCGTACTCTTCTCCGGTGGTACTTCAATCTTGCACTTTTGTCTTCTCTTGTCCCAATTTCTTAAGCCCAGCTATCCCTCAGCTTATGATCTTGTGTCTTCAGGTCAGAAGTCCACGGAGAGCATGACTTTGCTTGGATGGCTGATCAGGCTGATGGTACAGTAGTTTTGGCATAGTTGTAAGTTGCCATTCTTTGGGCAATATTAAAAGACCCAATTCTCATCTGTATCCCTCAAGTTGAAATGCAGCTATGATCGGGGTAAACACGGTTGCATACGCTTAACTCTCAGCATTGGTAAACTACAGAGCTCTAACCCAGAAATGAGAAAATAAAAAGCAAAGAAAAAACATAAACCAAACTACAAAACCCCAGGAAACAAAAACAAAAAACCAAACAAACAGAAAACAACCCTCCATGCCCCCAACTTACATCTTGGTAAACTTTATTCGTCCATCGTTGGGCAGGCCATACTGGGATTTGGTGTTGCTGTTCCAGGGGACAAAGCGAATGCAGGTGTGATTGGAGATGAGTCCCATGACCGTGTAGATGATGAAAATCTCATCTTCAGCTGTAAGAGAGAGAGAGAGAGAGAGAGAGAGAGAGAGAGAGAGAGAGAGAGAGAGAGAGAGAGAGAGAGAGAGAGAGAGAGAGAGAGAGAGAGAGAGAGTTGATCATTATGAACCTGAACTTTCAACAACTGTCTCTTATAGAGTTGTTTCCCCAAATGTGTAGGTATAAGGCCACAAGGCAGCCCACAAGAATATCTATTTATTCTTAGGGCTGCAAGGGACACTTCTAAGTTATGGAAGGTGTCTTGCTGCCAGGTACCATAGAGGATGAGTGAGGTTTCCATCATAGCCAGGACCTCTGAAGAGTGCTCAACCAGGAGCTGAAACTCCAGTCAGGTCAGGTAAAAGGCATGTTCCTTACTCAAATATTCCACAAACACTGCCTTTAAAGTTTTATCCTGTAATTGATTTGTTTTTGAATATTTGACAAAAATCATGTTTATAACGAGAATGGAGTTGTAACTAGTTACATTCACTTTTTTTTCCCCACTATATTATTTTCTCAATTATGTGATTGGTCGAGTGGGGAATAGCGTCTCTTCTGAGATCCAAGTAAAGGCCGTTTATCTTCAACTTCTTCTGCCTGTGTCAGCACTTAAAGAAAGTGTCTGGCAATGTTTGGGTTATCATTGTTAACCAGATAGCAAAGACTTGTATAATCTCCCTGGCATCCTCTTTTTTTTACATAAAACGGATCCCCGAACATAAGGCACAAAGATTACCAAGCCATTTATTTTCCTCTTTATACACATTTTTTAAACAAAGATTTTAGAAATATATTTTCATCTCTATTTTCATCTTTTGCTGGCACTGATGACAGGCCACAAGAATATCTATTTATTATTAGAGCTGCAATAGACACTTCTAAGTTATGGAGGGTGCCTTGCTGTTTGGTACCACAGAAGATAAGGGAGGTTTCAATCTCAGCCAGGACCTCTAAAGAGTGCTCAAACATAAGCTGAAAATCAAGTCAGGCGATTACAAAGACATGGTCCTTACTCAATTATTCCTCAAATGCTGCCTTCAAAGTTTCATTCTATATTTGTTTGTTGTTGTTGTTGTTGTTGTTGTTTTGACTCTTGATAAAAATTAGTTTTATGATGAGAATGAAGTTGTAATTGTTTATCTGCACTCGTTTCCCCCGCTACAGTTCCTCAATGATATCTATCTATCTAATCTATCTATCTATCTATCTATCTATCTCTATCTATCTATCTACTATCTATCTATCTATCTATCTATTTCTATCTGCCCTATCTATCTATCTATCTATCTATCTATCTATCTTTCTATCTATCATCTACCTATCTTCTGTCTGTCTGTCTGTCTATCTATCTACTATCTATCCATCTGTCTGTCTGTCTGTCTGTCTATCAAACCCTGTCCATCTGTCCGTCCGTCCGTACCGTCCGTCCCCCGTCCGTCCGTCCGTCTATCTATCTATCTATCTTATCTACTATCTATCTATCTATCTATCTATCTATCTATCTATCTATCTGCTGTCTGTCTGTCTGTCTGTCTGTCTGTCTAACTATCTATCTATCTATCTATCTCTATCGTTTTATCTACCCTATCTATCTATCTATCTATCTATCAATCTTATACTATCTATCATCTATCTGTCTATCTGTCTATCTATCTATCTATCCATCTATCTGTCTATCTATCTATCTGTCTATCTAACTATCTGTCTATCTAACTATCTGTCTATCTATCTATCTGTCTATCTGTCTATCTATCTATCTGTCTATAATAATAATAATAATGTATGGAATTTATATAGCGCTGAATCTTGTAAAGCAACAAATCAAACGCTCAGATTTTATTTCGTACCACTTTAAGTCACTGCAGATTTCTCTCCGTGAAATTCGGGCTGCTCTCCCCGGGGAGAGATCTATCTATCTATCTATCTATCTATCTATCTATCTATCTATCTATCTATCTATCTATCTATCTATCTATCTATCTATCTATCTATCTATCTATCTATCTATGTATCTATGTATCTATCTATCTATCTGTCTATCTATCTATCTATCTATCTATCTATCTATCTATCTATCTTTCTTTCTGTCTATCTATCTGTCGGTCTGTCTGTCTGTCTGTCTATATCTATCTATGTATCTATGTATCTATCTATCCATGCATCTATGTATCTATGTATCCATGTATCTATGTATCTATCTATCTATCCATGTATATAACTATCTATCTATCATCTATCTATCTATCTATCTATCTATGTATCTATATATCTATCTATGTACTATGTATCTATCTATCTATGTATGTATCAAATCTGTCTATCTATCTATCTATCTATCTATCTGTCTGTCAAATCTATCTATCTATCAAACTATCTGTCTATCTATCTATCTGTCTATCTAACTAATCTGTCTATCTATCTATCTGTCTATCTATCTGTCTATCTGTCTGTCTGCCCGTCTGTCTATCTATCTAATCTTTTCTATCTATCTATCTATCTATCTATCTATGTATCTATGTATCTATGAATCATCTATCTATCTATCTGTCTATCTATCTATCTATCTATCTATCTATCTTTCTTTCTTTCTGTCTATCTATCTGTCGGTCTGTCTGTCTGTCTGTCTATATCTATCTTTGTATCTATGTATCTATCTATCCATGCATCTATGTATCTAGTATCCATGTATCTATGTATCTATCTATCTATCCATGTATAATCTATCTATCATCTATCTATCTATCTATGTATCTAAAATATCTATCTATGTATCAAATGTATCTATCTATCTATGTATGTATCATCTTCCCTATCTATCTATCTATCTATCTATCTATCTGTCTATCTATCTATCTATCTATCTATCTGTCTATCTATCTATCTGTCTATCTAACTATCTGTCTATCTATCTATCTGTCTATCTGTCTATCTATCTATCTATCTGTCTATCTGTCTACCCTGTCTGTCTGTCTGTCTATCTATCTATCATCTATCTATTTATCTATGTACTATCTTTTCTACTATCTATCTATCTATCTGTTCTATCTATCTATCTATCTATCAAATCTATCTTTCTGTCCGGGTCTATCTATCGTCGGTCCTGTCTGTCCTGTCTGTCTATATCAAATCTTTGTATCTATGTATCTATCTATCCATGCATCTATGTATCTATGTATCCATGTATCTATGTATCTATCTATCTATCCATGTATATATCTATCTATCTATCATCTATCAATCTATCTATCTATCTATGTATCTATATATCTATCTATGTATCTATGTATCTATCTATCTATGTATGTATCTATCTGTCTCTATCTATCTATCTATCTATCTATCTGTCTATCTGTCTATCTATCTATCTATCTATCTATCTATCTGTCTATCTATCTATATGTCTATCTAACTATCTGTCTATCTATCTATCGTCTATCTGTCTATCTATCTATCTGTCTATCTGCCCTGTCTGTCTATCTATCAATCAATCAATATAATCTATTATCTATGTATCTATCTATCTATCTATTTTAATCTATCTATAGTCTATCTATCTAATCTATCTATCTAATCTATCTATCTATCTTTCTTTCTTTCTTCCAAATCTATCTGTCGGTCTGTCGGTCTGTCTGTCTATATCTATCTATGTATCTATGTATCTATCTATCCATGCATCTATGTATCTATGTATCCATGTATCTATGTATCTATCTATCCATGTATATATATATCTATCTATCATCTATCTATCTATCTATGTATCTATATATCTATCTATGTATCTATCTATCTATGTATGTATCTATCTGTCTATCTATCTATCTAACTATCTGTCTATCTAAATATCTATCTATCTATCTGTCTGTCTGTCTATCTATCTATCTATGTATCTATCTATGTATCTATATATCTATGTATGTGTGTATATATCTATCTATCTATGTATCTATGTATGTATCTATCTGTCTATCTATCTATCCATCTATCTATCTATTTGTTTATCCATCTATCTATCTGTCTATGTATTTATCTATCTGTCTATCTATCTATCTATCTGTCTGCCCTGTCTATCTATCGTCTATCTATCTACGTCTATTGTATGTATGATTATCTATCTATCTACTGTCTTATCTATCCTATCTGTCTGTCCTATCTATCTGTCTGTCTATCTACCCTATCTATCTCTCCTACATCTTTTATCTATCTGTCGTCAAACTATCTATCTGTCTATGAAATGTATGTATGTATGTATGAAATGTATGTATGTATGTATGTATCTATCTACTATCTGTCTGTCTGTCTGTCGGATCATCTATCTATTATCCATCTATCTATCTATCCTGTTTTGCTGTCTGTCTGTCTATCTATCAAATCTATCCTAATCTGTCTATCATCTATCTATCTATCTATCTATCTATCTATCTACAAATTCTGTCTTGTCTAACTATCTATCTGTTATGTTATGTATGTATGTATTAAGTAAATGTAGGGTATGAATGTATCTATCTATCTATCTATCTATCTATCTATCTATCTATCAATCTATCTATCTATCTATCTATCGTCTTGTCTGTCTACTATCTATCTATCTATCTATCTATCTATCTATCTGTCTGTTTTTATGTAGTATGTATGTATGTATGTATGTATGTATGTATATATGTATGAATAAATTGTAATTCTATCTATGTATGCATGTATGAATGTATGTATGTATGTATCTGTCTATCTATCTATCTATCTATCTATCTATCTATCTATCTATCTATCTATCTATCTATCTATCTATCTATCTATCTATCTATCTATCCATAAATATATGGATCCTGGACTCGAGCTCTGCATTTCACCAGTGGTGATAATTTGTTTATTTTTTTATTTTATTTTTTTATTCTTTTATATCGAGGAAATGGAATAACACTCATGTGCTTTTTTGACACCTAGTTCCCTTTGTGTATGCGGTTTTGTAAGTTTTTCATTTTTTCCCCACCGGCACACAATGGCCTACTCTTACGAAAAGCGAAACAGGATTTTTAAATGTTCCCCAAGATGTTCTGCGTGCTTTCGCACACGGGGCCTTGGTTTATAGTCTCATCCGAAAGAACTTTTGGGGAGATTTGGAGTCTGCACTGATGTTAACTCCAGGGAAAATATCCCCTTGACGGGAAACGACCCCGGGTCGTCAGATTGCGACGCAATATTCTAACCACAGGCATCCCACCCCCCCCCCCCCCCCCCCCCCTCCCCCCCCCCCCCCCCCCCCCCGACCTTTAGACCCACTATGAAGGTTGCTGCAATTCTGATTTGGTGGATGTTGTCTCAACAAAAACGCCAGTGTGCTTTGGCGTTTTAAAAGCAACAATATCATTCATTTCTACCGGCGCGCAGTGGCCTACTCTTCTAAAAGGCAGAACGTTCATTTAACGTGTGCGTCCCCTGCTTCCTCCTCCCCCACCCCTTTCCCCCGCAAGAAAAGCCCCATTGAATAGTAATGGCGCAAAAAAAGAGGAAAACTATAATTAAAACTTAAGATTAAACATACAAGTAAAGGTGAGGGCAAAGCACACCCCATGGCTAAATATTAACAACAACAAAATAAGGGCAAGAGTAACAAATCATATAACCATTATTGTCACTCCCCCCACCCCCCCACTCTCCAAAAAAAGGCAACAACCTAGAAAAAAATTTTAAAAAAACAAACCGTCATGACCAACAAGATATCATCGGTCATCTTTAACTTAATAGTTGTCCTTTTCGATGACAAAAGGAACAGCCTTTGGCCCATAAACGTTGAATTAATGTGGTAAGGCACGTTTCTGACAAATGATGGGCTGCTTTAAATTTAAACGTGGCTTCTCTTACCGCCGTTGTGTTTGCTCGTCTACAGCCGGGCTTGGAGTCAAAAGGACGTCATTGGTGGTCTGCCATGTGATCTATTCGGGATTGGGTCCATCTGAAAGAGGAGGCACAGAACAAAATGGTGTTTGCTCGTCTTTCTCTCCTCTCTCGTCCTCTTTCTCTCTCTCTCTCTTCCTCATCAATCGCTCTCTCCATCTCTCTCTCGTCTCTCTCTCTCTCTTCTGCTCTCTCTCTCTCTCTCTCCTGCACTACTGGGGATAGGGTTTTATAAAGGTGTTTCAGATCTGAATGGGGCTCACTGATTTTTATTGTTCTTATATTTCATTTTGTGTTTAGTTGTGTCATTCCAACTAAGGAATAACCATTTTCCCCAATAACAAGCCTTTGGTTACAAAGATCTGAAACGTTTTTAACAAAAGAAAGTATATTTACACAGGCACAGACAACAAAAGAAGGAAGTAAACAAAGAAGTCAAAGCTGCTGTTGCACGGGTCCAGACGTATATATAAAAAATAAGAGATAAAGCAAGTGTTGCGAGGAACAATTTTCCCTTGTTCTGCTTTGGGGCAGGTTATCAAAAAAAATTCTGAAAATATTATTGTCCCAACTCTTTAAAAAGGGAAATATTGAGGAGTAGTGATAACAACTTAAACATCTAAACACATTATGTTTGAAAAGCCTGATTTCTGCGATAATAAATGATGAGCCCAATCCCTAGTTTCTAGATAGCGTCTTTGTTGATTGAAAATATTCTGTAAACTTTAAAGAAAATATTAAAAATTACCTAGACGGTTAAGTGGAGAACCCTGAATTTTCTGCTACGAATTGCCATGTCTTCACAAAACTTGTTTATGGGACTGGATATTTTGAGATTGTTATTTGAAAACTTCCAATGTAAACTTTTCAAAAAACCATACCTACTGGCCAATTTTATTAAGTAGTCTAATGTGGAAAATCTGGAAAAGATTGTAAAAATATTTTTTGATAAGAAAAGATTGAAATAAAAATTTTGGTAAATAAAGGTTAAGGTTTAAGATTATAATTCATTTTGGGAACAATTTGTATGCACTTGGAAACACCGACTTTTCATTCAGAATATTTGTTCGGTGACTTTATTTTCAGCTTTCAATAAATGCAGCCTAAACGTTCTGGTAAACAAAATAATTTCAAAATTTGGAGTAGACAATCAACTTGTTCGTTGGCTGTTTTGAATTTTTTAACCAACAGACCACAGCGTGTTTTGGCCAAAAAAAAATATCTTCTTTGGGTTAGATTTTACCTGCACTGGTTCTCCGCAGGGTTGCGTCCTCTCACCACTTCGGGTTACTTTCCCTATACACAAAATGATTGCAGAAGCAACTATGGAAATTCCCTTTTCTGGTAAAGTTCGCAGAACGATAGTGCTCTGTTATCCTCTTATCCGGATCAGTCTTAGACCATGGTCCAGCCCTCACCGAGTTCGTACACTGTGTGACGAGCCTAAACTGGAGCTAAATGTTTCGAAAACTAAAAACCTGCCTATCGACTTCAGAAAATCAGGGCATACTCCTAAGAATATTATTATCCATAATCAAGAGGTTGAAAACGTTTTGAACTATAAGTACTGGGAACTGTTTTTTGACCACAAGTTAAACTGGGACGTTAACACTGACGCTATTGTCAAAAAGGGACAACAACGTCTGTATTTTCTGAGGAAACTGAACTCATTTTTTTGTAGAAAAAAAAGATCCTTTTTCCCTTTTTTTAAAAATCTTACATAGGAGAGTGTTTCTAAGTTTTTGCTTTCATTTTGTTGGTACAATAACCTTAGTGGGTTTAAAAAAAAAGAATGGCCTGCAGAGAATTGTAAGAATCTGCTCAAAAATAATTGAAAAGAACAAAAGAAACTCATGTCGTTCTGCATATCAGCAGCTTGTAAAGCAAAGCCACAGCCATTTTGGCTGATCCTTCTCTGCTTTTGTTCCAGAATTTCAAATGTTCCTTCGGAAGTTTCCCCTTTCAGTGTCCTCTCACAAACCAACAGAAAAAAAATTCTTTTTGTGCCAGTAAGCATTCGACTTCTGAATTCACATATGTTGACTTCCTAGTCTTTTCATTTCTCTGAATTATCTGCCTGATTGTCATTGTTACGATGAGTCAACCACATAATTTGATGTGTGTGTGTGTGTGTGTGGTGTGTTGGTGTGGGTGGGTGCGTGGGTGTGTGAAATAAGTCCTGTTTTCTAGTCACTGTCTTAAAACATTGAAAATTTATATATTGTGTATGGGGTGGGTGTGCGTGGGTGATTCGCAACACACGTACGTGCGTGGGGTACGTGCTGCGTATATGCTGCTAAAAATAAGTTTTTTTGTCTTCTAGTCAATGGTTTTAAAATTGTTTCACAATTGATGTTTTGTTGTGGGCGCGCGTTGTGTGGTGTGTGTGTGTGTTGGTTTACATTTATTTGAAAACCAATATGAAATATTAGCTTTTGTGTCTTTGATAATTTGATAGTTATCAATCTGCCTGCAGTATTGGTAATTGGCCCTTTAATGGGATATTAAGTGTTTTTTGACTTTTTTAACTTGACTTAGACTTGACTCTCTCTTTCCTGTCTGTCTGTCTGTCTCTCTGTCCTTCCTTTCCCTTTTTTCTCCCTCTGTCTCTGGGGGAGGATAGCTGGTGGTTAGCGTGATGCGCTCCTTGATCTGCCTGACCTGGGTTCCGAATCTCGTTCAGAAGATATTTTGTTTCCTCTCGGGTTAACATCGTGGCCGACTCCGACTACCCCAAAAGGGGCCTTTGAAAGAGACTATAAACCGAAGTCCCAGCGCGAACGCACCAGAACTTCTGCGCACGAACGTTAAAACCCCTTCCGCTTTTCGTAAGAGTAGGCCATTTGTGTGCCAGTGAGGAGGGTTTACAAAATTTATAAGACTGCATAAACACGGGACTGAGCAAAAAGCATATGAGGTACTTATTTCCCACTATCTTCCAAATAAAAAAAACAAATGAAAAAAAATTTAAACCCCCCCTCTTTTCTCTCTCTCTCTCCCCTCTCTCTCCTCCCTCCTCTCTCTCTCTCTTTTCTCTCATCTCTCTCTCTTTCTCTCTCTCTACTTCATCTGACGGTAAATGGCTACTCTTCTCAGTACAAAAGAGCTGGAAACTAACAACTTATTCGATCACTTTTTGTAACTCCTTTATTTATTTAAAAAGAAGACAAACAAAAAAAAAAAAAAAAAAATAAACACGAAGTTTTCTGTTTTTCATTATCTGAAGTTTTTTAAATAAACCCGAAAAAGAAACCGTCAAATTTTCTAACTTACAAACTAAAAAAAACCCGCAAATACCTTGTATAATAACGTGAAATATACAACGTCTTCATTTGAATTTAGAAACCCTTAATCAAATCCTTACAAAAAGAAGAATCTTAAATAAGGTTAATCACCAATATTTCTTCTCATCCCATACCTAAATTTAACCATCTTCTTAAGGACTAACTGACCATTTAAATGGTAACAGGGCAGCATAGAAGGGAAAATTTAAAATTGTTCCAACATAAGGCCTTACCAAGGCAAATTAACCTGGAAATCACTTATGGCAATTTCGGCATTAAAGCAACAAACAAGAAACAAACAGTGGGGAAAACAAATATGCCTGTCTCTCCATCCATTCCCAAACCCTTAAGAATAATGGCTACCTGCCTTAAAATAAGGGAAGGGAAGAAAGGAGACAGGAAAACCAAACCTGTTCTCCAGGAACATCAAGGCCTACCAGGGAAAACAAAGCCCCGGCAAAACCCCTGGGTAAAAACAACCTTTATGAAGCGGCCTTCCATTTTTTGGCATGGAAACGGGACAAACAACACTGAATAAAGAACAAATAGTGAATGTTTCGCAACTTTTGTTTTATTACCCAAAATACAAAAATAAAAATTGAAAACCAATGCCTTTAAATAATCTGGGAAATTATAAATGGACGGAAGTCACCTGAAAATCTTGGGCTCCAGGGTAGCCCAGGGACCAAGAGGGAAAAAGACCAAACTAAAAGCCTGGGTGGAACCAGAAAAACGGCCAAAATTGGGTAAAAACCAGACAGGGGCATGCCTTGGTTTTATGTCCTTAAATTTTTGGTAGGAAGATTGGAAGCTTAACCAAACAACAGAATAAAGCAGGTTACCCTGGAAAAATGAAGAGAATTGCTATACTCCAGGACTTTTTTACTCCAACAAAGAACAAACTACACACGATGAAAGAAAAGACATTGCAACAAAGCCATTGGGCCGTTTTGAAGAGGCCCCCCGATCGGAAATTCGTAAATAAATGATGCGGGCAAAGCCACAATGAAACAAACTTAAGGACATGGCCAAGCTTCCACAGAGAACAGTTGCAAGAGGGGACCCAAAGGGAGAATTGCTTTCTAAAAAGCAATCTTATGGACCAGAATTTGAACAAGGATTCTTTTCCGGACCCTTAAGAAAACAAGAGCGGAAAAGGAAGCTTACCGCAAAATAACAGAAGGTTACCATAAAAGAAATAGAAGAACACCGAAATGAAGGAAGGGAAACAGAAAAAAGTTTAAGCGAATTGCCTATACCACAAAAAAAATGAGCAGAATTGCTTAAACCCCTACAGGAAAGATGAAGCAAAATTGCTTACCGCCAAAAATGAAGCAGAATGGGTTACTCCAAGATGAAGCAGAATGCTTACCGCACAAATAAAACAAATGCTTACCGTACAGAAATAGAAACAGAATTGGGTTACCAGCAAATAAAAACAGTAAGGGTTAACTGAAAAAATGAAAACAGAATTGCTTACCGCCACAAATGAAGCAGAAAAACTACCGGACAAAAGATGAAGCAGAAAGGCTTACCCACAAAAAAAGCAGAATTGCTTACCGTACAGAGAAAGAATGGAAGCCCGAAAAATTGCTTACGCCCCAAATGAAGCAGAATTCTTTACCTACAAGAAAAGTGGGAAACAAAATGCTTACCAGCACAAATTAAGAAAAATTGTTACTACAAAAAATGAAACAGAATTGGGTTACCAGCACAAATGAAGCAGAATTGCTTACCCTACAAAAAAAAAAATTTAAGTATAATTGCTTACCAGCACAAATGAAGCAGAATTGATTACCAGTACAGAAAAGATGAAGCAGAAAATTTCTTACCAGCACAAATGAAAACAGAATTGCTTACCAGTAAAAAGAAAAGATAAGCAGAATTGCTTTACCAGCAAAAAAAATGAAACAAAAAAAATTGCTTACCAGTACAGAAAAGATGAAGCAGAATTGCTTACCACACAAATAGCAGAATTGCTTACCAGTACAGAAAAATGAAGCAGAATTGCTTACCAGCACAAAATAAAGCAGAATTGGGTTTACCAAAACAAATGAACAGAATTGCTTACCGCCAATGCCTTGGGGAAAGCTACCGTACGAAAAGAATTTTTGGGGAGGTTGTTTCCCCAATTGGGGGTTGGCTACCAGTACAAAAAAGAAGCAGAATGCTACCAGCCAAAAAGAACAAACACCAACAAAAAAAAATGACAACAAACCCCCACAAATAACAAAGAACACAACAGAAAAAACACAGAAGCACCCACACAAACAAGCAAAAAACCAAACAAAAAAAACAAACAACCACACAAAATTATAGAGAATTCTTAGCACAAAAAGCGATTGTTCCGTTGAAAAGTTGGAAAATAATTTGCTTACCAGGAGATAGTCCGAATTCTTCCAGTAAGAAAAGAGAAGGGGAAATGTGCAAACCACAAAATTGAAAGAAATCTGTTACCACCAAAAAGCAGAAATTTTCCGGTAAGAAAAATTAACAAAGCTTTCCAAGGGGGCAAAAAAAACAAAGTTTCCTTTATCCTCGAAAAACAACAAATTCTTCCAAAAAAGAAAAGGGTTGAAAGAATCTTAAAAAAAAAATGAACAAATTCTTTACCCCAAGCCGGGAACAACCTTTACTGAAAAGTAAAATTGGGCAGGGTGTTTTATGCCTTGGTGTTACAAAACAAGACACAAAACCAATGACAGATAAGGCAGAAAGAAAAAGGCAACAACAACACCAACACCAACACACAAAAATTCTAACACAAAAAAACAAACAAAAAAACCCCACAACACCTAACCACACACCAACAAAACACCACACACACACACACACACACACACAAAATCATGTAACTGTTGAGATTTCTTGTAGGACTAAAAGCTTTTCGGCTGCTTCTGAAAAGTCTGGTTTGATATTATTTGTCGTTTAAGGGGGATTTTTCAGTGCCGACTCCACTCTCCCCAAAAGTCCATCGGATGAGACTATAGACCGAGGCGTCGTGTGCGAACGCACGTAGAACATCTTGCGCACACGTTAAATCCTGTTCCACTTTTCGAAAGAGTAGGCCATTGAGTGCCGGTGGGAACAGATGACAAAATTTACAAACGCATACACACGGGGACTAGATGTAAAAAAAGCACATGCATGCTTATTCCATTATCCTCGATATAGAACAATCAATCAATCAAAAAATGAATGAATGTATGAATGAATACAAAATAAACAATAAATAAACAATAGTCTTTATCTGCAGCCGGTTTAAACAGAGCTCTATTCATTCAATGAAAAATTTGCTGAAAATTGATAAGCGCAGACTGAGATAGTTATGCTGGTCATACAAACAGAAGCACAGCAAAGACTGATGACGACAGAGTAAGGCTGAGAGTAGAAGATAAAAAGGCAGACCAATAACATCCTACATTGCCAACATCACTGAGATCAGTGGTCTGGGAGGAGGGCTACAGGAGATGGTAGAACTGAGCAGAGGCAGAGATGATGGTGAACCCTGGTGGCATCATGGAGCTCCTACCGACGACAGCGGCGTTGGAGACAGTTGAGTTTTCTTTTTTTTTTCATTCAAGAAACAGTTTATTAATAATAATAATAATAATAATAATAATAAATAATAATAATAATACATGGAACTTATATGGCGCTATATCTTGAAAAGACAAATCAAAGCGCATGCATTCAACCTAATCTTACACAGTCATGCAATCAATGATAAATGATCAATAGTTTAAACAAACAGATATTTACAAACATAGTGCGCTGCAGACAAAATCTATGAAATAAAATTTCAATAGCCAAATGTTTTACAAAAGCACACACACACTCACTCACTTAGGTCCTATACTTTAGCAGAGTGTGAGACATGGGTTAGTGACGGTGGGATGGCTCTGATATGAAACAGGAGGGGGAAAATCTTAGGTTTGAAATAAATATGTCTTGAGGCTGGATTTAAAAGTGTCATAACTAGGTTTCTGGCGAAGAGAGAGAGGAAGCTCATTCCAGGTCGATGGACCCGAAATAGAGAAAGAGCGGCGGACAACAGTGGATTGGTTGAATCTAGGTATTCGTAGGCACAAGGTATCTGCAGTAGAGCGGAGGGAACGTGAAGGAGTGTACAGGTTAAGACATTCACAGAGGTAGGAGGGTGCAGTTTTGTGGAGACATTTGTAACAGAGAGTATTGATCTTATAATTTACTCTCTGTGGCACAGGCAGCCAGTGGAGAGATCGCAAGAGAGGGGTAATGTGCTCCGATTTTTTCTTTCTGAGAACTAGTCGAGCTGCGGAGTTTTGTATACGTTGAAGGGAGTGGATAGATGATGCTGGCAGACCAGACAAAAGAGAATTACAATAGTCCAGACGTGAAAGAATGAGAGAAGTGACAAATTTGGCTGTTGCATCAGTGGACAGGTACTTTCGAATTGCACTAATACGCCGTAATTGATAGTAGCACGACTGACAGGTCTGAGTGATGAATTTTTTCATAGAGAGTGTGTTGTCGATAACAACACCTAGAT
The DNA here is from genome assembly GCA_028751875.1 of Rapana venosa. Taxonomy (NCBI): domain Eukaryota; kingdom Metazoa; phylum Mollusca; class Gastropoda; order Neogastropoda; family Muricidae; genus Rapana; species Rapana venosa. Next base: position 14,544,106 of record CM054152.1, on the reverse strand, counting down.
ACTTCACAGCAGTGGATAGAGGGACTGATGTATTTCCAAGTTCTATTGAAGCTGTTGTAACGGAAGAGAGTTTGTGTTTGGTCCCTACGAGCATGGCTTCGGTTTTATCTGCATTTAGCTGTAATTTGTTCTGTGTCATCCAGTTTTGAATATCTTCAAAGCAGCGAGCCATATTTGTCAGGAGAGAAGGCAGATTTTCAGGAGTAACACTGCTTTGAATCTGAGAGTCATCTGCGTAAAAACGATGGTTGATTTGATGACGGTTTATTATATGTGACAGTGGGGCAGTGTAAAGAGTGAAAAGAACAGGGCCTAGAACTGATCCCTGTGGGACTCCGCATTCCAGTTTGGCAGGTATTGATTGAATCTTGTTTACTGCAACTGTCTGGAATCGGTCAGTAAGGTATGAATTACACCAGGTGAGGGCTATGCCAGTAACACCGAACGTTTTTTGAATACGGGTGAGAAGAATTGAGTGGTCTATAGTATCAAAGGCTGCTGATAAGTCGAGTAGAGTGAGAAGGGAGATTTTTCCTGAGTCAGAAGCGTGTAGAAGCGTGTTTAAAGTGTGTACTAGGGTGGTTTCCGTGCTGTGATTGACGCGATAGGCAGACTGAAACTCAGGAAGAAGATTGTTGGAGAGGAGGTGGTTGTTGAGCTGTTTGAGAACAACTTTTTCAAGGACTTTAGAAATAAAGAGTAGATTGGAAACAGGTCTATAATCTTCAGAATGTTAGGGTCAAGGTCATGCTTTTTGAGTAGAGGTGTGACTATAGCAGTTTTGAGAGCTGATGGAACATTTCCTGAAACAAGAGATGAGTTTACTCTTTGCGTGATAGCGGGTATGAGTTGTGGTAGGCACTGTGTGAAAAGAGAAGCAGGTATGGGATCAAGATTACATGATTTTATAGTCATTTCTTTCAGAATTAATATGGCAAGAAGTAGCATGAGAAGAATAGCAACAAGAAGCAAGAAGTTTATATCGTGCTGAAGGACTGTACCATCATGTACAAGGTAATCTCTGCCATGAGTAAGAAAGATGAAAGAAAAATCTATTAACAAAATAACGATGTTACGTTCACAATTTGGATTACGATAAATGATATCAAATATAGAAAGAATAGGGTTATATGGGGAAAAAACCAAGAACAAAAGATTTTCTTTGGGTTCAATAAAATCTTTTTAAAAAAACAACTAATTCGAATTTGTTTCAACTATTGGTGTTCGTTTGGGTTTTTTGTGTGTTTGTTGTCTCTTTTTAACTGTATATCTTTGCAAAGTCTTCATACCATACCATCAACACTTGTACCACAATCTTCTTTTTCTTTGACTCTGTTTTCACTGTTTCGTCCAAACCATGTGTGTGTGTGTGTGTGAGTGTTGTGGTGTGTGTGTGTGGTGTGTGTGTGTGTGTGTGTGTGTGTGTGTGTCGTGCGTGCGTGCGTGCGTGTGGTGTGTGTGTGTTGTGTGTGTGTGTGTGTGTGTGTGTGTGTGTGTGTGTGTGTGTGTGAGTGTTGTGTGTGTGTGGTGTGTGTGTGTGTGTGTGTGTGTGTGCTCAACTGTATATATGTGTCTGAATGAACAATTTTTTTTATGAGATCAAAAGAACATACTAGGAACACATCAGGTATGGAAACAGTAAGCATCAGCTTATAGAAAATACTTTTCAAAATGGCTGCACCAAAACCGGCTGCAGCTTAATACTATCACATCATATTGAAAGGAAATAAAGCAAGACTATAACATGCTTATATCATGATATTAAGATAATCATCTTTCTTGAATTTCCCTCTCCCTCAAAAGGGAAAAATCCCACTACAAACAAACCAACACAAAGGAGACGCCGAAACAAAGAAACAACGCAACTCAGTTCCAGGACTGTGTCGGGCAGTGCTAGTTCACATCGCTTCAAACCACTGGGCCTTCCGCTCCAACACCACCACCACCACCACCACCACCATCATTAAAATTTACCATCACCACTCATCACCACCACCACCACCACCATTAAAATTACCATCACCACTCATCACCACCACCGCCACCACCACCACCACCATTAAAATTACCATCACCACTCATCAGCATCACCACCTCCGCCACCACCACCACCACCGCCCCACCATTAAAATCATCACTACCACCACCACCGCCCCACCATTAAAATCACACCACCACCACCACCACCACAACTCCGCCATTAAAATCACCACCACCCCCACCACCACAACTCCACCATTAAAATCACCATCACCACGCACCACCACCACCACCACCACCATTTAAAATCACCATCACCACGCACCACCACCACCATTAAAATCACCACCACCACCACCATTAAAATCACCACCACCACAACTCCAACCAATTAAAATCACCACCACCACCACCACCACTACCACCACCACCATTAAAATTACCATCACCACTCATCACCACCACCGCCACCACCACCACCACCACCGCCACCACCACCACCACCACCGCCTCACCATTAAAATCACCACCACCACCACCACAACTACCACCATTAAAATCACCATCACCACGCACCACCACCAACCACCACCATTAAAATCACCATTACCACGCATCACCACCACCACCACCACCACGCACCACCACCACCACCACCACGCACCACCACCACCACCAACACCACCACCACCACCAAAATAGACACCGGTACAAACACAACTGGAAACTCACATCTGGAACTGGATCAGGCAACGTTTCTCCTGACCGCTTTATACGACTAGCTTCGGCTCGATGGATGTAGGTGCCGGAGAGGCCATGAAGAGAAGGGAAGCAGACGACAGCCAGCAGCAGCAGCAACAGCAGCAGCCGCCGCTGCTGACAGCCAAGGCCTGGTAGCCAGGGATGTGGGAGCTTCGTCATCGTCAGACGACTTCTTTCCAGTTCTGTTGTTGTATTGTTGTTGTTGTTGTTGTTGTATCGTGTTGTCACTCAGCACTGAAAATACTAAAGGATCGAAGATGAAGAGGCTGTGTGAAAAAGGAATTGAGCCAGAAAACCAAAACCAAAAAAAGAAATAATACTAGTCTCTAGTTTGTTTATGTCTGTCTGCCTTTATCTGTCTCTGTGTTTTGTGTCTCTGTCTCTCGAAGTCTGTCTCTGTTGTTTTTGTGTGTCTGTCTCTGTCTGTTTGTTTGTCTGTCTGAATCTCTCAAGGGCCAGAAATACTACCTGTAGCTCTTGAAAATAAAGATCATTACCACCACCACCACCACCACCACCACCACCCACCACCACCACCAAATAAAAGCAAATCACTGATATAAATAAGCCTAGATAAATTCTTAGCCTCTCAGAATGATTTGTTTGAATTTTCATTCTATGCGACGTATCCCAAAGTAATTAGTCGATGTTTAAGGAGTCTGCTTGAAACAAGCAAAAAAACCCACACCAAATCAGCAACAAAAAACTGATCAGTCAGCCTGGACTAGCTTGGACAGGTTTCTGAATAAATCACCTTTCACATCATTTCTGTCATGCTTCTAAAATCAGCCACATGACTTTCATAAAATTTATGTTTTTCAAAGGTGTCAGCGCGTGCAAAAGTGCCCATATTCTATATGCTACAGTACAGTGCTACTTGAAATGTCAGTGAAGCCTTGTACAGTGCTATACCGTGAAGCAGCCCAAAGCGGTAAGACAGAACAAAACAACAGACAAAGGCCCTAATTAGGCAAGGAATGCATTGAGCGGATGCTCCACCAGCTGCATCACTCGATGCGTTAGTCCAGCATCCGGCTCCGTTTCCGTGACTCGTTAACTCGTGATTCCTTTATTCACCAAAAGCTGACAGGAATGATGACTGCACAGGAGCGCATAGCTGACCTTTCGTACACTAAGACACAGGCATATATGTCCGTAAGTTTGTTGGGCTTAGAGATTTAAAAAAAACAACCCTTCCATCCAATCCAATCATAAATTTTCATGCTGGTTATATCCCCGCCAACCACAGGTACCATAGGGGTCCTGTCACCTTGTCAAAATTTAAATCTAAGATAAAAATTGTGCAGCCCTATATACAGATTAAACCAAAATTTAAAACCAGCTCTACTGTGGCTCTCTGTATCAACACACGGGGGCCACTGGGGTTCGAAGCTGCGACTTATGGACCAGCAGGGGTAGATGTACGTCGCTCTAACCACTAAACTATTGCGCGGTAAATGTTCAACTAGGAGGAAATATATAGAAAGTAAACATGCTGCCATGCATCTTATATTCAATTAAATCAGACTGCGTAAACACCACCTCGAGTTAGTCAAAAGTGTTAAGTAATGGTAAAGGTGTCCCATAACCTATAAGGTCGTAGGGGAGTGAGGCGTCAGAGACCTCACTTCTCTAGGGGCCAGCATATTGAGGGCGGCGCCCATCTCCTCTCCCTCGTTGCTTTACCCTCCATGACCCTAAAGAGAGCAGGTACCCATTTACAGCTGGGTGAACTGGGGGACTATACTGAAGCCAAGGCGCGCACATGGTCATCCATCCAACTCGTAACTACACCCGATGCTGCTTAACCAGCGATCCGACCACTGACTTATCCTGACCCCCTAAATGTGCTTCTAAACATTTTTTTTGAGTTTCTCTGCTATGGCTCCGAGATTTAACAATGGTGATATTTTGCGTATGCAACCGGTTTTACCCACCAGTAAGGTAGCCGCATTCCGATTTCAGGGGCTTACACCTGAAATGATTGTAGAGACAGATACACAAAACACATGATTTATATTTCCAATAGTAATATATAGACACCTGGATATATCAGCGAAACTGCCATCACTGCTTTATCTTTAAATATCCCCGAGAAATGAAAAGCTCACCTTGGAATACAAATCGATGAAATCATGCGATAAAAAAGCTAGATATCTTTGCCTTTTGTATTTTTTTTCCGTACAGATAAACGAAAACAAAACGCCAAGCAATGGAAAAAAATGCTTATGGAGCTAACCAAATCCACATTGTGAAAAACATGTTACTTAATCCCTAGCCTATTGTGGGCATGATTTGAAGAAGTTCACAAAACGAATAGAATAATAGAGACTGCTACATTACACCAGTGAAAAATATCAATAGAATCAAGACCTCTTATTGCCTAGTTGAGAGAGAGAGAGAGAGGGGCGGGGAAGAGAGGAGAGAGGGAGAGAGAGAGAGAGAGAGATTTTCTGTACATCAGGCCTTAGGCCACAATACAAAAGAATGAGAGAGAGAGAGGCCTTTCATGTTGAGGGAAAGGAATAAGCATATTAAACCAGCAATTTTAAAAAAAAAATCCAGCCCTCTGGAAGTAGTAAAGTAATAGATAATATAAAACAATAGATCAATGATATGAGCTGCGAATAATACAATAAAGAAAACAGCAAACAAAACTAGTGCAAAAAATAAGAGAATATCCCCTGGAGAGAGAGAGAGAGAGAGAGAGAGAGAGAGAGAGAGAGAGAGCGAGAGAGTGAGAGAGAGAGAGGAGAGAGAGAGGTGGAGAAGAGAGAGAGAGTCATTTTTATTGTCAAGGATTACAGATAAGAGAGACATAAAAATCGAAAAATGATTACAGATAAACAATTAATTGACATACTTTTTTTCCATGCGTCCCTTGCCCTGACTGGGGACCCTAGTAATAAATCAAGCTATGATTTGATTTAAGGAAGAATGGAAACCAAAACGCCCAAATCAACATGCACCATATTGATTTCCAACTATACTTTTGATACTGAAGGCATATCGATATCCAACAAAGAAGCATGCTTTTTAGCGAACCCAAACAGTGATAATTGAGTGAAAGAGAGCGAGAGAGAGATAGAGAGAGAGAGGTAGAGAGAGAGCGAGAGAGAGAGAAGAGAGGAGAGACAGACAAAGCACAGTCAGACAGAGATCACATACACCCCCCTCACACACGCCCACACACACACACACACACACACACACACACCACACACACACACACACACACACACACACACTCACACACACACCACACACACACACACACACACACACACACACACACACACACACACCTTCGTCTAATATCACTGATAGGTCGGAAAAGAGGAAGGAAGGTGGCAGGATGGTTAAGACGTTTTGCCTGCCAACAAGTAAACCGTGAGGTTCTGGGTTCGATTCCCAGCCTCGCCCTTTCTTCCTAGTTTGACAAAAAAATCGAACTGAATGTCAAAGTCCCTGGATGAGACTATATAAGCCGAGGCCCCGTGTGCGAACGTATGCAGAACATCTTGCGCACACGTTAAATCCTGTTCCGCTGTTCGAAAGAGTAGGCCATTGTGTGCCGATGGGAACAGATGACAAAATTTAAAAAACTGTATACACACGCATAAATAAAACAAAATCATCTGAGCGCTTTGATTTGTTGCTTTACAAGATTCAGCGCTATATAAATTCCATACATTATTATTATTATTATTATTATTATTATTATTATTATTCTTCTTATCATTATCATTATATGATGATGATGATGATGATGATGATGATGATGGTGAAAAGACGTAAGATCTAGAGAACTCTCTCTCACACACTACTCTCTCTCTCTCTCTCCTCTCCTCTCTCTCTCTCCCTTCTCTCTCTCTCTTCCTCTCTCTCTACTACTTTTCTCTCTCTCTCTCTCTCTCTCTCTCTCTCTCTCTTTGTTATAATTGTGATAGACTTAAATAAAAGACCTCTAAAATCTATAAAAACTCTCTCTCTCTCTTTCCTCTCTCTCTCTCTCACACCACACT
>CM054152.1:14509839-14532339 GCA_028751875.1 Rapana venosa | reverse complement strand
TGTCTTGCAATATCTGCCTTAGAATTAATATTTGCCTCTAGGAACGAGTGCCCCTTCCACATACACCCATAGTTATTCCAAACCAAAGTCATACGAGTGTTAATAGTAATTGTATAACAGCATCATCATCATCATCATTATTGAAGCAAAGATCGAACAACACACACACACACAACACACCACACACACACACACAACCCACACACACACAAACAACACAAAATACACACGGTCTTCCGTTCGTTTTCTGACAGCCAATACATGAATATAAAATATTTTTTTTAAATAAAAATTACCCACCCACACACACACAAACACACACACACATCCTACACCACACCAACAACACACACACACAACACACCCCCCCCCCACCACCACCACACACACACACACACACACGCCTTCGGTTCGTTTCCTGACAGTCACGTTCATGAATATAGCAAGGAAAAGATTACATGTGTGAATTGGGACTAGTGCTTTCGAGAATGTGTATGAAGATAGAAAAAATGAACCAGGGTGATGATGCCCCCCCCCTCCCATCCTTCTCTCTGTCTGTCTGTCTGTCTGTCTGTCTGTCTGTCTGTCTGTCTATCTCTCTCTCGTGTGTGTGATGTCTTTTTTATTTTTATCATGGTGACAATGATGGCAATGGTGTGACGGTTACAAAGAAGACAAACAAGTGGGGATTCGATAGTCTGTCATTTCAATGTCTTGACATACCTACCACCCCACCCTAAAAGTTCGACAGTTCAACGATCCCCTGTATGTTTTTTAAATTTAAAAAAAAGTTATTCTTTTATATCGAGGATAATGGAATAAGCACTTATGTGCTATCTTTACATCCAGTCCCCGTGTGTGTGTGTGTGTGTGTGTGTGTGTCTTGTGGTGTTGTGTGTGTGTGTATGTGTGTGTGTCCGTTTTCACGTCTATCTATCCACTATAAAGTGATGTTGTGTGTGTGTGTGTGTGTGTGTTGTGTGTGTTGTGTTGTGTGTTTTGTCTGTATGTCTGTGTTGGTTTGTCTTGTTTTGTTGTCTGTCTGTTGTGTTTTCTGTGTTTGCTCTCCGTCTCTATGTCTCTCACGTCTCTCCTGCTGTCTCTGTTCTCTTCTCTCTCTCTCACACACATTTATGCTATAGATTAACACAATTTCTTCTTCAAAAATCAAGTGCTCGTTTGGAAAGTCTCCATCAAAGGTTTTTTTCACTTCTTTATTAAAAAAATAAATCCCCCCCCTCCCCACTTCCGTAAAATAAAGCCCCTCTACAAGAACTAAACCATTAATGCTCCCTCTAGAAAAGCTGGAAAAGTGTTTAACCTCCTCCCATTACTGTCGTTTATACTCTTTTTGTCTTCCACATATGTTACAGTCTGACGAAATTTCAAAGACGTTAACGTGTGATCAAGGTTGTCAACTGAGCTGTTCCAAACAAAGCGATGGTAACTGCCTCTGAGGCTGTTTGGTTGTTTTGACAGATGGGAAAGAGACTGTGTCTTCACGACACAAACAACACATGTTACGTGTTCGTCATAGTGTGGTGATCTGAAGATAACGAACGCTTTCTTTTGACACCTCTGTCTGTCTGTCAGTCTGTCTCTCACACACACACACACACACAAACACAACACACACACCACACACACACACCACACACACGCACACACACACACACACACACACACACACCTCACACATCATCTCTCTCTCTCCTCTCTCTCTCTCTCTCTCTCTCTCTCTCTCTCTCTCTCTCTCTCTCTCTCTGTGTTGTGTATCCTGATGAAGGACATATTCATACTTTATACTTTCAATATTTATTGGGCTTGTCGGCTGTACTTGAATTTTAATGAATGCCCTATTTCAAAATCTTATTGTTACGTGTAACAACTATGTGTACCATTTTACAATGTGTAGATGTTTATTTTTATGGCTTTATAAGCTTGTTTTTTGCTGTTGTTTTTTGGTTTTTTTTTTCTTTGTTTTTTTTTCTTTTTCCCCCTTGCTTTTGTTTTTGTTGTTGTTGTTTTTTTTAATCTTTTGTTATTTTCCCCGTTTTGGGTTTTTTTTGTGTTTTTTTTTTTGGGGGGGGGGGCTCTTTTTGTTGGTTTTTTTTTTGGGGGGGGGTTATTTTGGGATTTTTGTTTTATTTGTTTGGTCTTTTGTTGTTGTTGTTGTTGTTTGTTTTGTTTTTGTTTTCTGAAAGGGTTATTCGCCTTTGTTTCTACTGCGTGAGAGTATGAGTATTGGGCTATTATTAAGATGTATCCCTACGGGCGGGGACTGATGTAAAAAAGCACATGAGTGCTTATTCATCCTCGAAATAAAAGAATTTGTCATTGTCATTGTCTCTCCCTCTCCCTTTGTTTCTTTGCCATGTTTTTCCAACATATTGCTTGTATTGTATGAAATCAGTATTTTGATGTACACAGAAAAACAAGCATCTCTTTCCTTTGAAGCTTTCATCTCATTCCACTACCCACCCCAACCATTGTCTAATGTCACATTAAGTGAACAGACGTAAAATCGAACACACACACATGCACACACACAACACACACACAACAACAACACAACACACACACACACACTCAACACACAAACACCACAAGAGCTTAGGAACGCTTCTGATGTGCCTGAATTGCTTGTTATCTGAGAGGTAATAGAAGTTTCTGGATGATGTCCACAGGGCATAATCTGACTATTATGCGAAAGCTTAAGGACATTTCTTGACTAAGACTGCAAGAAATGAATTTTTTTTTTTTGCTATCCATAATCTTATGAAGTTTCCTGGACTAGAACCACATTATGTGAATTTGTTTGGTATCCTAATCCTCCGAAAGTTTCTGGATTAGATGAATAATAATAATAATAATTAATAATAATAATAATAATAATAATAATAGATAATAATATGTAGTAATTATATAGCGTGAATATGATGATGATGATGATATGATAATAATATTGTATGGTATTTATATAGCGCTGAATCTTGCAAAGCAAACAAATCGAAGTGCTTGATTTCAAATCATTTACACACACGCAATCTTCCACAACATAAGTATAAGCATTATCAAAATTATCCTTATACACCCGGCACACACACACACACTCACAAAAAACCGCACGGCGCGTACACACACACACACACACACATACACACACACAACACAACACACACACACCACCACAACACAACACAACAACCACCACACATCACACCGCATCAATGTTTTTTGTTATGCTAATCCTCAAGAGCATATGCAATATAACCACACACATGAACTGGGACGGGATTAAACATGGTCGATCAATCGCTTTCCTAGGCAAGTTAAGCAGCGCGCAGCGCTGGTTACTAGTTGTGGTGACCGTTATGCGGATTGGCTTAATTGTATTCAGTTCCCCATTACCCAGTTTAAATGGGTTATTCTGCCCTTAATAACGGTAATATGCAAAGTGTTCTTAGGAAATTAGAAATTTGCTTTAGAGTGGCGTAGGAAAGGCCAACGACTCTTATATCAATGGCCTGGAAAGTGAGGTCTTGACGCTTCGCTCTTCACGACCTAAGGTTAATGGTACTACACCTTTACCTCCCCATCTTTTTAGCTATGCTAACCGTGCACATTTCGGAGGCGTGACCTAACAATGAACCATTCAACGCTTCCGAGCCTTAACCTAAATTTACTTCAGACTCACCTTAACTTACAGACCCTAACCATCCCAAAGCACGCAGAATGAAAGCATCTCAGCTCTTCCCTCAAAGCATACAATACGAAGATTAATCCCATCAAACAATAAGTAGCTTAATCTACAGGGTCTAGGTGCGCTCATGGTCGATTTATCTTTTGTCTTTCTGTGATTTTGTTTTCATTCTTCTTTGATGGAGTGTTTGTCAATTAGAGGGTTGGTATCATGATAGGGGAATCTGTAGACCATTGCCGTTAATGACCTGTTTATTAACAGTTAAGGGACTTAGTCATTGCGCACACCTCGTGGATCGAGGTGTCTTGCTCTCGTTTCTTCCCTCCGCCCTGTCTTCTCTGTCTCTCTTCCCTCCTTCTCGTCTTTCGCTCTCTTCTCCTCTCCTCGGTCCTCTCTTCTCTCGGTCTCTCTCTCTCTCGGTCTCTCTCTTCTCTCGTTCTCTCTCTCTCTCTCTCTCTCTCTCTCTCCTCTCTCTCTCTCTCTCTCTCGTCTCGCTTCTCTCTCGGTCTCTTCTCTCTCCTGTCTCTCTCTTCTCGGTCTCTCTCTCTCCTCTCTCTCTCTCTCTCTCTCTCTCTCTCTCTCTCTCTCTCTTGACTCTCTTACCCTCTTCATTCTCTCATTAACTTTCGACTTCTCCTTCCTCTCGTTTTCTAAAAAGCGATGGTGCTCTTCTGAACATTCTTCTCTGGACTATGTCTCTGGGTTCTACTGTTGCCTGGCGATTGATTTAATTCATTGTGTTCTCTTATCTTACTCCTCTGTGTCTACTCTCTCGTCGTTCTCTGGTCTTCATCGGTTTCCGATACTCATCACTCTATCGTGTTCTCCTCGTCTTCTCAATCTCTCTCTATTGACTTCTCTGACTGCGTTTCTTCTATCGTCTCTCTCTCTCTCGTCTCTTGGTCTCTCTCTCTCTCGGTCTTTCTCTCTGTCGGTCTCTTCTTCTCTGGGGTCTCTCTCTCTCTCTCTCTCCCCCTTCTCTCCTCTCCCCCTCCCTCTCTCTCCCCTCTCTCTTCTCTTCTTTTTCTCTCTCTCCGGTCTCCTCTCTCGGCTCTCTCTCTCGGTCTCTCTCTCTCTCCTCTTCTCTTTTCCCCCTTTTCTCTCCCCTCTCTCTCTCCTCTCTCTCTCTCTCTCTCTCTCCTCACTCTCTGTGTTGTTGGAAAAAAAGGACGATGGAGATGATGGTAGAGGAAAATGATTGTTGTGGAATGATTGGATTTGTACAGGGTACAGCAATGGCGAGAGATTTTGAAAATGATAAGGGTGGTGCATGTAGAAAGAAATGCGATAGCAAGGATGATGAGATGTTACAAGGTGGTGTGAGATGGAGATTTGATGTGAAACAATGTATTGATGATGATTACGTAGTGTTCGAAAAATGTGGCATGATATCAAAATTTCCCCTGAAGCGGGCGTTTGTTGTGGAGATGAGATGTGGATATTGAAATATGATCTAACGAGGTGTAGTTTTTGAGGTGAGGTGGTGACGGTGACTTGTTGAAGATTTTAAAAGATGCGGTGGTGAAACGTGTAATTTTTGAAGATGAAAGGGAATAAATTAGTGTAAGAGATGATCCGACCATTGCAATATTGAAGATGATGTTGTGACATATAATTAACAGGTCGAACAAGACATGATAGTTTAGATGACAAAGAAATGATGGTTGATTATCACGTAAGGAATAAATAAGGGTTTGTGTTGATATACCGCCAGTGCTGCTATAGATAAAAAGGTGCAAATGGCGAGTTTAGTAATGCTGAAAAGATATAAAGATATGAAACAAGAAGACATTGAGTGTTTTTGTATCTTGCAGAACGGGAAATGCAAAATGGGAAAAACTTTTTCTGCAAAGGTTACCTAACCCCCCCCAAAACTTTTTTGTTAGGGGCCTAAGGCCGAATACAAAAAAACTTTCAGCTTTCATTGTTCTATGTTCTCTGTCTCTCTGTCTCTGTCTGCGTCTGTCCCCTGTCTGCCTCTCGTTGTCTGTCTGTCTCTTTTTCTCTCTCTCTCTCTCTCTCTCCTCCTCTCTCTCTCTCACAACACACACACACAAACCACAAAAACCTTTTTTTTAACAAAAAAAAACGAATTTTACAAACGGCTACTTTTTGCCCCTTTGGGAAGAAAACAATCCACGTTTCGTAATTTTAGATTTTTCCCTTTTTTTTCCCCATCAAACTTCTTTATAGGGGCCGGTTCAAAAAGGGGATATGGTTTTTTGTTAACCGACGGGCCAAACTGCGCATGTTATTATTTTTTTTGTGTGACAGCGAACGCAGGCTGCGGTTGGGGCGTTGACCCCATGTTTGGGGGAAAATCGTGTTGCAGTTCAAATTTTCGCTAAGATTCGTTCGAGGCGCTTGCTCCGGGAGTTAAATTAATAACGACTCTACCCCCTGACGTCCTTTGGATGAGATTTAAAAATAAAGGTTCGTGTCATGTTCCTGACCTTAAGCTGACATCTTCCACCGCGTTAAAGAAACCAGCATGTTTACGGAAGAGCGGTAGAAATCCTGGCACTTAATTTTTTTGGATGGGAAGAACAGCAAAGAATAGTGGATTTTTTTTTTCTCTACAAAATACATTTTTTTTGGGGAAAAAATTTTAAATTTTTTTTTTTTCTGTGAATGAAAATGCTGTTATATTCTATTCAATCATTTTTTTCCCCAAATCCTCTTTTCTTTCAGTCTTTTTAGGGGTCATTTAACCCCATGCTAATGTTGAGTACACGAGCACATAATTAAAAGCACAAGCTTGTTGTTGTTGTTTTTCTGATTATGTTCTCCTGTTATAATTTTTTCCATACTTACTAAATGAAAACCCCCTATCAAAAACCAACGCCTGCAGCGGACAGCCCAGCATGAAATTTTTACGGCGAAGAAAATAGGCCTGCCAGGTTCAAGTTCCCCCAAATACCTGCTGGCAAAAAAAAGACCAGTGAAATGCCCCACAAATCCCTAAGGAGTTCGGGAAGAAGTCGGTCAAGCCAGGCTGCTGTCACTAATCCCCCCGAGTAAAGGAGAAGATTTCTTTGTGTGCTGGCTGGTAATCGTGCTGATTGGTGAAAATTTCTCTTCTTTCTGGTTTTCTTTTGTTGTGGTTTATTTTTTTTTGCCGGTTGGATAATGGGTGGGTGGTTGGTTGGTTGCTGGTGTTATTGCTGCTGTTGTTTGTGTTTTTTGGTGTGTGTGTGTTGTGGGGGTTTTGTGTGTGTGTTGTGTGTGTGTGTGTGTGTGTGTGTGTGTGTGTTTTTGTGTGTGTGTGTGTGTGGTTTTGTTTTGTGGGTTTTAAAAAAAAAAATCGTGGGCGTTAGTTTGTTTAGAAACTGGTTGGAATTTTTTTTTTTTTTTGATCGTCCCAAACATCAATATTTGGCCGTCATCCTTTCATCCCTTTTTTTTTCTTTGTCCATCCATTCGTCTTATCATAATCATTATGATTCTGAATGATGTGTTTTTTTTACCCCAAAGCAGGCTTTTCATCACTTCACTAAGTTAGACTTTTGGAATTCCAAGCGCCAAATCTTACTTCCCCAACATTTTTACCCCCCACAAGCATCAAAGAACGACGTGGCACCACCAAAGGAAAGACACAAACCCGATTGACTACATCTTGGCCCCCAAACGATTTAGTCGAGCTCAAAAACCCCAAACAAGAAGTTTCCCTGGGCTATATTGGTAGGGACCACGAATGGTACTCATGACCCACAGATCAAGCTGAACCCCAAGCCCAGAAAGAAACCCCCGTTTCGGTTCAACAGGAGAACTAAAGGAAAACCCCAAAGTCGCGAAATCTTTAAAACCTGAGAAAAGGGGGCAGATTTGCAGCATTAAATTTACCCAAGAGACATAAACCCACCTCACTGAACCTTCAAAGCCCATTCAGGAACAGCGCTGGAGATCCTTGGGGAAAAAAGGGAAAAAGAACCAAACCGGGGTTTTACCAACGATTCCGGGCCCTGTGCGACCAACGAGGGACTAAAGCCAGTGAAAACAAAAACCCAAAAAGGGCCAAAGAGTATAGAACAGTCAAGTCAATCAAGAAGAAATGACTGAGGCATGGGAACTGAGTCAGAAAAAATGCCCCAAAGGTTGAAAAGGAAATGGCGAAAAAAAAAAACAGCCCAAAAAGAGGGTACCAGACCATCAAGATACAACCAAGTCCCGCAGCCAAAAAGACCCCCGTTATTGAAGAAAAAAGGGGGGTCATCCTTACAAGAACGCCAAATCTGAAGGTGGCAAAAAATGCAAGACCTGTACAACTAAAAGCAAGGCTGATCCGAACAAATTTTCACGAGAAAAGATCCCCAAACCTTTTTCAACCCTTTTTGGAAAGCCACGGGGTGCTGGAGGAAGGTAGAAGAAAGCAGTAAAGCCCGAAGGAGGCAATCCCGGATTCCCCCCAAAAAAACCCCGGGTGGCCTCAAAAAAACGGAGGCCCAGAGATACAAGGCATTAAAAATCACTCCCAAACGCATCTGGACCAGCAAAGAGGGCGAACAGTGGACCCAACCACTAGTTCCACTTCCAAAGAAGGGAGATAAAAGTCCCAAAAATTACAAACAATCATCTAACCCCTCCAAGCAAATTATGCTACCATCCCCTTTGACAGATGAACCACAAGCGAAGAAATCCTATCAAAAAAACGGGCGGGTTTCAGACCAGGTCGAAGCACGTCGAACAGATCTTCAACATCAAAAATGCTCAAAGAAGCATCCCCCCAACTCAGCTACACTCTACAACAATTCATTGACTTCAAAAAGGGCCCCTTTCGATCGAGCGTGGAAAGAAGCTTGGGGCAATCTGAGAGACTATAGTTTTGACAGGACCTGATTCAATCACCAGGCGCTGTTATACAGCTCCCACAGTGCCCCCTTATGGGTGGAAAATCGGGGAGTTCTTCCGGACTTCATTGGACCCGACAAGGCTGCCCGTTTCCCCCCCGTTCTTTTAAACGTTTTCCTGGGAACATCATGCGGGGGGCCCCCCTTGGCTCCAAGACCACAAAACAATAGGGGAAGGCATCGAAAATTTTCGATTCGCAGACGATATTGATCCAGGGCCGCAAAAAGAAAAACTCCGGATCTCACCCCCAGACGGAAACTCGCCAATCCCAGGGTGGGGAGATCGCACGGAAAAGAGCAAGACCTAGTGAACAGTCCCACACGACCACCCCACCGCATCAAGATGAGTGGCGAGCACTAAGGGGGGGAAACTTTCAAGTCCGGGAGCAGTATCCCCAAAAGAAGGCCGAGCACACAAGGGGTAAAAATCAATTTGCTGTGCACTCTCCTCCATCTAAGCGGGCGAAATGGGGGGAAAACCACAACCAAACCACACGGTCAATCACGGCACTCGTCACATCCATTGCCTTTACACTGTGAAGCATAGATCTTACTCCGATTAGAAGGGTCGCATTAAACCCTTTGAGATGGAGGCCTCAGGCGGTCCTGAACATTCCTCAGAGACCGAAAAACCAAATGACTACTTGGCGCAGATCGAGGCACGGCGGGGCAAACAAAAAAACCTTTTGCAATACGCAAAGGGAGGAAAAAAGGGGTTTGGCCACACAAAAAGGGATAACCCTGTCAAGACAGTCCTGCAGGAAATGGGGAAGGAGCAAGGAGGCGGGGACGACCACGCAAAAGGGGATATCCAAAAACCAAGGAGGGGACCGCCTCCGCCCAAACCTCCTGAAGACAGCCCAGGACAGAACCTTGGCGGTCCATTGCAGCGTCCGGGGCGGGTCCCCCCAACGCGTCCCGACCAAGGGATGAGAAAATTGTGAGTGACTTAGTCATCATCATCATCATCTCACCCAAATCACATCACATAACATCATCATACACGTCGCGTCGTGTGTCGCGTCGCCATCGATCATCATCATCATCATCATCAGCAGCAGAGCAGCAGCAGCGCAGCGCAGCACACGCGCAGCAGCAGCAGCAGCAGCACGCATCCAAGGTTGAGTCATTGCACGTCAATATCCCCCCTAACACCCGCAAGTTGTGGTTTTTTTTAAATTTCAGTACCCGGGGTTTTTCTTGAAAAAGAATTTTGAATCGAAATTTTAAAAAACTTGAACATTGTTATTTTGGGGCGTACTACATACGATCAGAAACATGATAAATATTTTTAAAAATTAAAATTGTTGTGTCATTATTTGTTTGGGGTTTTGGGGGGGGGGGGGATAATGTTCACAAAATCGCGGGGAGTATAGGTGCGTTATTTAAAGTTAAGCGAGTTTTTCCGAAAGATATAAACATAGTGTTTATTCTATTGACAAAAATCACCAAGTTTTTCTTTTGGGATATAACTGATATAAAAACATTTGTCAAATACAAGTAAGTCAAGTCACTTGTTGCTTGATTTTGTTTTTTCCCCCTTAAACCATAAAAGCGTCCTCCTCTTTTGACAGTTCCTTGGAAAACATTTTGTGGGAGACCAGGGGATCTTGTAACGTGGCCCAGCATCTTTTAAACTGATGTCAACAGACTTGGATATAGATGAAGTACTGAGTAATTTAACGCATATTTGTTTATTTTTTTAGAGCATACTTTGTTCGCACCTGGGTTACAGCTCGAGGTTTACCAATGTTAAAGATTTTGGTACGACTTTTTATACCCCCATTCCGATTGGGCGATGAAACAAAAACCGACACATGTGATACCGTTTTTAAACGTTTTTTTGTCCTCCGTTCCGCAACAAAAATGGCCTATTTTTCCCGAAACGAAAAAAGGGGGGTTTTAATGTGTGCCAAGAGTTCTGAGGCTTTCTGATGCGGGGTTTGGGTTGTATCTACCGAAGGACTTTCCGGGGCGTAAAGTCGTACTTGTATACGCAGCACCTCCCACTGACCGCTCCTTCCTGATGGCCATGTGCGCCAAGGAAAACCCATGAAATCCTGGTCGCAAAGCGAAAAGGCGGAACTAGAGGGGCAGTGGGAAAAAAAAAAACGGAAATTAAAAACGTTCTTTCGAAAACAACTAACAAAGAAAAAATCTTAATTTTTTCAAAAAAAACCCCAAGTTTACTTTTCTCAATTTTCTTGATCCCAACGTCTATAAATCCTTTTTCCCCTACATTACTCCTTTTTGGTCTGTGAAGCAACCCCTTTGCCTTCCATTCAAACCACTCTAAACTTCCTTCTATTTTTTTCTGCTTTCTTTTCTAAAAGAGTCCATAAATTCCCCCAAAACTGATCAGCCCCTTTTCCGTGCATTCCTGTGCCCATTCTCTGGCACTCCTCTCCTTTTCTTTAAAACCCGACAATGAGAAAAAAATCAAAAAAAATTCGAAAGAAATAACATAAAATCATGTGATTTTGCCCCCATCGTTTCCCCCCTTTTTCACACAGGCCTACCACAATTATCCCCGCATCATGCAAATAGAAAACTCATCTTTGTTTCGGAAATTTTCCATAAACCAAAAAAGCTATATCACACCTGTACGCAAAAAGAATGACCTTACCCTAAATTCTGAAATTAAGCCCTGCTTCCAATCTACCTTTATTTCAAAGTCCTTAAAAAAAGTAGTTCTCAAACAGTCAACAACACCTTCTCTCCAAAACATTTTTTTCCTGAGTTTCAACTGCCTTGCGTCAAAAACAGCACTGAAACCACCCTTTGTACAAAAATTTAACACGCTTTCTACCTCTTCTGACTCAGGAAAAAACCTCCTTCTCACTCTCTCGACTTATCAGCACCCTTTCGTACTATAGCCCAAACCAATTTTTCCCCTTCCCATTCAAAAACTTTTGGGTGTTTATTCCAGCCCCACCGGGTTTTTTCTTCAAACCTCTGACCGTTTCCGACGTTGCGTAAAAAAAATAATCAATACCTCCAAACGGAAATGCGGGCCCCACAGGATCAGTTCTACCCCTGTTCTTTTCACTTTTTACACGCCTCACTTCACATTAAAAAACCGTCATCAAATAAACCATCATGTTTACCAGGTACTCCAGATTAAAAGCATGTTACTCCTAAAAAACGTTTTCTCCCCTAAAAATTTGGCCCCACTGTTTAAAGATATTAAAAACTGGATGAAACGAACAATTACGCTAAATGCAGATAAAAAACCGAAGCCTTGCTCGTGGGGCCCAAACACAAACACTCTTCCATTCAACCTTCAATAGATCTCGCAAACATCAGTCCCCTATTCACCGGGGAAGACTGGGTGTTGTTATCGAAACCACTCCTATGCAAAAATTATCACCCAGGCCTGTCAGTCGGGGCACTATAAAGTTCAGCGTAATTAGGCAATTCGAAAGTACCTGTCCACAGTGCAAAAGCCAAACTTGCACTTTTTTTTATTTTTTCACGTCTGGGCATTGCAAATTTCCCCCTTTTTTCGGTTCCCGCATCACTATCCCCCCTTCAGTTTAAAAACTTCGCAGTCTGGCTGCCTTGCCCAAGAGTAAATTATAAGATCAGTACCCCGTTACAAATGTCTCCACAAAACTGCACCCTCCTACCTCTGTGAATGTCTTAACCTGTACACTCCTTCACGTTCCCTCTGCTCTGCTGCAGATACCTTGTGCCACGAATACCTAGATTTACCATCCAAACCCTTGGCCGCCCCTCTTTTCCCATTTGGGGCCCCCTGACCTGGGAAGAGCTCCCTTTCTTCTTTGCCAGAAAACCCAGTTATACACTTTAAATCCAGCCTCAAAACATATTTATTTAAAAGTAAGATCTCCCCCCTTCCTTTTTTATAAACAAAAAATCCCCCCTTCAAAAACCCATGTCCTTTTACCCCCTAAATTAACGACCTGTGGGTGTGTGTGTGTGGTGTGTTGTGTGTGGGGTGTGGTGTGTTTTGAAAAAAAAATTTACTTAAATTTTTTTTAATAATTTGTCTAAACGCACCTGTTTGTAAATATCTGTTTGTTTTTTAAAATTGATTTTTATCAATTTATTGCATGACTGTGTAAGATTGGTTGAAGCATGCGCTTTGTTTTTCCCTTTTCAAGATATGCCCTAATAAGTTTCCCTTTATTATTAATGTATTATTATTAGTAGTATACTGATGTTACTCCGGGCAAACCATGGGAAAGGTGCCCACGGGGGCTTGCACCCGGGGTATCCCGGGCTGTCAAATCCCCACGCAACGCTCTAACCCCAGGGGTATCCTATCCCCCCCCCTCAATTTTAGCAATTCTTTGCAATTTTTCCAAACCCCTCAGGTCGATGCATGATCCTCCGTCTAGATCCCTGTCACGTCAAAGCCCCTTTTAGCAGGAAGACGGAAAAGATTTAAAGCATGAAGGAACTTTGTGTTTCATAGAGACACTCTTTCCTCCCAAAAGGTTTTCCGGGGTGTGCTTTGATTGCGTTTTTCTGCTGTTTGAGGAATTTGATTGGATGATTTTTTAAATCCCCTTCTGTGATATTATAACAAAATAACTTCTTTTTTTATTACTTGTCCATCCATCATATGATTGACAGGGGGCCCGATCCGCTAGAGAAACAAACTCACACACATCACAAAAACTAAACAATAACCCTATGACCTGCCGATGAGGGTTTTTCCTTCCCTCTTTAATCAGACAATCGACAAACACAAAAACCCCCGATCGGATCAAATCACTGAAAAACAAAGAGAGATGCAAGCACCCAGGACGCAGTCAAATCCCAACCCCGACAGTTTAAAATCAAGTGATTCCCGGAAGAAAAGCATTTTCCTCAAAGCAAAAGGGAAAAATAGAAGAACAATAACACTGGTATAAGTTCTTTCTGCAGCATTCACCTAGGGCGGAAAAAGGGAACGCAACTTTTTTCTACTCGAAGAGGGTGTGGGAGGGGGGGGGAAGGGGGAGAGGGAGGGGGGGGGGGTGCTAAAGACAGGGGAGGGGGAGGGGGGTGGGGTGGTTTTAAAAATACAACGATCCGGTGCAAGGGAAAGACAAGCCAGATATATTTCGGCATTTTTAACAAGACACCAAAAAACACAAAAAAAAAGACACAAGACCCAGCAAAACAGTCAGACAAGATACAGATACGCCCCAAATACACGACCACAGACACACCATGTACACACAAAAGCGAACCACACATACCAAAACACACAAACACACACAACACAACAGATGACAAAATTTACAAAAAATGCAACACACGGGGGCTGGTTTAAAAATAAAAGCAATGAGTGCATTTCCGTATCCTCAAAATAAAAGAAAATAAATAAACAACAATCACACAGACACACACACACATACACAAACACACCCCTTACCCTCACCCCCTTCCCCCCCTCCCCCAACAAAAAAAACCAAACCAAAAAAAAAAAAACAAACAAAAAACACCCGTAACAAAAAAAAACGAACTTTTGTGCTGGCAGGCTTACTATAGATTACAGTGGTGGTTTGTTGGGGGGAAAATGTCAACGGGCAACTAGTTAGTTAGCAGTTATTATGAGGGGGGGGGGGGAAGGGGGTTATTGCTGTGGGGGCAGACAAGGGTGGAGAGGGGCACAGCCACCTCCCTAAAGCCTTGTAAGGTCTGTGGTCTTGAAAACGCGCCTGCAGAAAGCGGGAAAGTCCCCGGGCGGAAGGTGCGGTGGTTTGAATCCCCTTGAGCCCAAAATCCCCCCCCCCCCCCCCCCCCCCCCATCCATTAGACCCCATGGGGGTCTTGGCGGGGGTTAGTCTTTCGGGAAAAGAGACGATAAATGGGGGTCCTGTGTTTATAAAAATTATTTACGCCGTAAAAAACCCACGGGAAAAAAAGTTGTCCCTGGGAAAATTTTAGAAAAAAGACCTCTTATAGGGGAAAAAAATACAGTTGCGACCCAAAAAAAAAAGAAAAAAAAAAGGGTGGGATGCTCTTGGGGAAGCGCTCTCCCCGGGGGGAGCAGGCCGAATTTCACGCCGAAAATCTGCCGTGGCCTTAGTTTTATAAATAAATAAATAATAAATAAATAAGTAAAAAAAAAATGAAAAAGCAAAAAAAAAAATAAAGAAAAAAAGAAAGAAAGAAATGCTTAGTTAACTACTGCAAAAGGGAGCGTCCTGAATTAAGAAAAATAAAATGTTTTGTTTTCTTTTTTGTTGAAAGGGGGGGGGGGGGGGGGGGGGGGGGGAGGGTTTTCTTCCTTTTCCCAAATTTTCCCGAGACTTTGACAGGAAAACCCACAATAGGGAAGGGAATGGGGAAAAACCCATAATGACTGGATTAGCAGAGACTAGCACACGAGGAATCAGGACTGAAAAAAAAAAATGTTTTTTTTTAAAAACCTGCGATAATAAATGAGATCAAAAAGGACATTGGCAGGGGAAGAACATCACAGCGTAAAGTACAGAATATTTGATGGGTGTGGCAGCGGGGGACTCCCCACTTTTAGTTCCAATAAAATCTGCTCTGGCGTCCAAAAAAAAATTCCCATTATAAATTTTTTATGTATGATGGAGATGATGAGGGGGAGAGGAGGAGGAGGATTATTCGTTGTCGTCGTTTTTCATCGTCGTCATCATCGTCATCGTCGTCACATCACCGTCGTCGCGTCGTGTCATCATCATCATCACATCTCATCGTGTCGTTGCGTCTCGTTGTCGTTCTTTTTCTTCTTTTAGACACAGACACGGCGACGGACGTATACCGAGTGGTCCATTTTATTCCTGAGAGTTCGGAAGTCGTGGGGTTTGAACTCGAGCCGGTCAAGCAGTCAAAACCCTCTTTCCCCCCGCTAAGGGGGACGTCAAAACCCCTCCATCAAACCTCTGGGTTGGACTCGAAACCCTATGCCCAAGGTAAAAAATCAGCGCCGTTATCCTTCGTTAATTTTATGCAGCGGGAGAGGAGAGAGAAAGAAAAGAAAGGAGAAGGAGAGAGAGAGAAGAGAGAGAGAGAGAAGGGGAAGAGAGGAGGAGAGAAGAGGAGAGTTCAGCTCCTGAAAAACCCGACCTATGCTGAAATGTGGTGGTGGGTTTAAGCGGTAGGAGCGAGCGGGGGGCAGAAAATAGGCCTGCATATTTTTATGCGATGAAAAATTTTTCCACTTTCCCGGTTTACGTGTGGGTCGTTGAGACGTGACTTGTGGAGGCAACAGAAAAAAAGAAATTGGTTGTTACCTTCTAGCCCTGAAACCTCCCAACCCTCTTTCTCTTTTTTTCGGGTTTGTTGTCTGCATGCATGCAGTTGTTGTGTGTTGTGGGTTTTGGGGTGTTGGGGGTGTTTGTGTGTGGTGGTGTGTGTGTGTTTTGCAGGGGGGGGGTGGTGTGGTTATTTTAGTGTAGGTAGTTTAGAGGAGAAAGAGAGGAGAAGAAGAGAGAGAAAGGGGGAGAGAGAAGGAGAGAGAGAGAGGGGAGAGAGAGAGAAAGGGAAAAGAGAGAGGAGAGGGGGAGAGAGAGACTCCAACAATATACAGGCAGACAGAAACAGAAAGGGATAGAGACAGAGACAGAGAGACAGGCGACAAGAGAGAGAGAGAGGAAAAGAGAGAGAGAGGAGAGAGAAGAGGAAAAGAGAGAGAGGAGACATACAGAGAAGAGGAGCAAACACACACACACAAAACACCACACACACACCCCCACACACACACACACAAACCCCACACACAAGATCCCATTTAATTGCCCCTTTTTCCCAAAAATAGAAATGTTTGGGTTTAAAATCCCGTTTCTTCAGAGCTTGTACAAAATTGTACACTTCCTCATTTTTTTCCCCTCTTTTTCCCCCTCTCCCCCCTTCTCCCCTCCTTTCCTTTTCCCTCTGTTTTTAACTTTCCCGCCTTATCTGACAATTTTGTCAAAAAAGCCCCTCTTTCCTCCGATAAAAGCGAAACATGGGAAACTGAAATTTAATTTCTTTAATATTTTTTTTTCAGTATCTGACCGGGCTTCATTGGTTTGCTGGCACTTTGAGCTGTTTGGTTACAAATTTTTGTTCCTGTTTTACAACATTACATCAATATTAAAAATTTTGGGTGAATCACCCTCTGTGTAAATGTCAGCCGGCCCTATAAGGATAGCACTTCTTGGTCAATAAGGTAGGGGGGGAGGGAGGGGTGTGTGGTTAAAACCTTCAACTCGTGATCTGACAGTAACTGAGGCAAAGTTTCCATTTTCCACTGAAAAGTCTTTTAACGATGTTTTTCCCGGGGGGTTTTTCAATCCCCCGGGTTCTGTTTTCTTTATTGTCCTTCCGATGAATTAAAAGCGAGGGCCCTTGTGTGAAACGAAGGGGCCCCACAACAGTTTGCATACACATTAAAGCTGTGCATACACATCAAAACTTTATAACCTTTTGCTGTTTAAAAGGGCCCGTCGAACATGTGGGAAAAGGGTAAAAGAAGCAACCCAGAGCACCCAGTTCATGGCGAGGGAGGGGTCCCCAATTTTAACTTTTCCTCAAACATCTGAAAACCTTAAAGCAGCGCCCGACCCCCCCAACTCGTTACATACTACAAGAAAAAAACGACAACAAGAAAAATGCGTTCGGAGAAGAAAGCCTTCTGCAGTCCTCAACCATTTAATGTCTGCCTTTCTATGTCTGATCAATCGTGGGCTGCTACAGCAGGTTTTTGTTTGTACTGACACTATACAAGGAAGGGGTTTGGTATTTTAAAAATCTAGTGGAGAAACAGTCCCCTTGTTTGTGTGGGGTGTTTTGGTGGGGTGTGTGTGTGTGTGTGGTGTGATGAGTGCGCGCGCGCGCGGGGTGGTGTTTGTGCGCTGTTTTTTAGTGTGTGCGTGTGGTTGTGCATGCGTGCGTGCTGGGGGGGTGTGTATCCCCTGCCTTCTTTACATAAGGGGGGGATAGTTTTTTGTTTAAATATAATATTTTAATATTATATTTAAATATTATATATATAAAATATAAAAATATTTAAAATATATTATATATCGATGAGAAACAAATAAGCTGCAGCAAAAAAAACCAAAAAAAACAAAAAAAAAAAAAAGACAAAAATGGGTGAAAGGGGGGGCGCAGCGCTAATGGCACGCGTTCTCCCGCCTCCCGGGGAGACAGCCCGAAATTTTCCCGGAGAGAAATCTGCCATGACTTAAAGTGGTATAAAACAAAACTGGCGCTTGATTTTTTCTTTACAAGATTTAGCCTATAAAAATTCCATAATTATTTTTTTATATATATTATAATATAACCTAAAACGTTGTTCTTTATTTAAGGAGATTTTCATGCCTTTAAATGATTGAGTGAAGGCTTCGATTTGTTTTTTTTTTTCAAGATTCAGGAATAAATTCCAATATTATTATTTTATTTTTTATTACAGATCTAACACCACCACACACCACAACACACACACACCACACACACACAACACACCCACACACACTGAGAGAGAGAGGCTGTAAATATTTGCTTTCATCAAACGGTCTCCATGGCATAAAATGTCTCTTGGGAAACAATATTTTTCGATTTTTTTTTAATAAAAAAAAATTCAACACCTTTTCGCAAAATGACTTCCTTGAAACACTCTGTTCTGGGAACTTAGGTAAAAACAACGGGGGTTTGTACAATTGGACTAGATAACCCCTGCTCCCCGCCCCCCCCCCCCCCACAGGGCAGTCAAGCGTATATTCAAATTTTGACATATTGCTTAACCCCCCCATGTCAAACAATAAAAACAATTTTTAAATTAATACAAGTTCGTGATAATTTCATGAAAAAAATTCTACTTTTTAACAAGATTTTGCATTTCTTTTGTGCTCTTTGTCACAACACTTTGGGATTCACTTTTGCTCGGCCCTTTTTTCACTTTTAAAAAGTCAAAAAATAGAAATAATGAATTGATAAAAAAAATCGAAGATACCTTAAAAAAAAAATAAGAGCCAACCCCAACCATCCATCCTGTGTTTCTAGCTGAAAGAACAATAAAAAAAAATAAAGTCAAAAAGTAAAAGAATCTTGATAAATCATTTTGACAGGATGGGAAGTTGTGAGGTGGGGTTTCCAGCACGTTCAGCTGTTTTCCTCGTTACTTTTTCCCCCAAAAATAAAAAAATAAAGGGAAAAATAGTTTTGATGGGATACTAACGCGTCAGAACCACTTATGAGCTACTTTTGCGCTTTGGCGATATATAAAGGCATGCATGGACAGTAAATACGGTAATAAACGGGGGAATAAATTTAAAAATCTTTGCCTCTGTATGCCCAACATTATTACACCAACAAAAAAGGGGCGAAGCTTACATCACGAGGGATCACACTTCCTCCGTTTTTCTTCAGTGGCAAAAAACCATGTAACAGGCAATAAATGTTTCGCAACGAAAAAACGTGGTGAATAACCTACCTGCGCATTTGTGAGGCATTTGTGTGTGTGTGTGTATGTGTGTGTGGTTTTTGTGGGTGGTGTGGTGTGTTTGTGAGTGTGTGTGTGTGTGTGTGTTGTGTGTGTGTTATTATTTCTTTTATTCGAGGGTGGAGTGCTTGCGGAAATGCTCAAACAATTTGCAAAACTACGCCCCTTTCTTGCCAAATTGTTTAAAACAGTTTTACCAAGGCGTATATCCAAAGAATAGGAAAAGGGCCCTTGTCATCCCAATTTACAAAAAGACACTATAACAACTATAGAGGGCCCCTTTTTTAAATTTTAATTTCAAAATGTTCAGTACAAAGTTAAAAAAACGACTTTACCCCTTGGTTGGGAAAAAAAACTTTAATTCTGAGAAAACAAGCAGGATTCTTAAACAAAAATTCCCCCTTTAGCACAGTTTTTGTTTTGCTTGTTGTGCAAAAGGGGATGCGCAGAGGAAAAAATTTTTATGTTGCTTTTGTTAATTTATTTTAAAAAAGCTTTGATTCGTAGTCATGAAAAATTTTTACAGTTATCAGAAACCAGGGTGCAAAGGAAAAATTTATTGTTCGCTACATGCAAAGATAAGGGTTAGTACCTGGCAGATCGAGCTTTGAAAACAAGCTTTTTTGACTGTCCTTTTGGGGTCACCCCGGTGTTCTTGAGTCCTCTTTATTTTAAAAGTTTATAAAAAGCTTGCAAATAATATATCTGTGAAAAGGTAACCTGGCATTCAGCTTTTACCGGGTTTTTTGGAATTTTTCCACCCTGTTTTTTGCAGATGATTTTGTTTGTTTTCGTTACCCCTTAAAAAGATCACTACCCAAAATTCTTAAAACGTTTTCCCAAAATCTGCAGCTCGACTATTCCTGGGAAGGGAAAAAATCTGAGCCCTTACCCCCCTTGCATTTCTCCGGGGGCTGCCTGTGCCAAAAGAATAAACTATAAGATCATACTCTCTTTTAAAATTTGTCCCCACAAAACTATCCCTCCTTTTGTGAAGTCTCCACCTTTTAAACCCCTTCTCTTTTCCCTTTCGCTCTCCCTCAGATTCCTTGGCTTACCCCACACCTGTTTTCAACCGCCCCACTTTTGGCCCACTGCTTTTTCTTTTTTTCTGGCCCATCTTTTTTGGGAAATGGCCTCCCTTATCTCTTCCCCAAAAGACCTTCTTGTGAAAAATTTTAAATTTTGGCCTCAAAAACTTTTTTGTTTCAAACCCTAAAAATTTCCTTCAGTTTCATTTCATAGTACCCCTGCTTTTCAAACCCCAAAAAATTCCCCATCCCCCTCCCAAAAGTGTTTTAAACCGGTGGTGTGTGTGTGTGTTTGTGTGGTGTGTTTTTTTTACTTTTTGGACTTGTTAAAACTATTACTTGCAATTGGTTGCATGACTTTTAAAGAATGATTAAGTGAAAGGGCCTTTGTTTTGTCTGGCAAGAAACACCCGCTATATAAATTCCATTTATTATTATTACACCTGTCGGTCTTCAAAACCAGTTGAACGTTTTAATGGCATGTTGTTCAAGTATGAAATTTAAAGTATACAAAGATAAAACTAAAATTATAGTTTTTAGAAAAGGTGGATTTCTGGGTAGAGATGAAGAATGTTTTTTTCGAAAATGCTAGATTAGAAGTAGTAAATAAGTATTGCTATTTGAGATTTAAGTTTTCAACAAAGCTTAGTATCAAAGTTGGTATTGAAAATCAAGTTATGAAAGGTAAAAAATCCCTTTAGATTTTGATAAAGGCATATTGAAAAACAAGGATATAACCCATCAAATAGTAATTTAAGTATTTGATATAAAAAAAAAGCCTATATTACTATATTCCTCTGAAGTTTGGCAACTAATTTGTTTGGATTGTTAAGAAAAAATTATTTAATGGCATGTAAACGTTTTCTAGGGCACCCAATCAAAACTCCAAACAAAATGGTTTACGGGGAACTTGGAAGATGTCCTCTTTATGTTAATTTAAGTATTCATGCTTGACGATATTGGTTTAAAATTCTTCAAATGGACCACCACAGATGATCTCGTCAGGCATACGAAATGCAATTTATTAAGGCTTGATGACATTACAAA
The DNA here is from genome assembly GCA_028751875.1 of Rapana venosa. Classification (NCBI taxonomy): domain Eukaryota; kingdom Metazoa; phylum Mollusca; class Gastropoda; order Neogastropoda; family Muricidae; genus Rapana; species Rapana venosa. Next base: position 14,511,297 of record CM054152.1, on the reverse strand, counting down.
AAGATTTTGGGTTACAAACACAAGTTTTATCCCTCATGCAGAGATAAGGTAACATTTTTTTCTTGTGCTACACACACACACACACAACACACACACACACACAACACACACACACACACACACACACACAACACAAACAAACACACCTAGCTGGTTGAAGTATCATAACCTCTCTCTGTGTGTCTCTGTCTCTCTCTCTCTATCTCTCTTCACACACACCCCAACACAACCCCACACACACACACACACACAACACACACACACACACTTGCCCCCAAGCACAGCCTGATGATGTAAATACCTTTCTATTTCAATCCTTCCATACAATCCACTCGTTTCTTTGTCCCTGTATAGTTATCAACCTTTTCTTCTTTTTTTGTTTTGGGCGCGGTGTGTATGTGTGTGTGTGTGTGTGTGTGTGTGTGTGTGTGTGTGTGTGTGTGTGTGTGCTGCGCGCGCGCGCAATACTACAGCCTCAGGACTTGCTAGTTAGACATATCAAAATTGGAATTCTCAACCGTGCAAGAGCCATATGTGTACTCCACTATGTACACAAAATTGGCCAGAGACAATCACTCTCTTTCTACCTTTGGGCTATAGCTAGACTGCATTAATGGAATCGCGAAGGAGAAATTTAGACATTGTGCTTGGAAAAATAATAAAACGAAAAACAAAATAAGAACTCAACAGGGCGGTGAGATATAGACGAAATTTTGTGATTAAGTCATTTTTTGTGATTTGACTTGCCGCACACACACACACACACACACACAAAATCTCTCTCTCTCTCTCTCTCTCTCTCTCTCTCTCTCTCTCTCTCTCTCTCTCATGACACACAGCATATACAGCAAACGCGCATGCGCGCGCAGGCGCTCGTGTGTGTGGTGTGTGTGTGTGTGTGTGTGTGTGTGTGTGTGTGTGTGTGTGTGTGTGTGTGTGTGTGTGTGTGTGTGTGTGTGTGTGTGTGAAGGGAATTTTTTAAATCTCAATTTGTAATAAACAATATTTTGCTGTCAGAAAGATAGGCATGTTTCAGATATAATAATTTTTACATTAAACCATGTGTTTGTTCTTTAAACGCTAATTGGCATAATTGTTTTCAATGAAGGAACAGCATAGAGTGTGCTTTTGTTGATTACAAGAAAGCTTTTGATTTTGCTGAGAGACAAGTGTTGTAGCATAGATTCATCAGAGGAATGGATATTTAGTAAAGTATTTAGTTAAAATAAATAAGTCAGATCAAATTAGATCGTAAGTTTTTGATGATAGGTACCTTTCGAGCTTTTTTCCCGAAAATTTTATTATGGTGTTCGGCAAGGAGAGATTCTGTCGCTCTTATTATTGTCATTGATTGTTTATGAATGAGTAGCAAGCGCTATTTTCTACTTGACACAGGTTGTCCCCTTTCTTAAGTTGATTTAACATCACCAGTACTGAACATAAAAAACCCTGTTCGGT
>CM054152.1:14484839-14504839 GCA_028751875.1 Rapana venosa | reverse complement strand
TGGTAGTAGTAGGGGTTGTGGTAGTAGTAGTAGTAGTAAGGTATGTGGTCGCAGTAGTAGTAGTAGTAGTAGTAGTAGTAGTAGGAGTAGTAGTAGTTAGTAGTAGTAGTAGTAGTAGGAGTAGTAGTGTAGTAGTAGGAGTAGTTTAGTAGTAGGAGTAGTAGAAGGTAGTAGTAGTAGTAGTAGGAGTAGTAGTAGTAGTAGGAGTAGTAGTAGGAGTAGTAGTAGTAGTAGTAGGAGTAGTAGTAGGAGTAGGAGTAGTAGTAGGAGTAGTAGTAGGAGTAGGAGGAGGATGTAGTAGTAGTAGTAGGAGTAGTAGTAGGATAGTAGTAGTATAGTAGTAGTAGTAGTAGTAGTAGTAGTAGGAGTAGTAGTAGTAGGAGTAGTAGGAGTGGAGTAGGAAGTAGTAGTAGTAGTAGTAGTAGTAGTAGGAGTATGTAGTAGGAGTAGGAGTAGGAGTAGTAGTAGGAGTAGGAGTAGTAGTAGTAGTAGTAGTAGTAGTAGTAGTAGTAGTAGTAGTAGGAGTAGGAGTAGGAGTAGTATCATCAAACATCAGCATCGTTATCATCATCGTCTAACAATTTTCATTTTAACCAACATTAAAAAATGTCAAAATAAAACAAACACAACCAGACTTGAAAAAACTCCCACCCACCAGAAAGAGTCAATGCCAATGAAAACAAACAAAAACAAAACTAAACAAAACCAAAAACAAAGCCCTTATGATATTCTCGTCTCGCCATAAGTGGACAGGCCTTCCTGGAGATCGCTGACGAATCATGTGGCTACATATTTGCAGACGACTTTTCTCTTCCAGTCGCAGGGGAAATCTCTCCACTTGCCGTCATAGCTTCGCTGAAAAGCGCACTGCAGGCTGGTCACATTGTTGTGCTCTCCGTCGGGTTCACCTGTCCAAGCAAAGAGCATATTACTATACTGCTACAACTACCACTACTACTACTGCTGCTGCTGCTGCTGCTGCTGCCCCTGCTCCTCCTCCTCCTCCTCCTCCTCCTCCTCCTCCTACTACTACTACTACTACTACTACTACTACTACTACAACTACTACTACTATTATTGGGGAAATAAACGATGATGTAGTAGGATTCAAGTTTTGATCAGAAAGTGCAAATCTGAAGGGGAGGGGGGGGGGGGGCTAGGAGGGCTGGATAAAAATCCACTTAACATTTGAGAGAAGAGACAGACAGAGACAAAGACGACAGAGAGAGACAGACAGACAGATACAAGAGAGAGAAGAGAAAGAGAGAGACAGAGAGATGAGAGAGAGAGAGAGAGAGATGAGAGAGAGAGAGAGAGAGAGAGAGAGGAGAGGAGAGAGAGAGAGAGAGAGAGAAAGGAAAGAGAGACGGAGACAAAGAGAAGGAGAGAGACAGACAGAGACAAGAGAAAGAGAGAGGGAGAGATGACAGAATTAAAGGCAGACAGACACAAGCAGATAGAAGCAGGGACAGACAGACGGAGAAAGAGAGAGAGACATAGACAAAAACAAAAACAGAGACAGAGAATGAATGAATCTTTATTTTGTTCAAGGGTATCAGAATAAGCATACGCATACTTTTTTTTCTTCCATCCGGCCCTTGCCCTGATTAAGGACTATCAACAAAACAAGGGGAAAAACATCTACTACAACAGAGACAGATAGAGAGGCAGAAACAGAGACGGAGAAGTCGAACTCGAACTCGAAAGATTTATTCTCAAAAAGGCCATTGGCCCATACATGACGGGGTTGCCGAACTGCTTATTATTTTAGTGAGAAAAATAGAGAAAAATAAGGAAGCATAAAAAAACAAAATGTTATAGACAGAGACAGAGAGACATATAGAGAGGCAGAGTCAGAGCTGGGGAAGGATGGGAGGGGGGAGGGGGATGGGGAGGAGCGTATATGGGAGGCCAATTGTTCAACTTACCCGGCACCCAGTTCTGATAACCTCCTTCCGACACCTTGCTGCCATCAGGCCACTTGAAGTCAGCGTCGTTGCCGTTTATTCTGGCATTGATCCAGATGGTCCTGTTGCCACTGCACCACACACACACACACACGTACACAAACACACACACACACAAACACACAAACACACACACACACACACACAAACACACACACAGAGATTTATTCATTTATTTATTTATTCGATCTTTTATTTCGTGGACAATGGAATAAGCACTCATGTGCTTTTTTAAAAATCCAGTTCCCGTGTGTATGCAGTTTTGTCAATTTTGTCATCCGTTCCCACCGGCACACACTGGCCTACTCTTCCGAATAGCGGAACAGGTTTTAACGTATGCGCAAGATGTTCTGCGTGCGTTCGCACACGGGACCTCGGTTTATAGTCTAATCAAAGGACTTTTTGAGGGCGTGGAGTCGGCACTGATTTTAACTCCAGAGGAAAAATTCCTCTTAAACGAGATTCGAACCCAGGTTAGTAGATCACGAATACATCACTCTAACTGAGAGAGAGATAGATGGGATGAAAGAGAGAGGAAGAGAGAGGAGAGAGAGAGAAGAGAGGAGAGAGAGGAGGGGGAGAGAGAGAGAAAAGGAGAGGAGAGGAGAGATGAGAGAGAGAGAGGATGAGAGAGAGAGGAGCGAGATTGAGAGAGAGATGGAGTGTTCTTTTAAAAATCAATTTCAACTTCATAAATATCCCCATTAGTTTTGCTTGTGTGTCTGTTTACGATAATTATTTAAGTGGCTTCTTTTTCTAAATAATTATTACATTGTACTTTTATACATGATGATAAAACAGTAGAACAGAAAACGTAGTAGTAGTAGTAGTAGTAGTAGTAGTAGTAGTAGTAGTCGTTGTCGAAGCAGCAGCAGCAGCAGCAGCAGCAGCAGTAGGAGGAGGAGGAGGAGCAGTAGTCGTGGTAGTCGTAGTAGTAGTAGTCGAAGTAATAGTAGTAGTGGATCGGTGGCCTAGAGGTAACGCGCCTGTCTAGAAAGCGAAAAGTCCGGGTCGGAAGTGTGCTGTCGTTCGAATCCCGTTTGGACCCGAAACTTTTTCCCCATCCATTAGATCATGAGTGGTGGTCTGGCCGCTAGTTTTTCGGATGAGACGATAAACCGAGGTCCCGTGTGTTGCACATAATTATTTAGCGCACGTAACAGAACCCACGGCAACAAGAGAGTTGTCCCTGACAAAATTCTGTAGAAAAACGCCACTCTGATAGGGAAACAAATAATGTTGCACACAGGAAAAAAGAAAAAAAATGGGTGGCGCTGCTCTTGTGGCGACTTGATCTCCCCGGGGAGAGCAGCCCGAATTTCACGCAGAGAAATCTGCCGTGACTTAAAGTGGTATAAATAAATAAATAAATAGTCGTAGTGGTAGTAGTAGTGGTAGTAGAAGTAGTAGCAGCAGCAGCAGCAGCAGCAGCAGCAACAGCAGCAGCAGCTGCAGTAGTAGTAGTAGTAGTAGTAGTAGTTAGTGTAGTAGTAGTAATACTAGTAGTAGTAGTAGTAGTAGTAGTAGTAGTAGTGGTAGTAGTAGTAGTAGTAGGGGTAGTAGTGGTAGTGTAGTAGTAGTAATGTAGTAGTGGTAGTAATAGTAGATAATAGTATTGTAGTAGTGAGTAGTAATAATAGTAGCAGTTAGTAGTAGTGGTAGTTTAGTAGTAGTAGTAGTAGTAGAAGTGGTGTAGTAGTAGTAGTAGTAGGGGTAGTAGTGGTAGTGTAGTAATAGTAGTAGTAGTAGTATAGTAGTAGTAGTAGTATAGTAGTAGTAGTAGTAGTAATAGTAGTAGTAGTAGTAGTAGGAGAAGTATTAGTAACAGTAGTAGTAGTAGTGGTAGTAGTAGTAATAGTAGTAGAAGTAGTAGTAATAGTAGTAGTAGTAGTAATAGTAGTAGTAGTAGTAGTAGTAGTAGTAGAAGAGCCCTAGGAAAGGATTCTTTCAAAACCATGTAAAAATATCTGTTTATTAACGTTGTTTCCAATCATATACTTCCTATAGGTATATAAAACGAACATTGAAAGATCAGTGACATTGAGACACATTCGTTCAAGATCGCACAGAAATATCGCTCGCATGCACAGACAGACAGACAGACAGACAGACAGGCATCCCTCCCCCCACACACACATACTCTGTATCTCTGTCTCTGTGTGTCTCTGACTATCTGCCTCTCTGTCTATCTGCTTCCCTGTCTGTCTGCCTCTGTCTGTCTGTCTGTCTGTCTGTCTGTCTGTCTGTCTGTCTGTCTCTCTCTCTCTCTCTCTCTCTCTCTCTCTCACTCTCTCTCTCTCTCCCTCCCTCCCTCCTTCCCTCAAATCTAGACAGCACGAATTTGTCATTGTCATTATTCTCTCTCTCTCTCTTCCCTCCCCCTCTCTCTCACTTCCTCTCCATCCCTCCCTCCCTTCCCTTCAAATCTAGACAGCATTAAAATGGATAAAAACTATGTATTTTGTTTCTGTATTCACTTACGACACGTGGTAAACCCAGTTGTTCTCAGCGGCAGTGAGAGCAGTGGTGATGGCAGACCCTGACTTGGAGGAAGAACACGTGGTCTGGGCTTCAGCGAAAGTGATGTAGCTGTTGATGAACTTGTAGCAGGACCCCGCTGACAGCTGCCAACCAGCCTCACACTGCGGAGTTGCTGAACACACACACACACACAGACACACACACACACACAGACACACACACACAGACACACACACACACACACACACACACACACACAGATATATGGTAATGGTAAGTAAAGGTAAAGGTGTCCCATAGCCTATGTGGTCGTAAGGGAGCGAGGCGTCAGAGACCTCACTTCTCAAGGGCCCAGCATATTGAGGGTGAGCGGCGCCCATCTCCTCTCTCCCTCGCTGTTTTACCTTCCCTGACTCCTAAAGAGGGCAGGTACCCGTTTACAGCTGGGTGACCTGGGGATCAGTACTGAAGCCAAGGCGTGCGAACGGTCACCCATTCAAGTGGTAACCATGCTCGACGCTGCTTAACTTTGGCTGGAGGAAGCGCTTGCTCCGACCACTGAGCTATCCCGTCCCCATATATGGAAAAGATATATGGATGTGTTAATTAAAGCTGCGAAGTTGTTTGTTGAGGTTATATTTATAATCCAAGCGGAGATTTCTGGTTGTATTAAAGCTCCAAGCTGTTTGTTGAGATTACATCAAAATTCCAGCGGATATTTCTGCAGCAGGGGGCCACAAATTAAACACACGGAAACGCTGTAAACTTTATTGCTCGGTTATAGGGCGCAAAATAAAAGGATAAATTGAGAAAAATCAATACCGTCATCAAAAGCAGTTTACAAATGTCACCTCTCTCAGATCTACCATTGTAATCATTAGTCTGACAACTTTCTCTCTGAAAGAGATCCCAAACTCTTAAGAAATACAAAATAAAACGGTGTTTCCATCCCTGAAACAAGTGACACACCAACTGAAACTGTAAATAACTTTTGTTTTCCTATCAGAGTGTTTTCGAATTTTTGCCAGGGACAATTCACTTGTTGCCGTGGATTCTTTAACATGCAGTTAATGTATGTTGCACACGAAACTTTAGTACACCGTCTCAGACATTCACCAGCTGTGTTCATAGCTGGACTGAGCCAGAATTGATCAGGATGGGACAACATGAACAAGGAATGGAAACAGTGTTCAGTTGGAAAATATTACATACAACTTTTACAACTCTACATCATTTAGCTTAAATGCTGGCAATCATGTCATCTAATTGCTGCCATTCAAAAGATTGCCCAAATTCCCAGTAACCCAAGCAGGAATGTAACAAACGCCACATATATATAGCTAACAGTCTATAGACATTATTTTAAAAATAAATTTAACAGATATTCCGTTACTTCATTAAAACAAACGTTAAGTAGAGAGTGGAGAGTAGGAGTAATGAGAACAATGGATAAAACAATCACGAAACGAACGAATGAATCAATGATTTATAAAGGGCATACAAATCTCCACACCCGGTGTGTGACCGCAGTACTGCCACCAACCTGCTTTCATGACTACACAAGAGACCAGTTAGTTATTCAGCAAGAGAAACCAGTCTTTTTCCTAACAGATTACGAGTAAAGAGAAGAGTCAACAGAATTCCACTAAACGAATAACTGTATTATTCATATAAGTGCATTTTCCCGAATTCGGAATGCAGCTACCTTCTTTGTGGGCAAAAACGGTCATAATACACAAAATTCTCACCATTGGTGAACCTCGAAGCTCTAGCCGAGGAAATAAAAAAAATAAAGCGCATTATTTTATCTATTTATTTTATTATTGTATATTGGGGATATGGAATAAGCACTAATTTGCTTTTCTACATCCAGTCCCCGTGTGTATGCGGTTTTGTAAATTCTGTCATCTGTTCCCACCGGCACACAATGGCCTACTCTTACGAAAAGCGGAACAGGATTTAACGTTGTGCGCAAGATGTTCTGCGTGCGTTCGCAAACGGCGGTCTCGGTTTATAGTCTCATCCGAAGGACGTTTGGGTGAGAGTGGAGTCTGCACTGATGTTAACTCGAGGGTAAAATATCCCCTGAACGGGAATCGAACCGGTGTCGTCAGCTTGCGGGCGCAATATTCTAACCACTAGGCTTTCCCATCCCATTAAAACCTCCAGACCCCAAAAGCCTCATCACAACACTGCTGCAAACCATTTTACATCCCTTACATTACAAGAGGGAGATCCAGACCAAAAAACAACAACAACACAAAAGAAAAATAAACCAAAGAAAAGCAAGTGGTACCCGGTGCAGAAACTTCAATACTTATCATTATACAAGGTCAATACCAGACAACATAGGTATTTGTAAACGATGCTAGAGCAATGATGAAACAAGAAACATCTCTCACCTCTCACTGACCTTGTTCACAGGTGGGACCTTCAAAGTCTGTTCCTGTGCAGTTACAGGTGTAACCGTTTGCTGCAGTGCTGTTCTCGCTGCAGATGCCGCCGTTCTTACAGGGCTGGCTGTAGCATTTTGACTTAGCTGAAGTCAAATGAAAACAACCGGTACCTCCCACTGTGCAAAACCATGACATGAGCTTACACACACATGTGCTTTTAAACGTGGACTTGCACAGGCACAGACACAGAGACACACAGAACACACACAGAAAGACAGACACAGACAGAAACAAACAGACAGATAGACACACATACACAAAAATAAACACATACACACAGACATAGACACAATATATATATATATATATATATAATATATATATATATATATATATATATATTAACATATATGCATGCATACATGCATTCTAAAGAAGATAATAAATAATAATAATAATAATATATAATAATAAAAGGAACTTATATAGATATGCTATATATTCTAAAGATATGCTGTCTATCTTACTTAAAGCAAACACAGTTGTCCTTTACCACTACACCGATGATGGAAGAGTAACAATAGCTGCAAACAGGGCTCACTTACGCTCTTCACATTCATGCTGATTATTAATGGAATATTGTGTTTTGACCATAGCAGCACATATTGAATGAAGGACACCGGCAACAGAGATGAGATACTTTTGCAAACTTCTCAGTATCTCCTACAGAGATTACATAACAAACGAGGAAGTGAAAACCAGAATTGAAAACCTATTAGACCATAATTATGAAGAACTCCTGACTTCAGTGACACCCCCCCCCCCCCCCCCCCACCCACAAACTGAAGAGGTACCGGCAGGTCTCACAAACATCTGGACTGACCAAGACTGCTCTGCAGGGAAACAGTTCATGAAGGAGACAAAGAGGCAGACAGAGAGAATAATGGGAAGGCAATATCAGAGAATATACGGGCCTTTGAGTGAAACAGGATACTAGGGAAAGCTGAGAACCGTGAGGAATGGAAGAAGCTGGTTTCAAAATCTTCAGTGGTGCCCCAATGGCTTACTAGACTAGGAATAGGTGAAGGTGTTTTGACAAAGCCATAGCGCTATATAAATTTCATGCATTCTTCCTCTTCTTCTTCTTCTTCTTCTTCTTCTGCTTCTTCCTTTACCACAAAACACAAGACGATACAGCAGTGATGAAAAAATGCAAGCGTGGTCACCATTCACTGACCTTGTTCACAGGTGGGACCTTCAAAGTCTGTTCCTGTGCAGTTACAGGTGTAACCGTTGGCTGCAGTGCTGTTCTCGCTGCAGATGCCGCCGTTCTTACAGGGCTGGCTGAGGCATTTAGAGATGTCTGAATTGAAAAAAAGAAACAGAAGAATTTACAGATATGGGCATGTTATGTGCACGTGCACACACAAACACACACACTCGCACGCACACACAAACACACACTTCGCACGCACGCATGCACACACATACACACCCTCGCACGCACGCATGCACACACACGCACACACTCAAACGCATGCACACACACACACATCTCTCTCTCTCTATCTATCGCTCTATCTCTCTCTTATCTTTCTCTCTATCTCTCTTTCTATCTCTCTATCTAATCTCTCTCTCTCTATCTATCTATCTATCTATTTATCTATCTCTCTCTATCTATCTATCTCTCTCTCACTCTCTATCTATCTATTTATCTATCTATATATATCAGATATAGTTTTGGGTCAATGTGAGCGGCATGTCAGAACTCAGATTTTCTAGGGCGCCAGCATCTTATGGGGGGCCCCCAAATACACTCCCTCGCTGCTTTACCTTCCCTCCAGAAGGTATGTACCATTGTAGCTGGGTGATCTGGGGGCCCTACCTTGACCCAGGTGCATGAACGGTCACATATCCATGAGGCAACACCATTCAACGCTTAAAACTAAACTTACTTTGGGGGACAGCAAAGGCTCTGACCACAGACCAGTCTTGTTCCAGCCTAGATTCCGCTTGTACATGGCATATTGCCAGCAAAATTGCTACCTCTTATTTTCTGGACACGTGCTTCTAAACCACAACACACCTGTTTTGCATCTGTTTTTCCATATCCATTGCTTTTTCAGAGACTATTTCACTTCTGAATTCCCGTTTTAAACTGTATCTGTAACAAAAAAAGCAAGCAAAAATTAGGAAAAGGTGTACTTACTGCCACAGGCGTGGCACGAATAGGCACAGTGTGTTCTCATGAAGTCAGCGTTCCGTTGGCATTCACCGATGAATCCCAGCCACCCACAGGTATCCAGTTTGTCGTAGCAGTCAGGATCTGTGTTATAGCTTTCCATAGAATCAACTATATAGAATGAAAAAAAAAATTGAGTGAAGAATCAGAACAGTACACGAGGAGGTAAGATAGATTGTTCCAAAGTCTTCTAACATGCAAGATCTAACAGAGTGGAAAAAACCCAGGGCATATTTTTTTGGTAATGAATCTTTGAGAAATCATTTGCATGCTGTTACCATTAACATTTATTTGTATGTACTGCACGTTTCTGTCTAAATAGAAGTCTGTTGAAACCAATATAAATATAAAAAAAATATATATATATATATATATTATATATAATATATATAGTACACACACATATCTCTCTCTCTATGTATATATTTATATATACACGCACACACACATGGATGGATAGATAGAGAAGATAGATAGATAGATAGATAGATAGATAGATAGATAGATAGATAGATAGATAGATAGATAGATAGATAGATAGAGATTCGGATTCGGATAGTTTATTCATTAGGCCATAGTCCTCATGAAGGGGATAGTGAACATAAACGAAACACACACTTACAAAAGCGTAAAAAAAAAAATCAAATAAACATAATAATTTAGTCATTATAAATTTGTAACAAAACATCATTACTATGACGTGGCCATTTCTCATAACTTAAATGCCCTAAACAGAAACAGAGACAAATTCGTACGTACTTGTGTCTAACAGATGACAAGAGTAGACTTAGTTTGAAAACACATGGCTGTCGGTAATATTTTGGCACTATATATCTTTCTCTATATCTTGATAAGCTGGACAGCATAGCACAAAGTGTACTTTATCTTCTTTATCTGTTTTGCATAATGGACAAATCAAATCACTATATTAAAGTCTTTATAATCTAAAGTAATGCGTGATCAAATCAGACACATCTAATCTTAATCTGGTCATAACACATTTCATGTGCAAATCCATATCAAGTGTCAAATATAATTTCAACTCATGTGAAGTAGAACATGTTCTATACAGACTAAATCGTTCACTACTTTGAATGTGATCCTCCCAATCTTGCCATCTGCTGTCAATTTTTTTTATACCACTTTTTGTCACGAGATTTCTCTGCGTGAAATTCGGGCTGCTCTCCCCGGGAGAGCGCGTCGCCACATGAGCAGCGCCACCCTTTTTTTTTGTTTTTTTGTTTCTTTTGGTCTGCATCTGTATTTTGTTTTCCTATTAGAGTGGCTTTTTTCTAAGAATTTTGCCAGGGACAGCTCCCTTGTTGCCGTGGGTTCTTTTACGTGCGCTGAATAATTTTGTGCAACACACGGGACCTCGGTTTATCGTCTCATCCGAAAGACTAGCGCCCAGACCACCACTCATGGTCTAATGGATGGGGGAAAAGTTTCGGGCCCAAACGAGATGTAATTAAACGTTGACGTAAAATTTGAATGAATCCATTTACACTACCAACACCTTGATTTAACCACACATCACCAAAGCCATGTTTACTTAGAAAGACACGTACATCATGTAACCCAGTTATTCTTTCCTCTAATATCGAATTCATACAACATTTTATAAGCCCTAAAAGGATTTCTTGCTTCGTCCATTTGCAAAAGTTTAAGCCAATACCGTTATGGTTTGTATAGCAGAATCTATGTAAATTGGATATCTATTACTTTCACCATACACAAAATCATTAGGAGTGCGCCTATCAAGCATAAAAACCTCCTTAAAGCATACAAGTGCAATGACTCACAATGACTAGCTGCATTACTTAATCCCCATAATTCAGCACCATACTGTGCAATAGGCTGTACCTGAGCATCAAACAATTTTAGAAATAACTTTAAAGAGGTATTTTGTAAAGAAGACAGCCTTTTCATTATACATATCTATGCATTTGTTGCTTTACTTTTGAGATCTTTACAAGCTGAAAACAAAGCTTAATCGTGTACTAAATATATTCCTAATACTTGTAAACATTGACAACTGGCATTATAGTATTATCATACATCCATCTTTCTCTCGCACTCCAAGGGCCCTTTCCTGAACACAATAATATTACTTTTACTCATATTACTGTAAGTGAAGAGAAGTGGCGGCATGCTTTAAGTTATTTAGGTGGGTCTGTAAACCGATAACAGTTTCAGATAACAATACAACATCATCTGCCATCAAAATAATAAACAATTCCAAATCATCAAAGAGATAGTGGCACCATGTCTACTATTTAGCAATAACACTCATAGCAAGTTCATTGATAAAAAGAGAAAGCAGTACAGGGCTACATGCATCACCTTGCTTTACACCGGTTGTTAATTAATACAGGGTTAGTCGTGCACCACTTCTAACTCTACATTTTACAGTGGCATACATGCTTTGTATACATTTGTATAATTTACCTTTGACTCCATTTTTTAACAGTATAGGCCACAACAGATGTATGTTGACAGTATCAAAAGTTTTTCGAAATCAATGAAGGCTACATTAAGTTTTCGATTCAAGGAAAATTGTTTTTGTACTAATGCAAGAAGTGCAAACATATGGTCAACAGTGGAATAACCTTTTTTAAAACCAGCCTGATGATCACCAGTGATATTGTTATATTCTACCCATTCCTGTAATCTGTTATTTATAATAGTACTAAATATTTTGCTACTTATGTTACTGAATGAAATACCCCTGTAATTATTGGATTATTGATATGGCCTTTTTTAACAGAGGTAAAACAATGGATTCAGTCCAGCTCTGAGGATAGATGCCCTAGGTAGAGAGAAAGACAATGACAGTGACAAATTCTTTTATTTCGAGGATAAGGAATAAGCACCTATGCTTTTTTACATCCAGTCCCCGCCCGGAGGGATACATCTTATAATAACCCAATACTTATACTCTAACACAGTAGAAACAAAGGGAAATAACCCTTTTCAAAACAACCCCGCCAAAAAAAACCCAACCAAAAACACAACAAACAAATAAAAGAAAACCCTAAAAAGACCAACCACCAAACCCCCCAAAATCCCCAACCAAAACAAACAAACAAACAAACAAAAGAAAAAGAAAAAACAAACCAACAAAAGAAGAAAAATAGAAAAAAGAGAAAAAACAAACAAGAACAACAGCAAAACCAAGAAGAATAACAACAACCAAAACTTAATAAGTCATAAAAATAAAATCATACATTCTCAAATGGTAATGGGGAGGGAGAGAGGAGAGAGAGAGAGAGAGAGAGAGAGAGAGAGGAGAGAGAGAGAGGAGAGAGAGAGAGAGAGAGAGAGAGAGAACTCGAACTCGAATATTTTAATGAGGGTACTTGGATAAGCCAGAGGCTTCTTTACACCAGGCCCTCATGGGGAAAAATTGAAGACAAGCATGAATAAATCAATTAATTAACAAACAAGATCATTTCAAATAACAATGAAATATTTCACTCAAACTCCCATTCAATTAGTGCAAAATCAAGAAATCGAAAAATCAAAATGAATAAACAAAACCAATTAAACAAAAAAAACACCCACAAAAACACTCCCCTTCCCAACACCCCTCCCCTAAACAAACAACAATCCCCCAAAAGTCCAGACTAAATACAAGCGTGCGCGCGCGCGCGCGACACACAACATACACACACACACACTTACGCACGTATAGCCACTCATGCACACCACACACACACACACACTCTCTCACACATACACACTCACACACACATAATACACACACACACCACACACACACCACACACCACACCATCCTGGATACATATCCATTCGCAAGACATTTCCCACATACAAGATAATAGACACTGTCATAATTATCAAAATATCATAACCATACATTTGTACAGACAAAACCAGGAAAGAGAGAGAGGAACTCGAACTCGAACTCGAACTCGAACTCGTATTTTTAATGAGGGCAATTGGATAAGCCAGAGGCTTCTTTCACCAGGCCCTCATGGACAAAAATTGAAGACAAGCATGAATAAATCAATTAATTAACAAACAAGATCATTTCAAATAACAATGAAATATTAGAGAGAGAGAGAGAGAGAGAGAGAGAGAGAGAGAGAGAGATGAGATGGATTGAGAGAGAGAGAGAGAGAGAGATATGTATGTCACAAATCTGATTAATCTTTCTATATACCATAAAAACATTGCAAATGGAGTATATTGTACCAGATTCTTTCTGTTATGACAAGAGTACCAAGGTATGACAGGCTCTGCAGCTATGAAGTATTCATACTCACTAAGCAGAGGTTGCAGCCATGGGGACACAACCTCTTGATGGTGTTGTTAGTGTTGCACAAGCTGAAGTGATCCAGCCACTGCACTGCTCACTCTGTCCACACACCTGGGCTGCAGAGGTACAGACACTGATTACTTTGACATAATAATAATAAATCATAATCTAACACAACAACAACAACAAAAATAACAATAATAATGATGATAATCATAATAATAATAATGATGAAGTAGATGACGATGATGATGATGATGATGATAACAATAATAACAATATGATAACACTACTATACTTACTACTATACTACTATACTACTACTCATACTACTAACTATAGACTGATGTCTACGTACTTCTACTACTACTACTACTAACATACTACACTACTACTACTACTACTACTTATGAATCTATAAGCGCTATATTTGTGAAACAAATAAAGTGCTTGTATTAACGTTTCTTGATAACGATCATAAATTGTTAAAATAATTCACAATATCATGCCACACACACACACACAACACACCACACACCACAACACACACATACACACCCCAACATGAACACACACACACAACACCACCACAACACACACCACACACCACAAACACTACATACACTTTGAGATGATAAATTTAGGACACTATCTCGAAGACGGACATATTACTGACAACTAAACAGCGCTACAGAAATACGTAGTTTCATGAAATTTGGATTATAAGGTCTAAGTAGTTTTGGACAAAGGGAAAGTGAGGGGGTAGAGGTCATTCTATCCGATCAAAATTGGAAGAAATCAAATGAGGAGAAAAGACGACACCATAATTTACATCAAGATTCTAACACAGGTTCACAGACAAACAGAACACCCACAAATATCATAGGCACAACCAAGCGAGTAGGTATCACTTTGGATGGATGTTAAGATTTGGCTGTTGAGACGGACATATTATGAATTGAAACAGCGGCCAGAAATCGTAGGTTCATGAATGGATTATCAGTGTATAGTAGTTTTGGGCTAAGGTGAGAAGGGGGGATGGGGGTCATTCCAGATCGATGGACAGAAATCAGAGAGAAAGAGAGCGACAGCCAATGTGATTGTTTGATCTTGGTGTTTCTAAGCAAGGGTGTTGCGAGAACTGACACGCGTTCACATTCATTTTGTGGCAGCACTAGCAGTAGTAATCGCGTTTTGTTATTGCTACACTATATTTTATGATATATAGAAGTACTACTAGTAGTAGCTGTAGCAGTTGTAGTAAAATGATACCGGTGATGGTGGTGATGGTGGTAGAAGTAGTAACAGAAGTAGCAGCTGCAGCAGCAGAAAAAGCAGTGAGAACAATAGTATCTTCCCTATTAAAAAGACAACAACCCCACCTTATTCCGAAAGCTCACCATCCACACAGTAGCCACAGGACTTCTGGCACTGCGGAACATGTTGTCAGGATCCTGCAGACACTGGCTGGGGTCACAGCTGTGCAGTCTGCTCCACTGTCAGAACGGGCGACACAGGGCCTGGTGGGGATGCAAGACAGAATATTTGTCACACTCCAAGAAGAAATATATCTTTAAAGAAAGTTCTTGCTCTGTTACTACAACAGACGGACTGCTATCATTAGTCAGTAAAAGAGAGTGGATGGCCTTGAGTGGATGAATTGCTATGGAAAGCAGGGATGGCGGGAAATGGAGGAAGCTGGTTGCAAAATCTTCATTAGTATCCCCACAGTCCAAGGGACTACGGGATAGTGGGTGAGGACAAGTGTCCCTAACTTACGCTGTCCTGACGAGCGACCAAAGCTTAAAGCTGCCTCTGAAATGTAGAGACAGACTTGTAATTGTTTAAAAAACAAACCGACCTGTACTGTATTGTATTGTATTTTACTGCATTGTACTATACTGTCCGTTGTCTTGTATCGCACTTTATTGTATGTATAACACTTTTAATCACAGCAGATTTTTTTCGTGAAATTTCAGCTCTTCTTTGTAGAGTGAGGGCCACAGAAGGAATTGCCACCTGGTTTTTATCACTGATTTTCTTTTTCTCTAGGTCTCTACATTTGTAAAGGTTTCCATGCATTAATGGCTTTTTCGACAAAATTGTGCCAGGGACAAATGTTTTTTTCTATGGGTTCTTTTATGTGCGGTAAGCGTGTGTAGGGGAACGGGATATCTCAATGGTCACAGCACTTGCTTTCCCCAGCCAGGTTAAGCAGCATCGAGCGTGGTTACCAGTTGGATGGGTTACCACTTGCGCGCCTTGGCTTCAGTATAGTCCCCAGTTCACCCAGCTGTAAATGGGTACCTGCCTCTTAAGGGTCAGGGGAAGTAAAGCAGCGAGGGAGATGAGATGGGCGCTACCCTCAATGTGCTGGCCCCTAGAGAAGTGAGGTCTCTGACGCTTCGCTCCCTACGACTTATAGGTTATGGGACACCTTTACCTTTAAGTGTGTGTTGCACATGGGACTCGGTTTATTTTTTTCGCCCAGTTTTTCGGCTAGAGCTCTAAGGTTCACAATGATGAGATTTTGCGAATGAGACTGTTTCCCCCCACCGTTTAGGTGCTGCATTCTAAGTTCTGGATGATTATTGCTTAACTTAAAATTACTAGCACCACATCACTACTTGAGTTCAAGTGGATGGCAGAAAAGTTTGGGTTCCACATGGATCTAACCTGCGAGACTTCGATCCACGCTACGTGTTAAGTAGTTTGTGAGGCTGTGACGCGAACTTACCATCGCATAAGCCATGTTCGGGCACAGTGTCCTAAAACGTGTGTCGCATTCCATTGGTGCCCCCTTCATGGCTTTGTAAATGGAACAGCCGCAGATCTTGTCCTGACAGGCCTCTGAGGTCACTGAAACAATACACCCCAACAAAAAGGAATGTTAAAGTGTACAGTCTATAATGCTCAAGAGGGTTTTCATCAATTCTTCTATCTTTTACTTTATTTTTGTTCATTCTTTCTTTAACTTCAAGCGTAGTAGATCGTGTGTCACTTTGAATAATTGCTCTCCTGATTTCTCCATTTATGACGGCTGAGTGTCAAAGCCTGGTATTTGCCAATGATTATTTTTCCGTCTTCTTTCTTCTTTGCGTTGCCTGGGTTATGTTGTGAGGCCAGATCTTCTGAGGAATTCAGCAGTTGCCTGCAGGTATCCACCGCGCCGTCAGTTTCTGCTCCAGGGCGTGGGCTCAGGCCACACTTCCAGCCTTAGCGTCTGGAGAGTCCTGCAGTCTTGTAGGATGTGGGCCGTATCTGTTCTTCTTCTCCACAGGGGCACATAGCGATGGTGCAATTTTCAATTCCCTGTGGAGGTGTTTATTCAGCCTGTTGTGCCCTGTGCGTAGTCTGAAAATGACCACCTGTGCTTGTCGTGAAAGCTGGTGATAAGGGTTCTGGTTTGAGTGGTGATCTGAGAGAGATTGATGATGGTTTTCATCTCCATTAGGTTGACAATTTTCCGTCCATACTGCACCATTGTTGATTCATCTTTTTTTCTGTCCTTTTCTTCAACCGCTCCTCTCACTAGTTATCTAAAGAGCTGAATTAGCAGGATTATGAATCTTGTTTACACGACCACACCAAGTTGTGGTTGGGCGTTTCCAGATTAAGCATCTGGCGGGGTCACCAGAGCATGCACCTGTCTCACTCATCACCACCTGGGAATGGCTGTAGATACCATGGTACATACTGGATGAGAAGTTTGTGTAGATTGATGTTTCAAATATCCCGCTACACAGGCAGCCATGGCTTTGATTCAGAGTACTCTTTTCTCTATGCTGGTTGGTACAAGTTCTTATGCAAAGGGCTTGTCATGGCTGAAAAGCCATCTCAACATAAATTTAAAGTTATCAACATTTTAATGTAGGCCGCACGTTGGGGGTAACGTAGGTCTAAGTTAGAAACCAACAACATTCGTATGAACCCAAAAGAAACACGGCAAGAGAAACTACGATAACTTTCATTCATCTGAAATTTTTTAAAATCAACTACTTCTTTAAAAAAATCAATACTTTCTTTAAAAAAAAAACTACTTTCTTTTCTTTATTAATTTTAGAAATTTACCAATCTTCACAAACAAATCACATATTACGAGTTTGTTATGAAAACTATTTCTACCAACTCAGAACAAATGTATGTACATGTTCAGATTCTCTTTAAAATTCACCGTAATGTCAACGCTACAAACTATCTCCTCACCATTTTTGCTTTCACATCGATCTCCATAAAGGTGTTGCTGCAGAACACACTGAAAGGTGCTCCACGTACATAGCACTTCCCCGTTCTGACAGGGGAGGAGGCACAGGGGTCTGTACACACACACACACAGACACACACACACACAAACAGACACACACACACACAGACAACACACACACCACACAAACACATAAACATGCACACACACACACACACCACACAACACACAACACAACACCACACACCACACGACACACCAGTGTTATAATTATTGTTGGTAAAATTAAAACCGATTGGGTTATGCGTAGACAGTGATGGAGATATTATTGCAAAAGAAGAAAAAAAAAGTAGTACAGGGCTGAAAGTAAAAGAATTCGGGGACAAAATGCTGGGTTTTGTTATTTCGTAATATTAGATATTTCCAGTTTGGAATTGGAGGAAACTTTTCCTGGATGATCGGCACACAATTGGTCAAGAAAAGAACAACAGCTTTCTCTGTTACTGTTGGTCAAACTGAACCGAAAAAACCATTACTGGCAAGGACTGAGAAAAAAAGTTTATGTCTTACAGCGAAATAAACCACGCGTGTGTGTATGTCTTCGTTTTAACGTCTAAACCACCAAAAGAAGATTTTAGACAGGAAATAATGGTTAAAAGTACCACGTAAATTAAAAAAAAACAAATTATGGCTCCAAGCAAAACTATAACGTACACGAGAAGCCTCCATTTTTAATACAGAGGTATTAAACAAGATAATAGTGAGAACGAAATGAAGATATGGGCACGAGAGGAAAAGTGCAAGACAGCCCTTACCTTGGCAGGTGTTCCCATAGCAGGTCTTGGGACAGGACAGCTTGGCAAAGTCAGGGTCATCCTGACACCGTGACCCCTGAACTCTGCTGGCACAGTCAGCAAAGAAGTCGGCACACACACTGCTGACTGGAAAGAAAAAGGAAAGGTAGTTGGCACACACACACTGCTGACTGGAAAGAAAAAGGAAAGGTAGTTGGCACACACACACACACACACACACACACACACACACACACACACACACACACAACACACACACACACACGCACACACACACACATGCACACACACACACACACACATAAACACACACACACACACACATAAACACACAACACACACCACACACAAACACACACACACACACCACACACACACACACACACACACACACACATATTGCTTACAGGAAAGAAAAAGGAAAGGTAGTCTGGGATGGTGGATAAAGGAGAAAGTGAAAAATAGAGATAAGACTGCAAGGCGAGAGACAGTGCAAGAATTCGAACCATGTACATACTAACCACAATATATTAGTTATAAACCATATTGTCAACATACCCCAGGCGGGTCGCTGGCAGACGAATGGATGCTTAGAGCTGCAGCAGTCAGATGTGGACCAGTGCTGGTTGGGTAGCACTACCGTGCAGTCTTTGCTGAGACTTGTTGCTGGTGGGGCAACAGAACACAGTAATGTTCAGTGACTTACACAATGTGACACAGATTACTTTGGAGAATTAAAATAAAAACCCAACTGTACTAACAAGGTTACAGCCAGAGACAGAGACAGGGAGACAGGGAGACAGGCAGACAGACATATATAGACAGGGAAGTACAGATATATGGACAAATTTGAGGAAACACGTATGATGAAAGGAAGGAAGGAAGAAAGAAAGAAAGAAAGAAAGAAAGAAAGAAAGAAAGAAAGAAAGAGAGAGAGACAATGACAATGACGAATTCTTTTATTTCGAGGATAATGAATAAGCACTCATGTGCTTTTTTTACATCCAGTCCCCGCCCGTAGGGATACATCTTGATAATAACCCAATACTCATTTTCTCACACAGTAGAAGCAAAGGGAAATAACCTTTTAAAAACCCCAAACAAAAAACAACAACAAAAACCAAACAAACAATAAAAGAAAACCCTAACGACCCCTTCCCCCCCCCCCCCCCAAAGAGAGAGAGAGAGAGGAGAGAGAGAGAGAGAGAGAGGAGAGAGAGGAGAGAGAGAGAGAGAGAGAGAGAGAGAGAGGAGAGAGAGAGAGAGAGAGAGAGAGAGAGAGAGAAACAAGAAGAAAGAAAGACAAACAAGATGAAATGGACAACTGAGCAAACGACCTTGTGATGCATTATATTCTAATGCATTGTATACCACTTTCAGTCTGGACAGATTCATCTGCACGATACTCGGGATGCTCTCCTCTAGGAGGGCGTGTGGCCACAAGAGCACCCCCCCTTTCCATTTGAAAATAATTCCTGTGTGTACTTGTATGTGTTTCCTTACCAAAACGGCTTTTTTTTCAGAATCTCTATAGGGACTACTCTCTTCTACCCGGTGTGTGTCTTTTTTTTAAAAGGCAAAAGATGTGTTACCAAGAAAACCCCCGTTTATTA
>CM054152.1:14476259-14484339 GCA_028751875.1 Rapana venosa | reverse complement strand
CTGGGGTTTATTTTGTTCCTTGTTTGTCTGGGGTTGTTTGTTTCCTTTTTCTCTCTTTTTCTTTTTTTAAAAAAAGTTTTTCCCTTTTGCTTCTACTGTTTGAAAGTATGAGTACTGAGTTCATTATTAACATATGACCCTACGGGCGGGGACTGGATGTAAAAAGCACATGAGTACTTATTCATTATCCTGGAAAAAATTTGTCTCTATTACCTACAATGTTTAGATGTTCTTTTTATGACTTTAATGAGGTTTCCCCCTCTTTATTGTGTGAGTGTATGGGTATTGCACTTTTCTTTTTTTATTATTATCATGACATTCAATTTGTATGAGTATAATTAAAAAGTGTTGGTGTTGTTGATCGTGTGCCCTGTGAGTATTATATATTTAGTATTATCCCTCACACACACACACACACACACACACACACACACACACACACACACACACACACACACACACACACACACACACACACACACACACACACACACACACACACTCACTCACTCACTCACTCACCACCACACACACACACACACACACACACACACACACACACACACACACACACACACACACACACACACACACACACACACACACACACACACACACACACACACACACACACACTCACTCACTCACTCACTCACTCACTCACATTCTCTCCCTCAATGACTGTATAGGTTTAGATTCTTCTCTTGCTTTGTTTCCTGTTTTCATTGTGTGAATATATGAGTATTGAGTTTATTTCATCATCATGACATATAATTTGAAAACGAGTATAATCAAAAATGAGTGTTGATGGTGATCGTGTACTGTTTTGGGAATTATAAATTGGATATTATCTTTGAAATACACACACACACACTCTGTCTCTGTCTCTGTCTGTCTGTCTCTCTCTCACCTTTTATCGTTTTGCTTATAGTTATGGTGTATCCTGATGAAGGATTCATATTTTATATTTTCAATACTTATTGGACTTGTCCTCTGCACTTAAGTCTTAACGAGTGCCCTATTTCGATATCTTATTGTTATGTGTAACAAGTATATGTACCATTTGATAATGTGTAGATGTTTATCTTTGTGACTTATTAAGTTTGGTTGTTATTCTTCTTGGTTTTGTTGTTGTTGTTGTTGTTTCTTTTTCTCTTTTTTTCTTCTTTTGTTGGTTTGGTTTTCTTTCTCTTTTATTTGTTTGTTTTGGTTGTGGGTTGGTTGTTGGTTTTTTTTTTTGGGGGGGGGGGGGAGGGAGGTGGGGGGGGGGGATGATGGGGGATGTTTTTAGGGTTTTCTTTATTAGTTTGCTTTCGGGGGGGGGGGGGGGGGGGGGGGGGGGGGGGGGGGGGGGAGTTGTTGGGGGGGGGGGGGAGGGGGCTGCTTTGAAAAGGGTTATTTCCCCATGTTTCTACTGTGAGACTGTATAAGTGTTGGGTTATTATTAAGATGTATCCCTACGGGCGGGGACTGGATGTAAAAAAGCACATGAGTGCTTATTCATTATCCTCGAAATAAAAGAATTTGTCATTGTCATTGTCATTGTCTCTCTCTCTCTGTGGCTGTTTCAAATTCAAAATTCAAATTCAAAAGCTTTATTATCTCAAAGACAGAGAAATTCCGTTCTGTTTGTGTTTGTGTATGTGTGTGTGTGTGTGTGTGTGTGTGTGTGTGTGTGTGTGTGTGTGTTTGGGTGTGTGTGTTTGGGTGTGTGTGCGTGCGTGTGGTTGTGTGTGTGGTGTGTGTGTGTGTGTGTGTGGTTGTGTGTGTGTGTGTGTGTGTGTGTGTGTGTGTGGTTGTGTGGTTGTGTGTGTGTGGTTTGTGTGTGTGTGTGTTGTGTGTGTCAAGTCAAGTCAGTCAAAATTTTATTTCCAGATGGTACATTGAATAAGCAATGCATTTGCTTTTTTCATCATGTGTACATCGTGTGTGTGGTTGTGTGTGTGGTTGTGTGTGGTGGGTGGTTGTGGTGTGTGTGGTGGTGGTGGTGTGTGTTGGGGTGGTGTTTCCTTCTTTAATTTAACAAAGGGTACACATTGGTAAAACTAGGATCATTTTGATCTTGCTTGAATAAAAATGTAGTCTGAATAAGCTTTTTCTTTGCCATGTATGTATGTATGTATGTATGTATGTATGTATGTATGTATGTATGTATGTATGTATGTATGTATGTGTGTATGTATGTATGTATGTATATATGGATGGATGGTTTGTGTGTGTGTATGTATGTATGGATGGATGGATGTGTGTGTATGTCTGTCTGTCTGTCTGTATGTATGTATGTATGTATGTATGTATGTATGTATGTATGTATGTATGTATGTATGTATGTATGTGTGTGTATGTATGTATTTTAATGTATGTTGTGTGTGTGTCTGTATGTGTGTGCATGTCTGTATGTATATATGTATTGTGTGTGAATATCTGTATGCATAAAATGTATGTATTTTGTGTGTATGTATGTCGTATGTGTGTGTATATGTATGTATGCTGAATGTATGAATGTATGTATGTATGTATGTATGTATGTATGTATGTATGTATGTATGTATGTATGTATGTATGTATGTATGTCCGTCTGTCTGTGTGTAAGCTCTGTCCACGCATCCTTTTCCTCCTCTTTTTGTTCCTACTCTCCCGCTTCCTTTTACTGCTTCTTCACACATACGAACACTCATGCACGCACACACTCATGAACTCATGAACAATTTCAGCAAAAATGGTAAATATCTATGAGGCGAGAATATCACCAACACTCATATACTTTTTGACTGCCAGAGTCTAAAAACCTTTCATGCACCATTTTTTTCTGAAAATTCCCTCACCAGCATATTCAATAATTTAAAACTGGCATTTGAAATTGTGAAAGGTCTTTATCGCAGTCCTTTAGGACATTTGTTATAGTTGCATTAACGTTAATGGCTTGTTTTATGTTTTTTTAAAAAAATAATTCCTGTTGCATTGCCAAGTTTCTTTATGTGATTTAAAAAAAAACACATGGTTGGTGTTTTTTGGGTGGATGGGTTTATTTATTATTATTTTTTTAATAAGACATCCACCCCTCCATTTCCCCCCCTAGTCTACTATCACTAGAAGTGAACAGACATAAAATTGAAATCAACAATAACACTCATGAACACAGACACATACACACACATCACCCTCACCACCACCACCACCATTATCGCTACTACCACCGTTACCACTACCACCAGAAAAAAGCTACTCTCCCCCATGAAAAATAAAAAGAGAGGCAGTGTTTTGTACCATTCACAAGCCTTTCAGGTTGTAAATCTGGCAGCTTACAGAGCAGACGGCCGCTCCAGGCAAAAGCAGAGCTAAAACACTCCAGACATATTAAAGTAAAGCAACAGTTCTGTCAGTGATGTCAAAGCACAGCTAAAACACTCCAGACATATTAAAGTAAAGCAACAGTTCTGTCAGTGCTGTCAAAGCAGTACAAACACTCCAGACATATTAGAGTAAAGCAACAGTTCTGTCAGTGATGTCAAAGCAGTACAAACACTCCAGACATATTAGAGTAAAGCAACAGTTCTGTCAGTGCTGTCAAAGCAGTACAAACACTCCAGACATATTAAAGTAAAGCAACAGTTCTGTCAGTGCTGTCAAAGCAGTACAAACACTCCAGACATATTAAAGTAAAGCAACAGTTCTGTCAGTGCTGTCAAAGCAGTACAAACACTCCAGACATATTAGAGTAAAGCAACAGTTCTGTCAGTGATGTCAAAGCAGTACAAACACTCCAGACATATTAAAGTAAAGCAACAGTTCTATCAGTGATGTCAAAGCACAGCTAAAACACTTCAGACATATTAAAGTGAAGCAACAGTTCTGTCAGTGATGTCAAAGCACAGCTAAAACACTCCAGACATATTAAAGTAAAGTGATAGTTCTGTAAGTGATGTCAAAGCAGTACAAACACTCCAGACATATTAAAGTAAAGTGACAGTTCTGTCAGTGATGTCAAAGCACAGCTAAAACACTCCAGACACATTAAAGTAAAGCAACAGTTCTGTCAGTGATGTCAAAGTATTACAAATACTCCAGACATATTAAAATCAAGCAACAGTTCTATCAGTGATGTCAAAGCAGTACAAACACTCCAAACATATTAAAGTAAAGCAACAGCTCTATCAGTGATGTCAAAGCAGTACTAATACTCCAGACATATTAAAATCAAGCAACAGCTCTATCAGTGATGTCAAAGCAGAGCTAAAACACTCAGACATATTAAAGTAAAGCTACAGCTCTATCAGTGATGTCAAAGCAGTACAAACACTCCGAACATATTAAAGTAAAAAACCACCCTCTATCAGTGAGTCAAAGCATACAATACTCCAGAAATTAAAACAAGAACAGCCTATCAGTGATGTCAAAGCACAGCTAAAACACTCCAGACAATTAAAGTAAAGCAAACCCTTATCAGTGATGTCAAAAGTAAAACATCCAACACAAAACGAATTACCTTGCTTGTCAAGAGGATTGGCGGTCAGGAGGTTACCACACCCAACTGTTCGGTGAAAGCTCAATTCCCATCTGACTTTTGGCCGATTCTCTAGACCTTGAGTAGTAGTCTCCGCTCTGGTCTTTTGTATGAGACGATGAACTCAGGTCCAATTTGTGACATAGTGTACGTAAAAGAACTTGCAGCAACAGTAAAGGGGTTCCCGACAACTTCTGTTGTTGCTGCTTCATCTTCTGTGACGTTCTCATCTTATCATTCCTGTTCTGTTCATTTCAATCTCTCCATCCCAGCCACACCCAGCTTCTTTACGTTGCTTCCTCGGGGTAGAAAGTCCACAGGGAGCCTGTCGATGTCAGGTTGCCGTAGGGCCACCAGCTAGAAGGGCGCCGCACTGCTGCTGAGTCACTTCACAGATTTGGTGGTGTTCAGTGGTGCCTGTTCTGAGCTAGCATACGCAGAACACCACCTTCTAAGCCCCCTACTGACAAGAGTACTAGCTCAGTCGCGGAGCCAGACTGAGTGAGGCTCCTACCCGGAGTAACGACCACCACAACGTCGCCCCCTCCCAACGACCTTCTCCCGTGAACCTCCAACCCCAAAGACTTTGACACAAGTTCACCACAGGCATAAAAGTGTATGAGGAAACCAAAACTGAAGTCACCAGGAGACCAGAGCACCTGGGGTCACGAAATGAGACAATCTTCTTTTATTGCATGATTATCAATGATAATGAGAATGGTGTTATGATGGTGTTACGAAAGAAAGTGCATGTGCTTTGAGACTACTTGACAGGGTTGTACTCTACGCTTCCTTTCATAACATATCCCGGCGTCAACCAGGCCCGAAATATACAGACACCTGCAGTGTTGGTCAGGTAATTTGAAAAACACTCTCCAACCCGCATCCGTTAAGTGAATGACACTCGACCGTGTGGTCCCAGTCTTCCCTATAAGCCCATAGCACACTCTCTCTGTGGGTAGGAGCCGGCCGGAGTAAAAAAAAAAAGCCCTATGACTCTTAGAGGATTTTAATCCGCGACCTTCCAGTCCGTAACCCGCGGTGCTAACCACAGCAACAAGGCGGCTGGATGGTTTACCGGCAATTTTTTTTTTAAACAGTAAAAGCCAGTTTCAAACGTAACACAAAAACATACAGACAGGAAAATTTAAAAAAAAGGCAAAGAAACCGGGGTGACGCTGCTCCTGTTGGAGATGCTCTCTCCCCGGGGAGAGCAGGCCGAATTTCCTGCAGAGGAAAAAAAAATGTATGGAATTTATATAGCGTTGAATCTTGTAAAGCAACAAATCAAAGCGCTGAGATTTTTTTTTTCGAGGATAATGGAATAAGCACATGTGCTTTTTTACATCTAGTCCCCGTGTTTATGCGGTTTTGTAAATTTTGTCATCTGTTCCCACCGGCACACAATGGCCTACTCTTTCGAAAAGCGGAGCAGGATTAAACGTGTGCGCAAGATGTTCTGCATGCGTTCGCACACGGGGCCTTGGTTTATAGTCTCATCCTAAGGAAACCTGCTGTGACTGAAAGTGGTATACAACACAAAACAGTCCAGTGTGTTTTACATGCTGTTACCTAGCTGCTCTATCTGCAATACATTTTTCACGGATATCGTCACTGGTAGATGTACTTCACATAAACCAAGTTGTCTGCTTGAATCAGCCGACATGCAATACAACATGGGGGTACCGGATAGGCGAGTGGTTAGAGCGTTGTGCATTGTGCCCGTGATCTACTGACCTGGGTTCCAATCCCGTTCAAAGGATTTTTTTTTCTCCGTGGAGTTAGAATCAGTGCCGACTCCCCCCAAAATCCTTCGGATAAAACTATTTTATTTTTTTTAAAATTTCATTTCGAAGATATGGAATAAGCACTCATGTACTTTTTTTTTTTAACATGCAAACCCCAATTTTGGTTGTCACCGGTTCTCACCGGGACACATTGGCCTACTCTTCCGAAAAGCGCAACAGATTTTAACGTGTGCACAAGATGTTCTGCGTGCGTTTGCACACGGTGCCATGATTTATAGTCTTCTCCGAAGGACTTTGGGGAGAGTGGAGTCGACACTGATATTAACTCCAGAGGAAAAATCCTCTTGAACGAGATTCGACCCCGAGGTTTCGTGTGATGTGTGTGTGCGTGCGTGAATGCGTGTGAGCGCGTGTATGTGTGCGCGCGCGAGCACGCGCCTGTGTGTGTGTGTGTGTGCCCCACTTTCCATCACTAAACCAGAGCAAAGCCAGGCTATATAACTGTCTCCTATTCATTTTTTTGTTTATTGGGGCCACACACACACACACACCACACACACACACACACACACAAACACACACACACACACACACAAAACAAAAACCCCCACACACAACACCACAGCGGACAACGTTACAAAGTATGACAAAACAACATGGTTCCCCACTTCCCACACAAGTTTCCAAGAATTCTTGTTTCTGCTGCTGTTTGCAGGCACCAGTCCTCATTCCATGCAGACTCTCAATGAGCTCCAGAAGCACGCACAGCATCTCACTAAAGGTCTCTGCTTCTCTCGGTCTTCAGCAAATTTGAAGAACAGTGACGATCATGGTTTTGCAGAACAAGTGGTGGACCTATCTCTGAAAGTGTGGAGGAGAGCTGTACACGGGCATAGAAAGGGAAAAATGGGTCCTGGTATGGGAGATACAACAAAGAGCTGTCTTGCGACATAGCGTGTGAAAAGGAAGTTGCTGTCATTGGAGAAAAAAAAATTGTGGATAGTGTGGGCGAGTGTGGTGGTGGTGGTGGTGGGTGGTGGTGGGGTGGCGTGTGTGTGTGTGTTGTTTTGTTTTGTGTGTGGGGGTTTGGTGTGTGTGTGCGAGTGGTGTGTGTGCGTGAGAGAGAGAGAGAGAGAGAGAGAGAGAGAGGGGAGAAGAGAGAGAGAGATGGGAGAGAGAGAGAGAGAAAATAGCAATATTGCGGGAAAAGGGGGGGAGGGTAGGGGTGTAAAGCCCTCTTGTTTCTTCTTTACACTATTCAGGGTTTCTAGAATGACAACCCAGTGAGTGAGTTAGTGTGTGTGTGTGTGTGTGTGTGTGAATGTATGTGCATGTGCGCACGCGTGCGCGCGTGCGTGCGCGTGTGCACGCGTGTGTTTGTTTGTGTGCGTGCGTGCGTGGCTACAGATATTCCTTCATGAATGCATGTGGAGCATTTGGCGGTATAAACCATACCTACTTCACTACCCGTGGATCGGTGGTCTAGAACTAACGCGCCGGTCTAGAAAGCGAAAAAGTCCGGGTCGGAAGTGTGCGGTGGTTCGAATCTCGTTTGGACCCGAAACTTTTCCCCCCATCCATTAGACCATGAGTGGTGGTCTGGGCGCTAGTCTTTCGGATGAGACAATAAATCGAGGTCCCGTGTGTTACACACAATTATTCAGCGCACGTAAAAGAACTCACGGCAACAAGAGAGTTGTCCCTGGCAAAATTCTTAGAAAAAAGCCACTCCGACAGGGAAACAAATACAGTTGCAGACCAAAAAAAAAAAAGGATGGCGCTGCTCTTGTGGCGACGCGCTCTCCCCGGGGGAGAGCAGCCCGAATTT
>CM054152.1:14463759-14471259 GCA_028751875.1 Rapana venosa | reverse complement strand
GGTTGGCACTCCTAGAAACCTTTTACATGCACACATGTGCACTTTTTCTATGTGTTCTAACCTGTTTATTCCCCATATTTCTGCAGCATATAGCAACATTGGTTGTATTTTTGTATCGAAGATTTTAAAGTAAGTTTTCGCTGTCATTTCTTTATATTTTTGAAATACTCTATTAAGCTGAACTATTGCCTTTTTGCCTTTTGTTGTTAAATGCAGTGTACCATTTTTAGCACTGATCATCGTTGTAAATTTAAATCCTAAATAACAATAGCTATTAACCACTTCCAGTCTATGACTATCGTAGAACCACCTCTCATGTTTCCCCAAAATCCCCCCTTTCTAAATACCATGACCTTTGTTTTATCAATGTTTACGGTTAATTTTAAATTATCACAACATGTTCATAGAATATTTAACTGATTCTGGAGACCACTTGGTGTTGTTGATATAATGCCACATCATCTGCAAATAATAAGATAAATAATTCCATACTATCTGGGAATAATTGTACCCCATGTTTACCGTCACATTCATTAGATCAGCTAACTGGTTTATAAATAATGAAAATAGTGTTGGGCTGAGAACACAGCCTTGCCGTACTCCAATAGGCAGTCAAATATTCAGTTAATTCGAAATTTTGCACGTACACATGACTTTAATGACTTGTACATAGCTTTAAGTGTAGCAAAGAATTTGCCGTTTACTCCTTGATTTTGAATACATTGCAATAGTTTATCATGTTGAACAGAATCAAAGGCCTTTCAAAAAATCAACAAAAGCAACATAGAGTTTTCTACCTTTTTTACTCATGTGGTTTTGGATAACAGCATATAAAGTAAATATCTGGTCAACTGTAGAATATTTTCTTCGAAATCCTGCTTGGCATTCTGAATATTAAGTTTTGACTTTCTAACCAGGAGTATAATCGCTTATTCAAAATTGAGGTATAACATTTAGATATTATGCTTAGGAGAGAAATTCCTCTGTAGTTATCTACATCATTTGAATTTCCTTTTTTGTGTAATGGTATGATTATGGCCTTTGACCATACCTGTGGATAAACTCCTTGATCAAAGACAACATTAAATAATTTTGTTAGAAATATAATAACATAAGTACCACCCCATTTTAACATTTCAGCTAAGATATCATCTATTCCACTGGCTTTTCTATCTTTCAGTTTGTTTACTGCCTGAAAAAACTTCCGCTTCTGATATTTCTATATCAAAACATGATCTGTTTCCTCTAAGAGTTCCCTATCACTGTTTAAGTCCCTTTCTAACTCTTCAGTATCCCCCTGAAAAACAGTTTTAAAATGTTTAAACCATTCATCTGTGGTGATACTGTTTACTACCTTTTCTTTATTTACACAGCCCATTTTTCTGAGCTCATTCCAAAAATTTGACCCATTGCTAATTTCTTGTGCCAGTGCTTCAGTTTTCTGTTTTCTAAAAGTATGTTTCTTGGTTTTCAACAAATACTTATACTGTTTTCTCTCTGTAACATACATTAGCCTATCAGCTTCTTTTCGAGTTGCTCTAAAACATCTGAGCTTCTTTCTACATTCCTTTTTAGCTTTATTACATTCATTGTCAAACCATTCTGACCTTTTTGCCCTACCAATACAACATCTTTTGAGCATGCATTTACTAGACTTTTTTAAACACTCAACAAATACTTCTATGGCACCATCTACATTGCTATCTAAGTTATTTATGGCCATTTTCAATCTGTTTTGTATATCTGTGCTCTCCCAAGAAATCCTGAATTCATTTTCCAGTGCTTGATTCCAGATAAATCTGTCAAATTCAGCATGTTCACTTACTTTACTTTTGACATGGCAGTCATTACCAGTTCCCATTACTTCCACCTCCATGATAACAGGTAAGTGATCTGACTCTATACAGTTTTCAACAATTAAGGCAACCACTTGAATAGAAGAAAAGAGTTCAACAGATGTGACAAAATAATCCACAGTACTTTCCCCAGAGTATCCAACATAGGTACAACTATCATCAAAGTCTGTTTCACTTAGTCCATTTAGTATAATACAATCATACATGTTACATAATTCAATCAACTGATCACCAAAGTTGTTAACAACTTTATCTTGTGATTCCGTGGAAATTTGTTTCAGCAGGGACAGAGTTTCAAAGTCCGTGCTATTTCCATTGAAAGAATAATTCTTACTTGCTGTTCTTGAATTCAGATCCCCAGTTAACAGAACAAAAAAGTCACTATAACATATCATACAAATGTTCCAAACACTGCTCTAATCATCTCCATGCCATAAATATCCTTTGGCTATTCCAGAATGTGGAATCACATGAGGTACGTAACAACACATGTAAAATAATGCTTTTTTCAGTGTAGAAGAGATCTTTATGTATATTTAACACAACAACATTTTTTTTTTATCTACATGAACACGCTTCACAAACTTGGAAAATGTTTTTCTTATTAGAACAATTACACCCCCAGAATACCTCCCTTGATGGGACAGTTTTGTTGCCTTTGATGTGAATATTACAAAATCACTAAATAAATTGGATTCAAACTCAAATCCAACAAACGTTTCAGTTAGACATACAAAATCATATGAAGTAAGGAAGTTAATGAAGTCAACATTCTCTAGTTTTGGCAAGAGACCATTCACATTATAACTTAGAAATTTAAATGAACTATTATTTACATTTTGTACAACCTCAGATTCATTTTGACATGATATGGACTGTTTCTCTTTTCTTGAGGACTTACTTTCAGATAAGGTGGCCCGGCCGAATCCCTTTTTCTGGTGCCTGAAGCACCCTTCTTTTTATGTTGGGATACTGACTGCTGAGGCTTGTTTTTGTCCTTTACCTGATTTACAGCCTCTGCCTTTTTAAAAGAATCCATGATATTGCCTTGACTGTTAGATCTAATTGCAGTTTTCTTGCTTGCTTGCCTGTTAATTCGAGAGCTGGATACAGCCCTTCTTGGTCGAGGACTGCGAGCTGTAGGCAAAAGTGTAGGGGTCTGACCCTTCTCTTTGTCAAAGTCCTCACAGGTCTGTTCATTGACATGTTCACTAGTGGGACAGTTGTCAATTTCATCTTCCCTGATTTGGTCAGCTGTCACAGTTATGAAGGTCTGTTCTTTATTTATATTTATATTTGTGTCATGTTTTGGTGAGCTTTCTGCACAACTTGCATCAAATGCATCCTCACTTAAACAACTTTCTTTCCTAGCCCCAACAGATGCAGCTGTGTCTTGAGCTTCAGTGTGAGATTCTGTGATGTTAGCAGTATTACTCATCACACTGTCATCATCACTTGTGTCTGTCTTGTCTCTGTCTTTGTCATGCATGTCCAGTTAGGGCTGGTCTCCCCAGGGAGAGCACGTCGCTGCAAGAGCAGCGCCACCCGTTATTGTTATCTTTTCCTGTCTGCAACTGTATGAATTTCTCTTTCAAGGTGTCTTTTTTTTTTTTAAAACAGAATTTTGCCAGGGACAGCTTCCTTATTGCTATGGTTCTTTTACATGCGCTAAATAATTATGTGTAACACACGGGACCCGGCTTATTATCTCATCTGAAAGACTAGCATCCAGGGTCTAGTGGATGGGGGAAAAGTTTCTGGCCCCAAACGGGGATTGAACCACCGCATATTTCGGACCCAGGCTTTTGGTTTTCTAGGCAGGTGGGTGACCTCTAGACCTCCGATCCACCGAAATAAGCATGATCATGCAACGCCTTGTCTCAGAGAGCTTCACATCCCTGTGGGCATGCCGGAGGCCTGTCAGTATTAATAGCATCCCCACTTTCAGGAAATTCTCTGCTCAGAATTCCCTTCTTTCTATCCCTCTCTTTATTTCTGCCTTGTCCCTTTTCTACCTGTCACCTCCTTCTGGTCTATTTTCTGCCTTCTTGGTCCATTCTCCTGCCCCCCCCCCCCCCCCCCCCCCAGAAAGAGTTAAAAGATAACTATTCTTTCCCACGTCGAAGTCGGATGCGCCGAGCTTGACTTGTCAGGTGCTTAACGGCAGCGCGACGCATTTTCGCTCATATGACAGACAATAGTTGCTGTCTGACCGTTCGACGATGACGACGACGACGACGACGACGAAGAAGAAGAATGGCGAAGAAGAATGGCGAAGAAGAATTGCAAAGAAGAAGAAGAAGAGGATGAAGAAAGCTTCTTTATCTACCCATTCATACACCGATGGAATGGAAACTGGCAATATTGGTATCCAATTTTCTTGAAAATGCGCTTCATTATTTTCTGTCTGATAATTCATTGTTATAATGATGAACCTTCTCGATCTAGCTTTTTCTTCTAGCAGTAAAAATCTCTGGAAACTTCCCAGCTACAATGTGAAGTCTGCTGGTCAACGGTCGCTATGTTTGCAGTTTGCACAGGGACAGGATAGCTCAGTGGTCACAGCACTCGCTTTCCCAAAGCTAAGGTTAAGCAGCATTGAACATGGTTACCAAGTGAATGGGTGACCGTTTGCGTGCTTAACTTCAGTACAGTTACTCAGTTCACCCTACTGTCGCCAATGGGTACCTGTCCTCTTTAGGGTCAGGGAAGGTAAAGCAGCGAGGGAGAGAAGATGGGCGCCGCCCTTAATATGATGGCCCCTGGAGAAGCTGAGATCTCTGGTGCCTCGCTTACCTTCGGCTACATAAGTTATGGGAACACCTTTACCTTTTAAAGTCTGGAACTCTTTGTCATCGTTACTTTGCGAACATATCTCTTTGATTAAGTCCTCTGGAACTTGAATAAGGAAAGGGCGTATAACATTGAAGGACTAAGACTTGCACTTTGACTTCATAAAGCTACGTCGGGCTTTTTGCATGTCTGAATTTTACAGCTGATTTCTTTTGATATAGACAATAAGAAATAAGTTTCTCAAAGTTTCTGATGATTGATGACAATGACAATAACATTTCATTTATAGATAAAAAACATACATTTTGCTTTAATGAATACATGCAGGTACTCTCTCTCTCTCTCTCTCTCTCTCTCTCTCTCTCTCTCTCTCTCTCTCTCTCTCTCTCTCTCTCTCTCTCTCTCTCTTCATTCAGCAAAGAATACACACAAAGAAAATATAATAGATTTTGCCTTCAGTGCCTTCTTTATTCATCTTTGTGCAGTATTTCTGTATTATTCTGATATTAATAACTTCAGTTACAGCAACAGCAAAAAAACAACAATAATAACCATAACAACCCCTCGGAAATAAAAAACAAACAAACCCCCCCCCCAGACCAACAATGGAAAGATCTTCAGGTCAAACACAGGTAACCAAAAAGGTGACACGGTTTTGAAAATGTGGAACAAAACTCGCCTGAACAAGAAAGAGCATCCCAGAGACTCAGGGCAAACAACTGTTTAACACTTCGACTTGCTTGTTATTGGGGATAAAAAACAAACTCAGAGCAAGCATTCAAAAACCAACCAACCAACCAACCAGCCAGCCAACCAACCAACCAACCAACCAACCAACCAACCAACCAACCAACCAACCAACCATCCATTCAACCAACCATCCAGCCAACCAACCAATCATCTAACCAACCAACCAACCAACCAACCATCCATCCAACCATCCAACCAGCCAACCAACTAACCAATCAACCATCCAGCCAACCAGCCAACCAACCAGCCAACCAACCAACCAACCAGCCAGCCAGCCAACCAGCCAACCAACCAACCAATCACCCAATCAACCGACCAACTAACTAACAGAATGACCAACCGACCTGCCAGCCAACAAACAAAATAACCAATCAGCCAGCCGACCACAAGCTTGTCAAATAACAAACATACAAGAGATTAACCAATGAAAAGCCAGCATCCAGCACAAAAAGCCCTCAGCCACACCAGAAACTTCATATTCTTTCTTTCTTTTCGTCTTTCTTTGTTTCTTTGTTTTTCTTTTTCTTTCTTTCTTTCTTTCTTTCTTTCTTTCTTTTTCTTTCTTTCTTTTTTCTTTTCTTTAAAGATCTCTTTCTTTTGATTCTTTCTTTTCGTTCCCTCATTACGTTTTCTCTCTATACCACCCCTATATCAGCCAACAAATCGTACTGAACGTATTACATAAACAAAAATGATAACAAACCCCACAATTCATACTATTTTTTGTTGTAAAATATATTAATGATGAGATATTTGACGTGCAAGATTAATCTTCGATTGTTTTCATTTCATTTCATTAGATGTCCTGGCGACCACGAAAACTTTGAAATCTTACCAGGTAACATCCCCGACATGACCTCAGTGGTCGGCGGGCCTATAAACAACAAGATTGGATTGGATTGGTTGGACCACAAAATTCCACATAGGCTACATCACACTTGTCTGTAGGAGATGCTCCACCGGTTGCATAACCCATTGCCTACCACAGCTCTGGGATACACCCTAAGTGTGTTCCTGTTCTCCTTACTTTGCCTGTCTTTCTGTCTTCTTCTCCTTTAACTTAAAAGGAACAACAGGGGTATATGATATAAAGGCGGGAAAGCGCTCTATCCCACACGAAACATGCCTCTTGCTATTCAAACTACAAAGGAGGAAGGAGGAAATAAGGCTATAAAATAATCACAGATTTCTCGCACTGACGAAAAAGAACAAGGCTCATATTTCTCAGACAGTAAAATCACAAACGTTGCTTTCACTCTGTTGATTATCTTTCACATAAAAACGTAGCTGTCCTGGTTTATGAAGAAAATATAATTTGAACTGAAGGAGCAGAGGCGCGTTTGACGTCACGAAACTGACAAGCGCCCCAGGGACAACCTCTCTTTCTGATAAGCCATTCACACCCTTGCCTCCCGGACCAGATCGCTGGGATCGTATGCTGTGGGTTTAACTCCCTGGGGAGTTTTTTTGGGGGCACATAACTGGTGTTTAGACCGTGTCTCTTGGGTCAGGTTCACCTGGCAAAGCCCATCAGGCGCATTCTGGGTGTGTTGGTGTTTCCGTAATCCATCAAAAGCTGGTGTGAAGTATGGGATCTTTAACGCGCATATTTAAATCTTCTACACACGTACATGCAGGAAGTTAATTAAGGTACTGGCAGGTCTGCACTTGAAGTTGACGTAGGATTAGTAACAATTCCCACTCTTAACTCTCCACAAGATTTGAACCCACGACTTCGCAGACCCTTAAGATGGAACATGCACTTCAGTTTGTCTTTGCAAGATATAGCGCTATGCAAGTTCCATTTTTTATTATTATTATCATTATTATTATTACTATTATTGTTATCATCATCATCATCATCATCATCATCATCATCATTATTATTATTATTATTGTTATTATTATTATTATGGAAGTGAAGCCCTCCTACCCACCCATTTTCAGCTGGTCTATCATCTGTATCACCCAGCCAGGACTACTTGTAAATGTTGTGCGTAATTTTGAACAGTCTTGAACAAAAATTTTATCATACGAAAATGTAAAAAGCTGACAGATACACCTGTAACCTACAAAAAAATTACTGTCTAACTGCATGCTC
>CM054152.1:14448172-14463259 GCA_028751875.1 Rapana venosa | reverse complement strand
TTTGGGGTACGCCCCGCGCATGTTTTGTGAGTTTGTGCTGTATGTGCGTGTGTATAAGGATAATTTTGATAATGCTAAAAATGTTGGGGACGATTGAAAAGGGTGAAAATATTTGAATCAACCCCTTCGATTTTGTTTCTTTAAAAGACGGCTTTATATAAAACATACAAATTATATCTTTATTTTTTTTAATTTTTATTAAATTATAATCAATCCAAAACTTCGGAGGTTAGGATACCAACAATTCACGTAATGGGTTCAAAGTCCGGGGAAATTTCATAAGATTATGGATAGCAAAAAAAAAAATTAATGTCTTGCAGCTTAGCAAAAATGTCCAAAGCTTTCGATTACTAGCAATTTATGCCTTGGGGACATAACCAAAACTTCTTTTACCTTTCAGAAAACAGCAATTCAGGCACATAAAAGCTTTTCCAAAGCTCGGTGTGTGGTGTGGGTGTGTGTTTTTTGTGTATGTGTCGTGCGTGCGCGGTTGGTGTTTGTGGGGGTTGTTGTGGTGTGTGGTGGTGTGTGTGGTGTTGGCGCGCGGCGTGTACTGCGTGTTGGTATGTGTTGGTGTTCGATTTTAGTCTGTTCATTTAAAGTCATTAAAAAGGTTTTGGGGTGGGTAGGGGAATGAATGAAAGCTAAAGGGAAAAGAGATGCTTTTTTTTTTTTGTGTACATAAAAATAGATTTCATACAATAAAAGCAATATTTTGGGAAAAACATGGCAAAGAAACAAAGGAGAGGAGAGAAATGAAAATGACAAATTCTTTTTTTTTCGAGGATGAATAAGCACCATGTGTTTTTTTACATCAGTCCCCCCCGTAGGGATCACTTAAAATACCCAAAATACTCATACCCCGCAGTAAAAAAAAGGGAAATAACCCTTTCAAAAAACAAAACAAAACAAACAAAAACAAAAAAGACTAAACAAATAAAAAAAAAAACCCCCAAAACCCCCCCACCCACCCACCCCAAAAGAAAACGATACCCCAACAAAAAAAGCCCCCCCCCCCCCCCCCCCCCCCAAAAAAAAAAAAAAAAAAATCAAGGGGGGAAATAACAACAACAAAACAACAACAAAAAAGAAGAAGAAAAGGAAAAAAAAAACCGACAAAAACAAAAACAAGGGGGGAAAACAAAAAAAAAAACAAAACAAAACAAACAAACTTATAAAGTCCAAAAAAATAAAAACTACACATTGTAAAATGGACACAAGTTGTTACACGTAACAATAAGATTTTTAAGTAGGGGATTCATTAAAATTCAATTAAAAAAAAAAAAAGACAACCCAATAAAAAAATTGAAAGTATAAATAGAAAATTCCTTCATCAGGGTACCAACACAGAGAAGAGAGAGAAGAGAGAGGAGAGAGAGAGAAGAGAGAGAAGAGGTGTGTGTGTGTGTGTGTGGTTGTGTGTGGAACAGACAACAGACAGAGGTGCAAAAAAGCGTTCGTTATCTTCAGATCACCACACTAGACAACACATGTTTTTTGTGTCGGGAAAACACACTCCTTTCCCATCTGTCAAAACAACCAAACAGTCTCAGAGGCAGTTACCATCGCTTTGTTTGGAACAGCTCAGTTGAACAGTGTGATCAAACGTTAACGTCTTTGAAATTTCGTCAGACTGTAATACATGTGGAAGACAAAAAGACTATAAACGACAGTGATGGGAGCAGGTAGAACTGTCTTTCAGCCAGTCTAGCACGAGCATTAATGGTTTATTTCTTGTACATATGTTTTCTTTTACGGGGTTTAAAAAAAATAAAGAAGTGAAAAAACCTCTGATGGAGACTTTCAAAACGGGAACTTTTTTTTTGAAGAACTGGTGTTTATTTATAACATAATGTGGAGAGAGAGAGAGATGAAAAGAGAGAAGAAAAGAGACAGAAGTAGAGAGAAACACAGACAGACAGGCAGAGACAAGTGAGAGACATAGAGACGAGAGACATAGAGACGAGACAAACACACACAACACACACACACACACACATCACCGCGCACACACTAATATCACTTTATAGTGGATAGACAGACGTGAAAGAAACAACAACACAACACACACACACACACACACACACACAGTGACTGGATGTAAAGAAAGCACATAAGTGCTTATTCCATTATCCTCGATATAAAAAAATAAAATAAATAATTAAAAAAAAATAAAACACACACACAGAGGATCGTTGAACGGTCGGACTTTTAGGGTGGGGTGGTAGGTATGTCAAGACATTGAAATGACAAACTATCGAATCCACACCTTTTTTTTGTGGTAACTGTCACACCATTGCCATCATTGTCACCACGATAAAAAAAAACATCACACACACACCGTTCAAGGGGATACTTCCCTGGAGTTAACATCAGTGCAGACTCCACTCTGTCCCAAAGTTCTTTGGATGAGACTATAAACCGAGGTCCCGTGTGCGAACGCACGCAGAACATCTTGCGCACACGTTAAATCCTGTTCCGCTTTCGTAAGAGTAGGCCATTGTGTGCCGGTGGGAACAGATGACAGAATTTACAAAACCGTATACACACGGGGACTGGATGTAAAAAAGCAATAAGTGCTTATTCCATTATCCTCGATATAAAAGAATAAAATAGCACACACACAACACAAGAGAGAGAAAAAGAGAGAGAGAGAGAGAGAGAGAGATGAGAGAGGATGGAGAAGAGAGAAAAGACAGCACGAGAGACAGACAGACAGAGAGAAAGGAGGGGGGGGGGGGCATCATCACCCCCTGGTTCATTTTTTCTATCTTCATACACATTCTCGAAAGTACCAGTCCCAAGTCACACATGTAACCTTTTCCTTGCTATATTCATGTATGTGACTGTCAGAAAACGAACGGAAGACCGTGTGTGTGCGTGTGTGTTGGTGTGTGTGTGTGTGTGTGTTTTGTGTGTGTGTGTTTGTGTGTTCGATCTTTGCTTCAATGATGATGAGGATGCCTGTTACACAATTACTGTTAATACTCGTATGACTTTGGTTTGGACTAACTGTGGGTGTATGAGGAAGGGGCACTCGTTCCTAGAGGCAAATAGTTATTAGTTCTAAGGCAGATACTGCAAGACAGCTTGATAACAAACAAAACAATGCCGCCCAGGCTCTGGAGCATAATTGTACACTTTGATGATTCACGTTTAATGAACATCTTGCGCACACGTTAAATCCTGTTCCGCTTTTAGTAAGAGTAGGCCATTGTATGCCGGTGGGAACAGATAGAATTTACAAAACCGCATACACACGGGAACTGTATATAAAAAAGCACATAAGTGCTTATTCTATTATGGTCGATATCAAAGAATAAAATAAAATAAAAATAGAATAAAAAATGTTTCAAATATTAAAATGTTGAAAGCTTGTGACATGTCTTCTGCAGAAAATCCTTACACATGGGAGATCACTCCAGTCTTCTTAGGCCGTGATAACGTCCCATCGTTGATAGTTCCGTAAAATTAAATGCTACAATGTCTGACATAATCATAAAGAGTTGCTACTAAAGTCAATAACATGAGAACAAAATTGTGAGAACTAGAAAAAGTGCACCAAGGCTTTTTTTTTTTGGAGGGGGGGGGGGCGGAGGAGGGGTTTGGGGGGGGGAATGCAGACAAGGCATTGCGTTTAAGGATATTTAAAATATCACCAATCAGCAAGACAGACAAAACTGCGTCACTGACTTTTAATGAGGGTACAATTTGAATGCTGGTGGCAAAATACAAAAATGGAAGCCTTTAACTCCTCATCACTGAAACAGATGTAGGCCCAAAAGTTGTCTGTCAAATTGTGCGTCTGAATTATTATGAGTTAAGATTTCTACGTAAAGTTAAGGATGGGAGCTATCAAATAAAGGTTATGAAGTCATGGTTGATGAGCTACAGAATTGAGACCATAAACAATTTATTTTTGACAAAAACTACTCATGCCTTTTGTTATATATCAATGTGTTCTAGTAGTCAAAAAAGCGTGAACTCTCACGTAAAATAAGTATTTCAAAAGAAAGATGTTTGGGGCTTGTGAGTATAAACAGCATCCCCATCTTCTGGAAATTCTGTGCTAGGAATTCCCTCTTTTATATCCCTCTCTTTATTTCTGTTTTGTTCCTTTTCTTCTTGTCACCGCCTTCCCGTCTATTTTCTGCCTTTTGGTTCATTCCTCTTGCCATTTTTCCAGAAATAAAGATTTTCTCTCCCATACTAAAGTTGGATGTGCTGGGCCTGACTAGTCAGGGGTTTAACGGTATAGCAACGCATTTTCGCTCATATGACAGATAACAAAAGTTGCTGTCTGAGAGTTCGACGACGAGGAAGAAAATGATAGATAACTTGGTAGATACATGAATACGGAAGACGGTCTGTCTCAATTTATGGTTATAACAATCATCAAAGGGATCTTTTAGAACACAAATCA
Source organism: Rapana venosa (assembly GCA_028751875.1). Lineage (NCBI taxonomy): Eukaryota > Metazoa > Mollusca > Gastropoda > Neogastropoda > Muricidae > Rapana > Rapana venosa. Next base: position 14,458,836 of record CM054152.1, on the reverse strand, counting down.
ACCAAAAGAACACATTGATATATAACAAAAGGCATGAGTAGTTTTTGTCAAAAATAAATTGTTTGTGGCATGTGGCATTGATATCAACAACACCAAGTGGTCTCCAGAATCAGTTAAATATTCTACGAACATGTTGTGATAATTTAAAATTAACCGTAAACATTGATAAAACAAAGGTTATGCTATTTAGAAAGGGGGGATTTTTGGGAAAACATGAGAGGTGGTTCTACGATAGTCATAGACTGGAAGTGGTTAATAGCTATTGTTATTTAGGATTTAAATTTACAACGATGATCAGTGCTAAAAATGGTACACTGCATTTAACAACAAAAGGCAAAAAGGCAGTAGTTCAGCTTAATAGAGTACTTCAAAAATATAAAGAAATGACAGCAAAAACTTACTTTAAAATCTTCGATACAAAAATACAACCAATTTTGCTATATGCTGCAGAAATATGGGGAATAAACAGGTTAGAACACATAGAAAAAGTGCACATGTGTGCATGTAAAAGGTTTTTAGGAGTGCCAACCAAGACACCAAATAAAATGGTATATGGGGATTTGGGTAGGTATCCACTTTATGTGAATTCATATGTTACCTGCCTAAGATACTGGTTTGATTATTAGAAATGGATACAGAACGGTTACCATATAAGGCCTATCAAATGTTACTACAATTAGACAGTATTGGGAAGCAGTGTTGGGTGTCAAAAATAAGAGAGATATTATGTATTACTGGTTTTAATATTGTCTGGTTACAACAAGGTGTTGGGAATGTGAAAACATTTCTGCATATTTTTTAACAGAGGCTTGTGGATATGTTTATTCAGGAATGTACAGGTACTCTCAGAGAACGTGACAGATATCAACCTTACACGTCATTCAAGACCATTTTTGAAAAAGAACGATACATTCTAGATATTGATGTATATTGCTTTCGTGTCGCCATTTCGCATGTTCGATTCAACGTTCTTTCCCCTAAATAACAATGTACATCGCTACAAAGAATATAACCATGATAAAGCTTGTCCATTTTGTAAAAATCATATTGAAAATGAACAGCACTTTTGTTTGCCTGTCCTATGTATGATGATTGAGGCTTAAATTTCTAAAGGAATCGAATGGACTTCCTCTGCACATTTTGCTAAAAGCCACTAACCCTATCCACAGACATAATTTATCAAAGTATGTGTTCCATGCAATCAACAGGCGGAAGAAAATATTTTAAACATTGAGCTTATCATGATCTGCACTTCTGTGTGAGTGTGCTTACCTAATGAATGGGTATCAACTCCCCCCCCCCCCCCCCCTTTTCGTTATTTGTAATAAAGCTTGGTACATTGGTATGCAGCAAAATGCAGGGAATACTGTATATTATAGAATGTTAATAGTGTTGTATTCAAGAACAAAACAAATGATGACGAGAAAGACAGAAATATTTGCAAATGTTGTGTTGTAGTATTTGAACAGAAGGAAGGCATAATTACTGAAGTGTTGAGATTAAAGTATAATATCCAAGGATGAAAAAATACCCTCCTCATTGTAATAGAAGTAACCTAAAGTATGAAACAGTCTTCTCCTCGTTTTCGTATATTCGCATAATCTGGTGTCTGATTAAACAAGAAAAGCGAAAATCAAGCAAAACTGAATTTACTCTGTATTGAAAATTGTTTAGTATCTTGAAAACGCTTGAATATATATTGAATGTTGATTACTGTGTGTTATGTACTGCGTTATATCGGATGCCTTCCCTAATCTACTTTGCATTGTATTGTGCCCAAGGCCGATGTGGGAATAAAAATAGTTCAGAGTTCAGAGTTCTCTCTCTCTCTCTCTCTCTCTCTCTCTCTCTCCTCTCACTCTCATCTCTCTCTCTCCTCTCTCCTCTCTCTCTCTCTCTCTCTCTCCCTGATCCAGCAGATTCAGCTGCCTTAATTTCCTGGTACCGGTAGACATTTGTTTTACGAGGAGTGTATCCATGTCACAGAGATCTACGAGACATCGTGTGTGTCATTGTTGACGACGGACCCAAAGCTGAGTGGATAAAAAATAGTTTACTGATTTGGAACCCCTCCAGATTTAAGATATTAGGTGTCTGGTTTACCCAGACACTAAAAGACAGTGAAATGATAAATTACAATAATAAATTTTCAGAGGTTAAACTGATTTTCAAAATATGGTGACAAAGAACTATTACTCCATTAGGTAGAGTAGCTGTACTAAAGTCTCTTATTCTTTCAAAGCTTATACATCTGTGGATATTACTACCAGACCCACCCGATCATTTTTTGAAACAGTTACAGAAACTTTGTTTTCAATTTGTTTGGAACAATAAGCAAGACAAGATAGGAAGACAGACGCAGTGCAGACCATCAAACAAGGTGGTCTAAATATACCTGATATACGGAATTATATATATTATGCTTTGAAGCTTTCATGGGTAAGAAAAGTTAGAAAATCTAATCACAAATGGATCAGTATTGCAGAAATACAATACCCATTTCTTAAGACTCTAGACTGCTATGGTCCATCAATAACACACAAGCACGTGATGGTTAATCCTTTTTGGACCCATGTTTTTAGAGCTTATAGATTTTTCTATACTTGCATCACTCCGCAAAATGAAAATGAATTTCTTGCAGAACCTATTTTGTATAATGAAAACATTACTATAGGAAATAAAGTTGTTGATAAAAATATTTTAGCAGAAAAGGGGATATATCTAATAAAACATCTTGTCAAGAAAAATGGTGAATTTTTTAACTATGAAATTTTTTCTAAAGCAAATGATAATTGTATTGACTTTGTAACTTTCAATGGGCTAATCTCATCAATCAAACACTTTGCAAAAAAGGCAGGAGTCAAAATAGGTGACAATGTAAATTGTTGTACAGACACAACGAAAGCAATACAGACAATAGATAGTGTGCACCGGGCTCAAAACTGTACTATGAAAAATTGATGTCAAACAAGACAGAACCCAAATGCTGTAAAAAATGGACACAGAAACTTAATGAAGAAATCAATTGGAAAATGGTATTTAAAAAAATTACACAAGATTAAAGACATCAAATTACAATGGTTACAGATAAAAATTGTCCACAGAATTGTGGTTACTAATGTTGTTCTGTGCGCAATGGGTGTAACAAATACAACAAGTTGTCCCCTGTGCAATATCACAAAAGATTCAATCTAACATTCTTTTTGGGACTGCAACCAAGCAAGAATTATATGGACAAATTTAGAAAAAAGTATCAATGACCATTGTGAATACGCATCGAATGTGAAAATTTCAGGTAAGATTGTACTTTTTGGAGTGGATGATTGCATGAAAACTGATGCTATTTTTGATTTCATTATCCTTCTTGCCAAATGGTATATTTACAGATGCAGAATTGAAAATCATTTACCAGTATGGAAAGTTTTACTTAAACAGTTGAAATACAGGTTTCAAATCGAAAAATATAACGCAACAATTGCAAACAACCTGAGTAAGTTCACTTTTGAATGGAGTCACTATAGACCTTTGCTTGACTGAACAGATTAGATTTATATAACTGAAACATGTGTCTGGCCATGTGCTTTTGCTGCATAGCAGCCATGTGATAACAGAAAAGATGGAACTGTGCATGCATTGTTTTTACTCTCCAAGGCCATGCTGTCATACATTGGGTAATTACACTGACACTGGCACATTGTGATCTTCCTCATGGATGAAAGAGTGCAATTGTATAGATCTACAGAATTGACAGAGGCGTACACATATTGTTTTTCTCACGATGGCATGAAAATGTGTGTGTGTGTGTGTGTGTGTGTGTGTGTGTGTGTGTGTGTGTGTGTGTGTGTGTGTGTGTGTGTGGGTGCGTGCGTGCGTGAGTGCGTGCGTGCGTGTGTGTGTGTGTGTGTGGTGTGTGTGTGTGTGTGTGTGTGTGTGTGTGTGTGTGTGCTTTGGTTGATTATGTACTTGAAAAGCAGTTGGTATCACTTGTTTATGAAAAAGAATTGTATTTGTACCTTCTTTAAATCTATTTTTTTATTTTTTTACTTTTTTATTTTTTTTTTTAAAACATTGTGTCTGTAATTCTTTGTAAATGCAAAACGAAAATTTAAAAAGTTAAAAAAATTTTTAAAAATAGTTTACTTTCGTCCCGTGAGCTCATAAAGTCGTGGGTTCGATTCTCGGCAGGGGTGAATGGTGAATGAGGGGATTCTGACGGTCCCCCAAGTGAACGTTAAGTGCAGACCTGCCAGTGCCGTAACTCTTTGTTTAAACAACTTTTATTGGAAATGAACCATTACAAAACCACAAGTCAGTAACAGAGGAACAACGTCAAACTTTATAAGACTATAAACCGAGGCCCCGTGTGCGAACGCACTCAGAACATCTTGCGCACACGTGAAAACCTGTTCCATTTTTCGGAAGAGTAGGCCATTGTGTTCCGATAGGAACGGATGACAAAATGAACACAACTATATATATATATATATATATATATATATATATATATATATATATATATAATATATATATATATATATATATATATATATATATATATATATATACCACTTTAAGTCACGTCAGATTTGTCTGCGTTAAATTCGGGCTGCTCTCCCCGGGGAGAGCGCGTCGCCACAGAGCAGCGCCACCCTTTTTTTCTGTCTACAACTGTATTTGTTTCCCTATCAGAGTGGCTTTTTTCTACATAATTTTGCCAGGGACAACTCTCTTGTTGCCGTGGGTTCTTTTACATGCGCTAAATAATTTTTGTGTAACACACGGGACCTCGGTTTATCGTCTCATCCGAAAGACTAGCGCCCAGATCACCACTCATGGTCTAAAGGGTGGGGAAAAAGTTTCGGGTCCAGACGGGATTCGAACCACCGCACACTTCCGACCCGGACTTTTCGCTTTCTAGACAGGTGCGTTACCTCTAGACCACGACCCAACTGCGTACACACGGGGACTATATGAAAAATAGTGCGAGTGCTTATTCCATTATCCTCGAGAAAAAAGACACACGCACACACACACGCGCGCGCACACGCATGCACGCACACACACGCGCGTGCGCGCGCAGCTACACGCACGCAGTAAATCTTGCTCACACAGTAAAACCTTTTCTGCCTTTCAGAAAAGTAGGCCATTGTGTACCAGTGGGAACAGATGACAACATTAACAAAACTGCATGCACATGGTAAAATAAAACCCAAATGATTCATTATTCATTTGCCCTTGAACTAGCAGAATATATTTTTTTTAAATCAATGATAGATACGGGGGTACGCGCACGCGAGTGCGCACACACAGACATTATTATTATTATTATTATTATTATTATTATTATTATTATTATTATTATTATTATTATTATTATTATTATTATTATTATTATTATTATTATTATTACTATTATTATTATTATTAATTATTATTATATTTTATTATTATATATTATTATTTATTGTTATTATTACTATTATTGGTGGTGGTGGTGGTGGTGATGGTGGTGGTGGTGGTAATATTATTATCATTATTGTTGTTGTTAATACTATTGTTATCATCATCATCATCATCATCATCATCATTATTATTATTATTATTATCATCATCACCACCACCACCACCACCACCACCACCACCACCACCACCACCACCACCACCACCACCACTACTACTACTACTAATAATAATAATAATAATAATAATAATAACAACAATAACAATAACAAATGGAATTTATATAGCGCTGTATCTTGCACAGACAAATCAAAACGCTTGCACTCAACTCATTCTTCCACAGTCATGCAACCAGTAGCAAGTAATAGTTCTAACTACTCCTACTTCTCCTCCTCCTCCTCCTTCTACTACTACTGCTACTACTACTACTACTACTACTACTACTACTACTACTACTACTACTACTACTTACTACTACTGCTGCTGCTGCTGCTGCTGCTGCTGCTGCTGCTGCTGCTGCTGCTGCTGCTACTACTACTACCACCACCACACTCGTGTGTGCATTATTTTATCCACTCACTCATCTCACACACACACTCACACACACACACACACACACACACACACACACACACACACACACACACACACACACACACACACACACACCCACCACTCCTCCTCCCTGACTCTAAGCTCCCCCCTCCACCACCTCCACACCCACACACCCCACCCCAACACCCAACACCTACTCCACCCCCACCCCCCCACCCCCACTCCACCACCACCATCCCCTTGCTACCTCCATAAGTGAACACTACCTCGCTATTCTAGTCTCTCCTCATTCCCTCGGGAAAGATATCAGATGCTGTTTCCTTTTGTTCTCTGTTTGATGGGTGCAGATGACAAGACACGGTAGCGGAGTAATTACGTGTACAAAAGAAATAAGGAAGTGGTTTGAGGTCTGTCTGTCTGTGTGTCTGTCTCTCTGTCTGTCTGTCTGGCTGGCTGGCTCTGGCTCTTAGTGTATAAAAGTGTGTGTAGGTAGCGTGTGTGTGTTGTCTTTGGTTTCTGTGTCCTGAAGTCGTCATTAGTGGCTGTCTTGGCGTGGCTCTCTGAACAGACTTTTTTTTGTAAGTGGAGATTTGCTGGTCCGGGCTTTCTTGAGTGTTTTTTTGGGGGGAGGTGTGCATCTATGACTTGTGTGTGAGTGTGGGAGAGAAAGAGAGAGAGTTCTTTAGATTTTAGGTCTTTTCACTATCAGTGATATTAGACAAAGAGAGAGAGAGAGAGAGAGAGAGAGAGAGAGAGAGAGAGAGTGTGTGTGAGTGAGTGTGTGTGTGTGTGGTGAGAGAGAGAGGGGAGAGAGAGTTTTATAAATTGTTGATCTTTTTTAACTATCAGCACTATTAGACAAAGAGAGAGAGAGAGTGTGTGAGTGTGTGTGTGAAAAAGAGTTCTCTAGATCTTAGTAGCAGCTGTGTGCGAGAACTTTGGCCGTGGGAAGAACAAGGGACAGATACGCATGTACATCAAAGAAAAAGAAAACGATGGGAAAGAGGGAGGGGGGGGAGGCTTATACCCTTAAGGCTTCTCTCTATATAAACTGGCTTTCCTCAACAAAGCATTACATTTTGTTGGCAATTCTGTGAGTGCAAACCCGCATTGTTGTTTACTTTCTCTGTTTGGAAGTGTTGACTGCTTATGCTTCGTTTGGCTCTCTACGATTTTTTTTTGTCCGGTTGTAGAAATGATTTTATTTATTTATTCGGTTGCTTGATAGTTTGGTAGGTAGTTTGGCTGGTTGGTAGGTTGGCTGGTTGGTAGGTTGGCTGGTTGCCTGGTAGGTTGGCTGGTTGGTAGGTCGGTGGGTGGGTTGGTGGCTGAATGGTCCGTGGTACTGTGTGAGTTGGCCTGGCTCGTTTTTTACTTGACAAATATTACCATTAGTGATTTTTTTTAAAGTACTACATCAGCTATAACTTCAGTAATACTTCCTTACCAATAAGTGTTTGGTAAAAAAACGTATGAGTACCTGACCAATCTTTGTAGATTATGTTCATGTTTTTACGATGTTATCTGACTCATTTTCATGAAGACTCTCTTTGTCATTTAGTTTTTGATTTTAGCAGACATTATTTGAGTTGAGGTGATTTTTTTCGTTCCTCGGCTAGAGCTTTGAGATTCACCAATGGTGAGATTTTGCGTATGCGACCGTTTTAACCAACGGTTAAGGTAGCCACATTCCGACTCCGGGGATGGTGTCTAAACACGACACCTTGAGTGCGTGCGCGTATTACATTTTATCACCCGTTCCTACAGGCACAACATGGCCCACCCTTCCATAAAGCGGAACGGGTATTGACGTGTGCGCAAGATATTCTGCGTGCTCTCACGCACGGAACCTTAGTTTATAGCCTTATCGGAAGGATTTTTTGAGGGAGTGGCGTCAGTGCTGATGTTAGCTTCCGGGGCAAATTCCCTAAAACGGACGCCTAACGTGATGGTTCGATCCGGGACCAGGAGATCACCAGCGCAATGCTCTAACCCCTGGACCAATGTGCCCCCATTTGGTAAATGATTTGGAAGACACGCTGATGAACTGTTCCAATGATTATAGAGTATGGATATTTTATTCTTTCATTTATTTATTCTTTCATGTTTACTTATTCTTTCATATCGAGGATAATGGAATAAGCACTCATGTGCTTTTTTTACATCCAGTCCCCGTGTGTATGGAGTTTTGTAAATTTTGTCATCTGTTTCCACCGGCACACAATGGCCTACTCTTCCGAAAAGCGGAACAGGATTTAACGTGTGCGCAAGATGTTCTGCATGCGTTCGAACACGGGGCCTCGGTTTATAGTCTCATCCGAAGGACTTTGACCGAGTCATTGCTTGATCAGTCATAGCAAACAAGTCTCTGTGTGATCTTGTTCGGGCTGTTCTCCGCGAGGAAGACTGCACCACTGTACGAGCAGTGCCACTCAGTTTTCTTATTATGAGTTTCTCTTTTTTTGTCTGCATCGTGTTTTTTTGTTTCCTTCTGATTTCCGATCCAACATAGATTTTTCAAGGAAGATAATACTTTGATGCCGTGGGGCTTTTTTATGTGTATCAAAAACATTGTTGCATACAAGACTTGGTATGTCCTTTTACCGAAAGAGTAACTAGCCATGACCACCACTCAATTTTACTGGTGGAATCCATGGTCATTAGTTAGAATCCGCATGTTTTTGTCGTTACCGGTGGGGAAATATGCGATTCACTAAGTTGTCATAATACTTGCCCTGCCAGTGGCCTCTTCCTTCTATGTACAGTACAACAGTATTGCAGAGTAGTCAGTGTGAAAGTTAAAGATCCCCAAATTTTATCATGTCGATGGTTTGGGAATCAAGAAAAATCAGTGTACATTCTGATCATTAAGGGGAAATAGCATTCTAGCAGCAAATGCAGCAGGCAGTAGTATTCTGTAGTACAGTAAATAGAGAGTAAGTGTAAAGTATAGTAGTCAAATATTATAGTTGATGTATTTGGAAGTAGAAAAAGTACATGAGAATAGAAGTAGTGTAGAGTTAGTAGCAGCAGCAGCAAGCAGAGCAGTAGAGTAGAGTAGAGTAGTAGTAGTCAGCAGCAGAGCAGCAGAGCAAGTAGTAGTAGTAAAAGTAGTAGTAGTAGTAAGTAGTAGTAGTAAGTAGTAGTAGTATAGTAGCCACCAGTCAAGCAAGCTGAGTGGTAGAGGTGGAGTAGAAGTAGTAGTAGTAGTGAGTAGTAGTAGTAGTAGTAGTAGTAGTAGTAGTAGTAGTATGAGTAGTAGTAGTAGTAGTGGTGGTGGTGGTGGTGGTGGTGGTGGTGGTGGTAGTAGAAATAGGTAGTAGTAGTAGCAGCAGCAACACTACCACCACCATATCACACACTACCACCACCACACCACCATACTACCACCACCACAAAACAAGAACAGTAGTACATATATCATAAATCGAACTCTCTTACAATACCACAACTCCAACTTAAACTAATACCAACAGTGTTCTGAAGAAGCAGCAGCAGCAGATAGTAGTGGCCTGATTCCCATGGTGTGAAGAGACAAGGCCCCCTCACCCTCACCCTCAACATTACCCTCACCCTCACCCTCATCCTCACCATCACATCACCCTCACCCTCACCCTCATCCTCATCCTCACCTCACCCTCATCCTCACCTCACCCTCACCCTCATCCTCACCCTCACCCATCACCCTCACCCTCACCTCATCCTCACCCTCACCTCACCATCACCATCACCCTCACCCTCACCCTCACCCTCACCTCACCCTCATCCACTCACACACTCACCCTCACCATCACCATCACCCTCATCCTCACCCTCACCCTCACCATCACCCTCACCCTCACACACTCACCATCACCCTCACCCTCACCCTCAACATCACCTCACCCTCACACTCACCCTCACCCTCACACTCACCCTCACATCACCCTCACCCTCACCCTCACACCCTCACCCTCACCATCACTCCATCACCCCACACTCTCACTCACCCTCACCATCACCCTCACACTCACCCTCCACCACCTCACCCCATCCCACACCAATCCCCACACTCACCCCTCACCATACCCTATCATCCTGTCACTTCACTCCTCCTCACCCTCACCATCACCCTCACACACCCTAACCTCATCCTTCCCCTCACCTCTCCATCACCCTACCCCACAACATCACCCTCTGTATCCGCATGTTCACTGCCAGATGCCCAAACAGCAGCCAGAGAACCCTGATATTGCATGCTGAAGTGGTTCTCTGTGTCCCCCTCTCTCCCTACTCTATCACTGGCGCTCTGGACAGGTACGTCATCTTCCTTCACCATTCCAGATCCACTTCCCCAACCCTCTTTTACTTTCCGTCCATGTTTTACTGTCATCAAGTCAGAAACTTTAATCATACCCATGAAGGGTAAATTACAATAACTGATAGACCGTTGATGCTGAATACATAAAGTGGAAAGACTCAAGAGAGGTACGTGTTATATTGGTTAAAACATTCCAAGATAACTTCCACTAAAAATATCATCTTACAGTGTTGTGATCTTGTAGCGTGCCGGACGGAATGGATGATATTTTTTTTAAACTGCATACACACGGGGATTGGATGTAAAAATAAAAAGCGCATGAGTGCTGTGTCCATTATCCTCGAAATAA
>CM054152.1:14428172-14435672 GCA_028751875.1 Rapana venosa | reverse complement strand
GTGTGTGTGTGTGTGTTGTAGTGGTGGTGGTGGGGGATGTGGTGTGGTGGTGGGTGTGGTAGTGTCGTGCATTGATTTACGTGGTGTGTAGGTGGTGGGAGGAGGGAATGATGTTGATGGTGTGTGCTGTGATATTGTTGTATTGTTGCTAAATTCTGCAGTATACGAAAAAGCTAACATGATAACAACAAAGTAATATAACGAGAGGAGGATGCGGACTTATAACTAAAGATGTTGATAGGACTGTTCATGTAAAGATTTTTGTGAATGCAAATATATTTTCTGAATGCTTATCCAGACTTCAGAAAAAGGGCTAAAATGGTAACTCTACAATTAAATATTAATGAATCTAGTAATCTTCTAACAAAAAATGTTTAGACGTTATTATAAGATTTTATGATAAAGCCAATCAATATTTTTAGAATATCCTTATCCAAAAACTTTTCAGAGAAAAGAAGTAATAATGGTTTTAGACTCTTACATTCAAAAGTTATATGAATGCTAGTAATTTTCTCACCACACAAACATTTTATATTTTTACTATATTTAGTGATCAAAGCATTCAGTTTTATTTTAAAGAATAAAGCGCTAACCGTTCTTGCCATGAACAAACTTGTGTAGGTTTCAGAGTGATCAATATTCCTAAAAACAGGGATAGTGATTAAAGATCTGTCTGAAAGTGCTCATTTTGATGATAAGCTTCTTTAGCCCTGCTCCACGATGCCTCTTCTAGTAAATGATAGCCCTCTTGTAAAGATAATGGAACATGTAGTTCTACAGAATCCTCTCCATGCCTTGCACCTCTCTTCGCAGCTCTGTCAGCCCACTCATTTGGCAAGAACCCCACATGCGAAGGTACCCAACAGAAGGTGACACAAATACCCCTTAAAGCTAAAACATGTATGGCATGATTGTTCTCTAGTACAACTGTAGACATTTTCTTAGAACTTGTGGATTTTAATGCATAGAGTACCGATTTCGAATCAACGCATAGTAAAGTTTGAAATACATTCACCGGAAGATCAAGAATATAATTAAGAGCCATTAAAATTGCTATTAGCTCAGCTGTGAATATCGAATGGTGTTTACCAGCATAATAACATTTTTCTATTTTAAGCGATGGTATTACAAAACCTGAACCTGTTTCTTGATCATCTAGATGTGAACCATCTGTAAATACCTTTAAATGATGAGAATATTTATGATGAATATGAGATCGAACTTTGGAGATCACAATATTTCAATGTACTCTATGTCAAAATTTGCTTTGTTCATTTCCCATGAAGGATAAGGTAGAACTTTAGTTTGTGTGTCCATGGTATGTTGATTGATTCCAGACTTTTCAAAAAGGTCTGAAACATACGTACCAATTGACTTTAAAGAAGATATTTGTTTTGCTCTTTTTGGAAAATTGATTTCTGATTTTATTTTTACTTCGTCTGAAGTAAAAAAAATTTGTGGTTTTGCTTCTGAGTACATATTTTGTACATGCCAATTGTCGGTATTCATCTAGGGGCAATTCTCCAATTGTGTGTATATGTGTGTATATGTGTGTGTATGTGGTGTGTGTGGGGGGGGGGGGTATGTATGTGTGTGGAGAGAGGGAAGTTTGTGTATGTGTATGTGTGATGTCCTCTGTGTGTGTGTGTGTGTGTGTGTGTGTGTGTGTGTGTGTGTGTGTGTGTGTGTGTGTGTGTGTGTGTGTGTGTGTGTGTGTGTGTGTGGTTGTGTGTGTTGTGTTGTAGTGTGTGTGTGTATGAGTGAGGGTGTGTGTGTGGAGAGAGGGAAGTTTGTGTGTGTGTGTGGGGGGGGGGGAGTGTGAGTGTGTGTGTGCCTATTGTGTTGTAGTGTGCGTGTGCGTATGTGTGTGTATGTCTGTCTGTGTATGTGTATGTGTGTATGAAAACAGAACAGAACATCATTTATTGCCATGGAAGCATACAAGGCTTATAGACACAAGTAAACAAATCGGTGTTGGTTGTGATGTGTGTGTGTGTGTGTGTGTGTGTGTGTGTGTTTGCGCGCGCGCGCGCGCGTGCGTGGTGTGTGTGTGTGTAATAAGGGGAGGTTATTGTGTTGTGTGGTGTGTGTGGGGTGTTGTTGTTTTTGTGTGTGTTGTGTGTGTGTGTGTGTGTGTGTGTGTGGTGTGTGTGGGGTGTGGTGTGTGTGCGTGCGTGTATGTGTGTGTGGAGAGAGAGAGAGAGAGACTTAGGGAAAACTAATGTAAAGTGCTTATCGAGGTTTTGGATAGGCGCAAAAGAAATTATGTACAATGAGCATGCATAATAGTCATCATAATCAGTATCATGAATATAATTATTACTGTTATTTTTGTTATTATCATTATTCGTACAACTACAACTACTATTGTTGCTGCTTGTCATAAACATCATCACCATAATCATCATCATCATCATCATCATCATCATCATCACCATCATCATCGTAAGTAGTAGTAGCAGAAGCAGCAGTAGAAGTGTGCAGTTGTCATCGTCATCATCATCATTACCAGCACGAATAATGAATTTTTGGGAGAGAAAAAAAGAATGATGATGATGACGATGACGATGATGACGACGAAGACGACGATGACGCCGAAAACTACTACAACGACGATTATGATAATTACAACAACAACGATGATGACAAAGACACAACAATGCCAACAACAAACAACAACAACAAAAAGCACATGAAAACCTTAAACCACCGATCTGATATTCATGGCTAGAGCAGACCTCACCGGAGTCTCTCTAACCCCGCGTGCGAACGCATGCAGAACATCTTGCGCACACGTTAAATCCTGTTCTGCTGTTCGAAAGAGTAGGCCATTGTGTGCCGGTGGGAACAGATGACAAAATTTACAAAACCGCATACACACGCATAAATAGAATTTTTTTTTTTAAATGTCATCTGAGCGCTTTGATTTGTTGCTTTACAAGATTCAGCGCTATATAAATTCCATATATTCTTCTTCTTCTTCTTCTTTTCTTCTTCTTTCTTCTTTTTTCCTTTCTTCTTCTTCTTCTCTTCTTCTTCTCTCTTCTTCTTCTTCTTCTTCATTATGATATATTCTTTTCTTCTTCTTCGCAATTCTTCTTCGCAATTTTTCTTCTTCGCAATTCTTCTTCTTCTTTCTTTTTTATTATTATTATTATTATTATTATTATTTTTATTTATTATTATTATTATTATTATTATTATTATTATTATTAATTTATTATCACCTCTCTGTCCCTTGTCTGTCCCTCGTGTGTCAGCGCGGAACTGCAGCAGCTTCAGCGCACCGTGTCACAACGAGGGCTTTGTCACCATGGTGGGCGGCAAGTGTGGCTGCTACTGTCCACAGGGGCTGGACCCGCAGTCCCACTGCACCATCGTCAGAAACAAACGTGGGTGGACGTGGGGGGTGTGTGTGTGTGTGTGTGGGGGGGGGGGGGGGGGGGGGGTGGTGTTGTGTGTGTGTGTGGGGGGGGGTTGGGGGGGATGTGTGTGTGTGTGGGGGGGGTATGTGTGTGTTGTGGTGTGTGTGTGTGGGGGGGGGGGGGGGGGTAGAGGAGTGGGAGTAGGGTTTGAAAGGGTGTGGGGAATATGTGTGTGTGTGTGTTTTGGGGGGTGGTGGGAGTGTTTGTGGGTGAGTGTGTTTGTTTATTTAGTTATTCTTTTATATCAGGATAATGGAATAAGCACTCATGTGCTTTTTTTTTACATCCAGTCCCCGTGTGTATGCGGTTTTGTGAATTTTGTCATCTGTTCCCACCGGCACACAATGGCCTGTTCTTACGAAAAGCGGAACAGGATTTAACGTGTGCGCAAGATGTTCTGCGTGCGCTCGCACACGGGGCCTCGGTTTATAGTCTCATCCGAAGGACTTTTGGGGATAGTGGTGGAGTCTGCACTGATGTTAACTCCAGGGGAAAATATCCCCTTGAACGGGAATCGAACCCGGGTCGTCAGATTGCGAGCGCAATGTTCTAACCACTAGGCTAGGTATGTGGTTGTGTTTTGTGTTGTGTGTGTGTGTGTGTGTGTGTGTGTGTGTGTGTGTGTGTGTGTGTGTGTGTGTGTGTGTGTGTGTGTGTGTTTGGGGGGGGGGTGATTGTAGGTATGTCTTGGGGGGAGGGAGATGTGTGTGTGTGAGAGAGAGAGAGGGGTGGATTCCTAGTTCCCCTTATATTAACTTATTTTTGTTTAAAAAAATTGCACTTTTCTTTAATATTATCTATCAGCTTCCTTTAATTTTTACGTACGCTAGCATTACGGAATGAGTTGCCTATAAGGTGAGTACTTCCACACATCCATATCTGCCAATTCTGATATCGTTAAATTTCATATCCCCACAAAAATGTTCTTCTTAAAATAAACAATTCAAGTGCACAATGATACACAACAACAACCTACCTTGTATGTATATTTGTCCGTCGTGTCCGACGATGACCTCCAAAACAGCAGAGGAGGCAGCTGCTGTTTCGGAAATTGGGCAGAAATTTGAGTATAGTGGAGATGCCTTGCCCACAGTACATCCCCACTCTCTCGGCCAAGTGGGCATAAGGACAGTCAACGTTGGAGATGTTCTCCAAAGGCCAACCAGCCCCCAGGGCTGCAGCACGAAATAAGGACTGTGCGAGTCAAGCCTCCTAGTCAGAGAGTCATAGTCGATCACTAAAGACTAAGCTGTAAAGTGGACTTCCATGAGTGGGAAAGCCACTGGTCATACAGCCTCTCACTTTGCTGTTGTTGCCCCCAGCGTCAATGGTTTAATCAAGAACTGTGATAAACCCCAGGCGCTGACGGCACACAACCTACCTTACACATACATATAAAAACACATCGCAGCACTTCACGTCCGTTTATACCTATTCCCCTTCCAGAAGAAAAGCTGACTTTCCCTGGAGGAAGCTTCGCCATGCTCAGCCCTAAGGAGGGATGCCCGGCAGGTCACGGCTTTCAGGACGCTGAGGTCACCCACGTGTACTCTGCGGCCTCCAAGGAGAGCAACGTCGTGCAGGGCAGCTCCTTCAAGGACGGAGCCATCACTACCCGCCTGTGCGTGCGGGACACACCCTACGACAACGCTGCCCACTGGCCGTTAGGGGCGTACTGCCTTTACCGGGTGGGGGCTTGTCCCGAAGGTAGCTATCACAGGGATTCTTCATGGCGCCGTGAGAAGAAGAAGAAGAAGAAGAAGAAGAATGTATGGAATTTATATAGCGCTGAATCTTGTAAAGCAACAAATCAAAGCGCTCAGATGACTTTTTTTATATCGAGGATAATGGAATAAGCACTCGTGTGCTCTTTTTACATCCAGTCCCCGTGTGTATGCGGTTTTGTACATTTTGTCATCTGTTCCCACCGGCATGCAATGGCCTACTCTTTCGAAAAGCGGAACAGGATTTAACGTGTGCGCAAGGTGTTCTGCATGCGTGTGTGAACGCCTGATAGACATAGATATCCCCCCGCGGGGATGCCAATGTTGTTGTTGTTGTTGTTGTGCGTTCCCCAGCTTAACACTCTGGGGGTCACCCACAACGTGCATTCTGACTCCCTCATCATCCCACCTTGGAATCACTGTGAGATTGAAATTGCTCACTGAGTGGAGAATTTTGCGTGCATGACTGTTTTTCAGTACCTCATCTTATAGGCAGCCAAACTCCGACCTCAGGGGATATTTTTTTTCCTGTAAAAGAGAGTGCAGGTTTGTTATGTTAAGAGCTTGTGTCATGGCTGAAGGCAATCTCAGCACAACATTTTACCACATAACAACATTTTAGTGTAGGCCTTGGCAATTAGCTGACATCAATAACTGACACAGCTTTTAGCCTGGGCCAGAGGGCCTGTCAGTATGAATAGCTTTCCCACCTTCTGTAAATTATGTGCTGGGAACTCCCTCTTTTCTATCCCTCTCATCATTTCTGTCTTGTTCTTTTCTTCCTGTCACCTTCTTCTTGTCTATTTTCTCCTTCTCCCACCGGCACACAATGGCCTACTCTTTCGAATAGCGGAACAGGATTAACGCGTGCGCAAGATGTTTTGCATGCGTGCGTGTGTGGCGTGTGTGTGTGTGTGTGTGTGTGTGTGTGTGTGTGTTGTGTGTGTGTGTGGTGTGTGTGGTGTGTGTGTGTGGTGTGTGTGTGTGTGTGTGTGTGTTTGTGTATGTGTATGTTCTTTTTTCTTTTTCTTTCTTTTTTATCGAAGATAAAGTAATAAGCACTTATGTGCTTTTTTACATCTAGTTGTGTGTGTGTGTGTGTGTGTGTGTGTGTGTGTGTGTGTGTGTGTGTGTGTGTGTGTGTTGTGTGTGTGTGTGTGTGTGTGTGTGTGTGTGTGTGTGTGTGTGTGTGCTGTGACCTGTGAGCTGTGTGTGTGTATGTAGAAGGAGGGAAGTTGTGTGTGTGTGTTGTGTGTGTGTGTGTGGGGGGGGGGGGGGGGGCTAGGGGGTGGACGTCTGTCTGTCTCTGTCTGTCTGTCTGTCTGTCTGTCTGTCTTCTTCTCTCTCTCTCTCTCTCTCTCTCTCTCTCTCTCTCTCTCTCTCTCTCTCTCTCTCTCTCAGTCACTGCCAAGGAATTCACTGCTGCCACAACCTCGATCACTGCTGAAACCACTATGATCTCTGAACAGCCATCCACAATGGGCCCTGAACAGACAGAGGTAGCTATGTGGACACCGCAATGGGGATCCATTCCCCTCTTCCCTTCATTAGCAGCAGTCAGGGCAGCAGGGTAGAGTAAGGGAGGGACGGGGATTCCCCTTTTTCCTCTCAACCCAGACAGTCAAGGCCACAGAGCACAACTTGCACGTGAAGTTGACAAAGGAATGCAGACATAGTGAAACTGACAACACTCGCAAGCTAGACGGTCAAGGTCACAGCGCACGGACTGCACGTGAAAAGGACGGAGGAATGCAGACTTAAGTGAAACTGACAACGCCTACCAGACGGTCAAGGCCACAGAGCGCGGACTGCACGTGAAGATGACACGGAATGCGGCAATAGTGAAACTGACGACCTCCCAAGCCAGACGGTCAAGGCCACAGAGCGCGGATTGCACGTGGAAAGGATGGAGGAATGCAGACTTAGAGAAACTGACATCCCCGCCAGAGGGGTCAAGGCCACAGAACAGGGATTGGCTTTTTGTTTAGTTTTTGTGTTTGTTTTTGTATGTTTGTTTATTGTTTTGCTTCTGGCATGGGTTTTTTTTATGTATTGTTTTGTTCGTTTATTGAATATTTGTCTCGTTTATATTATGAAGGGGATTTTTTTTTCTGTGTGTGTGTGTGTGTGTGGAGGGGGGCTGGTATTGGGCTTATTTTACTATCATGATGTATCATTGATAACGGTGGGGACTCGATGTAAAAGCAACAACACATGGGTGCTTAATTATTGTTCTCGAAATAAGAGAATTTGATTTGGTTTGAATTCTCTCTCTCTCTCTCTCTCTCTCTCTCTCTCTCTCTCTCTCTCTCTCTCTCTCTCTCTCTCTCTCTCTTTTCTCTCTCTCTCTC
>CM054152.1:14418172-14423172 GCA_028751875.1 Rapana venosa | reverse complement strand
GCGAGCAAATGACTGATTGTCAGACTGCCTGTCTGCTTGACTGACTGACTGACTAACCGACTGTCTACTACATGCTATAATGTATACTAACAGACACTAAAATACCAATACTTTTTCATCCTTAGTTTTAAGTTTTCTATGCAATCGTGTACATGACATCTCGAACATGCGTTCTAATATAACGTAACAAGCCTGTACATTTTAATACAATATAGCAAGCCTGTGCTATTTAGTACAGTGTAACAATCCTGTGCATTACTTTTTAAATACTATGTAACAAGCTTGTGTATTTTGATACATTGTAACAAGCATGTGCATTTAATACAATGTAACAAAGCCTTGCATTGATTTTTAATACAAAGTAACAAGCCTGTGCATTTTAATACAATGTAACAAGCCTATACATTTTAATACAGTGTAACAAGCCTGCGCATTTTAATACAACGTAACAAGCCTGTGCATTCCTTTCGAAATACTATGTAACAAGCCTGTGCATTTTAATACAATGTAACAAGCCTGTGCATTTTAACACAATGTAACAAGCCTGTGCATTTTAATACAACATAACAAGTCTGTGCATTACTTTCGAAATACTATGTAACAAGCATGTGCATTTTAATACAATGTAACAATCCTGTGCATTTTAACACAATGTAACAAGCCTGTGCATTTCATACAATGTAACAAGCCTGTGCATTTTAATACAATTATCAAGCCTGTGCATTTCAATACGATATAACAACCTGTGCTGTTTCATGCAATGTAACAAACCTGAGCATTTTAATACAACGTAACAAGCCTGATCATGTTAGCACAACGTAACAAGCCTGAGCGTTTTAACACAACGTAAGAAGCCTGTACATTTTAACACAACGTAACAAGCCTGAACATTTTAACACAACGTAACAAGCCTGAACATTTTAACACAACGTAACAAGCCTGAGCATTTTAACACAACGTAACAAGCCTGTACATTTTAACACAACGTAACAAAGCCTGTACATTTTAACACAACGTAACAAGCCTGAACATTTTAACACAACGTAAGAAGCCTGAGCATTTTAACACAACGTGACAAGCCTGCGCTGTTTAATACAGTGCAACAGCTGCTGTAGCCATCACAATCCTGTATCGGTCGCGACACTCCCCGGCAATCTCTTTCACGTTGCGTCTTTTCACGTTGGTTTCAGGGATGAGGTCGAAGCAGGCGACTTACTGGCTGCAGGACCCCCTTGTGTCTTCCCTGTACAACACCTCCGGCAAAACCCCTTACCTATACCGGCGCACCCAAGGGGCTACCTACTTCTACATTTGTTACTACTATCCCCTGTCTGACAGTGAGTTAGCGACCCCTGCTGACTTCTCTCAGCGTTGTTTTTGTTGTCTTTGTCTTTTTTTTTATTCAGCGGTGTTTTTGTTGTCTTTGTCTTTTTATTCATTGTTGTTTTGTTGTCTTTGTCTTTTTTTTATTCAGCGTTGTTTTTGTTTTCTTTTAGTCATGTTTTTTGTTATTCACAGCGTTTTTTGTTGTCTTTGTCTTTTTATTCAGGGTTGTTTTAGTGACTTTGTCTTTTTATTCAGCGTTGTTTTGTTGACTTTGTCTTTTTATTCAGCGTTCTTTTGTTGTCTTTGTCTTTTTATCCAGGGTTGTTTTAGTGAATTTGTCTTTTCATTCAGCGTTGTTTTGTTGTCTTTGTCTTTTTATTCCAGGTTGTTTTGTGAATTTGTCTTTTTTATTCAGCGTTGTTTTGTTGTACTTGTCTTTTTATTCAGCGTTGTTTTGTTGACGTTGCATTTTTATTCAGCGTTGTTTTAGTTGTCTTTGTCTTTTTATTCAGCGTTGTTTTGTTGTCTTTGTCTTTTTTATTCAGCGATGTTTTTTTGTCTTTGTCCATCTTGATTAAGTACATTGTTTTGTCTTAGGTCTTTTAGTTTATTTTAATTGATATCATTCGTTATCTTAATTTGGTACAGATTGTTTTTCATTCTTTGTTGAATCTATCTTTAATTGATGTAACTCGTTTCCGAAAAAACAAATTGTTGAACGTAGGCAAAACGTCTTAAGCATGTGTTAAAAACCTGTTCTGCCTTCGGAAAGAGTAAGCAAGCCATTCGTGCGGTGAGAACTGATGTAAAAAAAAAATTATTTTCAGTGGTGTCGTATCTAGACAACATCACCGAAGTTGGAATGCGGCTACCTTCATGGTGGTCATATAACGTACGTGTAGTTTCTGTATTTTGAATTTGTTTGATCGTTTGTTGCTGCAGTTGTGTGTGTGTGTGTGTGTGTGTGTGTGTGTGTGTGTGTGTGTGTGTGTGTGTGTGTGTTGTGTGTGTTGTGTGTGTGTGTGTGTGTGTGTGGTGTGTGTGTTTGTGTGTGGGTGCGTGCGTGCGTGGTGCGTGCGTGCGTGCGGCGTGCGTGCGTGCGTGGTGTTTGTTGTGTGTGTGTGTGTGTGTGTGTGTGTGTGTGTGTGTGTGTGTGTGTGTGTTAGTAGAGTTGGTTTTATACCCTGTTTTAATCTGTATATAGATGCACAGTTTTAATCTGAGATTTCAAAAAGTAGACGAGGTGACAGCCCTGATTCATATGGCCTCTGTGGTCTGCGGAGGCAATAAACAACGGGATTGGATTGGAATAGATTGGATTGGATTGGATTGGATTGGACCTGTAATGTGGGGATCGCTGTTGACCAGATCCTTTCCCCCCGCCGGTGTGTGAGGACAGTCAGGAGGGCTGCCCCAGCCTGGCCCATGGTGGACACTGTGCCAACAGCAGCCAGGTGGTCAGCAACTGCCCCTACAGCTGCGACACCTGTACAGGTGAGGTCACCCGCTGTCGTTGTGTCTTTGTTACACCTATAATTATTGTGTTGGGGTTTTTTGGCTGCTGTTGTTGTTGCTGCTGCTGCTACTACTGTTGCTGTTGTTCTTGTTGCTGCTGCTTCTGCTGCTGATCCTGTTGTTGTTGTTGCTGCTACTGCTGCTGCTCCTGTTGCTACCCCTGATGCTACTGCTGCTGCTCCTGTTGTTGTTGCTGCTGCTGCTGCTGTTGTTACTACTGCTGATCCTGTTGTTGTTGTTGCTGCTGCTGCTGCTCTGTTCCTACTGCTGATCCTGTTGTTGTTGTTGCTGCTGCTGCTGCTCCTGTTGCTACTGCTGCTGCTGCTCCTGTTGCTGCCGCCGCCGCTGCTCCTGTTCTTGCTGTTCCTGCTCCCGTTGCTATACTGCTGCTGCTGTTCCTGTTGCTGCTGCTGTTTTCATTGTTTTCCAGCTAGCTGTAAGTGCCCTACGGAGTCAACCGAAACAGTGCACTGCGTATCACTCATCACACCCGGGAAAACATTGTGAAAAGGCACACTGGATTAGACGTTTGCGGGTTTGACTGCTCATAAATACCGTAATGCGCTATAGAAGCAGCCCAAATCCCCATTTCAGCGGGTTGTTTTTTTTTCTCGTTTTGATAATGGAGGATTGGGCTGTGATGCTCGGAGTCTGTCATGGATGAAATCACTCTCGGCATAACGTTATAAAACGCAGCAACATTTTGAAGTATACCTTGGCAATTTGCTTACATAGACAAAGAACTACTGTTGCTACAGTTATGACACCTATAAAACTGTTCGACTTCAATCCCATGGGTCCATGAAGTCGTGGGTTCGAAGTAAGGCGGTGTGTAGGGAATTAAAGGTGGGGATTTTTTTTACGATCTCCCAGGTCAACTTCAAGTGCGGACCTGCCAGCGTCTTAATTCCCTCAGTGTGCATACACGTGCATAAGGTCAAATATGCATGTTTAAAATCCCGTCATTATTTATGTCAGTGGTTGATGGGTTACGGAAACACGGACATACCCAGCATACATCCCCGAAGTCGGAATGCGGCTATCTTTGCGAGCTTTGTGCTTTTATGACGAGAGTGTTTGCATCATATTTTCGTAAGCTAGCTGCGTGCTTTATGACCAGACGGCTGCATCATCATAACTTTATGAGCGCTGTGCCTTTAATAGGTAAATCTTGAACGTTGTATCTTTCTCACTAGAGTGATGCAATGTACCCTTTTTTTTCAGGGGCTACAAACGGCAACGGGACATGCCAGGACGCTGACGGGGATTGCAGCGTTGGGTCCTGTGTGTCTTACACTGCAGCCAAGCGGCAGGCCTGCTCCTTCACCTGTCGGCTGTGTCCAGGTATTGTTACCTGTGTTCTGTCGGCTGTGTCCAGGTATTGTTACCTGTGTTCTGTCGGCTGTGTCCAGGTATTGTTACCTGTGTTCTGTCGGCTGTGTCCAGGTATTGTTACCTGTGTTCTGTCGGCTGTGTCCAGGTATTGTTACCTGTGTTCTGCCAGATTCTTGCCTGCCCTGCCCTGCCATAAGATGTTTCCTCACAGGGAGTTGGGGACTCTTTTAATATATTATATTTTTCTCTTTTCTTAAATTCTCTGTTGGAAGTTTTCTCCATTTTGTCTCTTTTTTTTTAGTTTCTTAAATTTTAGTTCGTATTAATTTTGATTCTCTCTTTCTCTCTTATTTTTCTGTTTCGTCAATCAATATTTCTGGGGGGGGGGGGGTTGTCAAGAAAGTTTTTCTGGTGGTTTTTCTAATTATAAGTATTTCTTGATTAATCTATTCATTCATGTTTGTTTCCAGAAATCCTTGGTGTTGATTTGATAACTGAGCAGTTATGTTGGTACATTATTTCTTAGAGTGTTAAGAAGAAAATATCTCCAATAATTGTAGTGTTAAACATATTTCTTAATGAATTTAATCATCTGCATATTTTAGTAAACCCCTTTATGATGATTTGATTTTGAGTATGTACATTGGTATCTTTTCTAAAGACTGGGATGCATGAATTGCCTGTAGTGCTGTGTATGCCTATTTCGCTAGGCTTTAGCTTTGTATCAGTTCTGTAAAAAGCTAAAAGCATCAAAGAAGCTGAAATCCAAATATCTGTTTGTGCCAACAGAGTTCTGTGGCGGGATCATCAATCTCACAAGGTCC
>CM054152.1:14387706-14412706 GCA_028751875.1 Rapana venosa | reverse complement strand
TATTCAAAATCGCAGCCGACACCCCAAAAAGAAAAAATCGACACATTACCCCTCTTTTGCGATCCCCAGGGCTGCCTGGCCACAAAGAATAAACAAAGATCAGTCCCTTCTGTTAAAAATGTCTCCCAAAAAAGCACCCCCTCTCTGTGAAGTCCCAAACCTGTCCCCCTTCTCGTTCCCCCGCTCGTGCAGATCCCTTGTGCTTCGAACCCCTAGATTCAGCCAGCCCCTGATGGCCCGCTTTTTCTTTTTTCTGGTCCATCGTTTTGGGAAATGGCCTTCTATCTCTCTTCGCCAAAGACCTTTTGTGACATTTTTTAAATCGGGCCTCAAGAGTATTTTTTTAAAAACCTAAGAATTTTTCTAGTTTCATTTCAAGCTATCCCTGTTTTTCAACACCACATATTCTCACCCTCAAAGTGTATAAACTCTGTGTGTGTGTGTTGTGTGTGTGTGTGTGTGTGGTGTGTGTGTGTGTTTGGGTGTGGTGTGTGTGTGTGTGGGGTGTGGGGGGTGTGGAGTGGCATTTGGACTTGTTAGAACTATTACTTGCTATTGTTGCATGACTGAAAAGAATGAGTTGGTGCAAGCGCTTTGATTTTCGTGCAAGAACAGCGCTATAAAAATTTCCCATTTATTATTTTACCCCGGGGGCGGCTTAAAAACCAGTTGAACGTTTTAATGGATGTTGTTAAAGAGAAATTTAAAGTAACAAAGATAAAACAAAAATTTTATTTTTTTTGAAAAGGGGATTTCTGGGTAGAGGAAAAAATTTTTTTTTTCGAAAATTAATTAGAAGTAGAAATAAGTTTGCTTTTTGGGTTAAGTTTTCAACAAAGTTAGTACAAAGTTGGGTTTTGAAAATCAAATTTTAAAAGGAAAAAATCCCTTTGTTATTTTGAAAAAGGGCATATTAAAAAAAACAAGGAAAAAACCCTCAAATATTAATTTAAGATTTGTAAAAAAAATAAAGTCATTTACTATACCCCTCTGAGTTTGGGAAAAAATTTGTTTGGTTGTTAAGAAAAAAATTTTTTAATGGCATGTAAACGTTTTCTGGGGGCCCCCAATCAAAACCCAAAACAAATGGTTTAAGGGGAATTGAAAAGCCCTTTTATTAATTTAATTTTAAGGCTTGCGATTTTTTTTAAAATTCTTCAAAAGGACCACCAGAGACGTCTGTCGGGAAACGAAATCAATTTATTAAAGCTTGGACAAAAAAAAAGATTTTGGGGTTACAAAAACAAGTTGATCCCTCATGAAAGGGATAAGGAAACATTTTTTTTGGCTACACACCACCCAAAAAAACCCCACCACACACCACACCACACACACACACACCACACACACACACACACACACAAAAACCCCACACACAACACACACACACCCACACAAAACACCAACACAGAAACAAACACACACACAAAACACCACACAACACACAACACCCAAAAAACACAAACAAACACAATAACACACAAAAAAAACACACATAACACACACACAAAAACACACAACCAAACACACACAACAAAAAACACACCACAAAAACCCACACAACACACACAAAAAAAACACACACCAAACCACCCAAAACACACAAAACACACACAAAACACCACCCCCACCACCCCACCCACACACACACCACACAAACAAACACAATACAACACAAACACAAAAAAACACACATAACACCAGGGGTTAAAGTGTCTAACCTCTTTCTCTGACCTCGTCTCTCTCTCTCTCTATCCACAAACACACACAACCCCCACACAAAACCCACACACACACCACACACCCCCCCCCCCCCCCCCCCCCCCCCCCCCCCACACACACAACACACAACACAACACACACACACACACACACACCCCAAAATTTGCCCGCAAGCCAGCCGATGATGTAAATCCCTTTTCTATTTCAACCCTTCCATCAATCCGCTTTTTTTTTTGTCCTGTAAGTTATAAACTTTTCTTTTTTTTTTTGTTTTGCGCGCGGGTGTGGTGTAGAGAAAGGGGAGAGAGAGAGGAAGAGAGAGGAGAGAGAGAGGAGAGGGAAGAGTGTGTGTGTGTGTGGTTTTTGTGTGTGCGGTGCGTGTGGGTGTATGCCAGCGCGGCGCGAAATACTACAGCCTCAGGATTTGCTGGTTAACATATCAAAATTAAAATTTCTAAAACATGAAGAGCCTATGTGTACTCCACTTGTATAAAAAATTGGCCAAGAAAATCACCCCTTTTCTCCCTTTGACTATAGCAGACTGCATTAAGGGAATCGCGAAGGAGAAATTTATACATTTGTTTGGGGAAAAAAAAAAAACCAAAAACAAAATAAGAATCAACAGGGCGGGGAGAAATGCAAATTTTTGTGATAAGTAAGTCCTTTTTGTGATTTGACTTTCCCCACACAACAAAAAATATCTATTATCTATCTATCTATTTTATCTATCTATCATCACTATTATCTTCTATCTATTATCACTATTACCCTACATTATCTATCTATCTATTATCTTCTATCTACTTTTTCTGTCTGTCGTTTCTATCATCTATTATCTATTATCTATCTATCTTTATCTATCTATCTATCTATCTATCTATCTATTATTACTATCTACTTCATCTATTTCTATCTATTTTATCTATCTATCTATCTACCCTCTTTCCTTCTTAAGACCAGATATACAACAAACCGCGCTCGTGTGGTTTTGGTTTGTGTGTGTGTGTGAACAGATTTTTTAAAAATCTAATTTGAAAGAAAAAATTTTTTGCTGTCAAAAGATGGGACGTTTCAACAAAATTTTTTTTTTCTTTAAAACCTGTTTTGTTTTTTTTAAACGTATTTGCATAATTGTTTTAAATAAAGGGAAACAGCATGAGTGTGTTTTTGTTGTTACAAAAAAACTTTTGTTTTTGCTGAGAGAAAAGTTTTGTAGCATGATTAATCAGGGAATGGATATTTGTAAATATTTAGTTACAATAATAAGTCAGATAAAAATTAGATCGTAATTTTGATGATAGGCCCCTTTCGAGCTTTTTTCCCGAAAATTTTATTAGGGGTTTTCGGCAAGGAGAGATTCTGCGCTCTTTTTTTGCATTGATTGTTTTGAATTGTAGTAAACGTTTTTCACTTGACACAGGGGGTCCCTTTCTTAAGTTGATTTAAATCACCAGTATGAACAAAAAAAAAATATTCGATTATTTTACTTCAGTCAGATGATGATGCTTCCTTTTTTCAGTAAATAGCGTTCTTGTTACTAAAATACGCTTGATAGTAGAAGCGAAAGAATTCAACTTAAAGTTAACCAAAAAAACCAGAAGAGTTTTTTTTTCGTATTGGCATTATCTCTGTTGGGGGTTTTTTTTTGGTTGCTTTGTCTATTTTAGGGGTAGAAAAAGGAGCAAATTTGGGGGTTTTAGATTTTTGGGCGAATTTTTTACTAAATGGTTTAAATGTCTGAAAAAATTTTTAAAATGGCAAAAGACAAAATAATTTTGTTAGTATAATTCATGCGTGGAATTTCAGGCAGTGAAACAGAATCACCTATTGTGACTCCCTCAAAACAAAAAAAACCAATTTTTAACACATTACCAGCCCCTTTGTGGTGATGATAAGATTGAAACCTAATGAAATAGGGGAAAATACCAACCTGTCCTCTGTACTCCTCTCAAACAATGCACGCCTTTAAAGTATGTGTCACTGGCATTAAGACCATTGTGCCCTTTAAAAGTATTCTTTTTTTCCCTTTCCCAAGGAGTATCTTTAAAACAAGGGGAAATGAACCCCCAGAAACGCCCCCGCAATCTTGTCGCCGTTTGCGGGGGAGCTAGACTACACGTTCTTTGGTTTTAAAAGCATCCGGGGAGTTCTTTTTCACTACCTAAAACCCCAGGCATGGTCCTAAGCTCCCCCCCTTTCCCCTTGGGTCTGGGGGAAAGATGGGGACTTCGGGGGTGGGTAGGTCTTGGGACTAGCTTCCCTGGGAAGTTAGTCGTTTTGGCTTGGTTTCATTACCCTAAAGACTACTGGTCTCAATTTGGTATGGATGTCAGGGGCTACGTTTGCATTCAAATATCGTGAGGCACGGGGGAGTCATTTTTAAGGCGCCCGAAGGCGCGCGGGGCGCGGGCGCGGCTTGTGTGTTTTGTGTGTTGTTATGTTTGTATGTATGTATTTATGTAAAGATGTATGTTTGTATGTATTATTATTATGATGAGTATGATTTTTATGGTTTTTTGTTGATGTTTAGTATGTAGTAGTATTTTGTATGTATGTATGTAATATTATGTATTATGTAGTATGTATGTATGTATGTATGTATTTGTATGTATGATGTTGTATGTTTTTATGTATGTATGTTGTATTTGGGGTGTGTATGTAGTATTAGATGTCGTGTGTATGTATTATGTATTATGTATGTATGTATGTAGTTGTATGTATGTGTATGTATGTATGGTATGTAGTATGTGTTGTTTGTATGTATTATGTTGTTGTATGTATGTATTATTTGGGTATGAGTATGTGTTAGTAGAGTTTGGTTTGTTTATGTTGTAGGTATTTTATTTGGTATTATGTTTAGTGTATTATGTGTGTATGTTGTAGTTATTAGTATTGTGTATGTGTGTATGTTGTATGTTGATGTATTTATGTTTTATGTGTTGTGTGTGTGTGTGTGTATGATGTATGTATGTATGTATTATGTATGTTATGTATGTAGTAGTATGTATGTATGTATTGTTGTATGTAGTTGTGTATTTTGTATGGGTATGTATTTGCATGTATGTATGGTGTGTTTATGTATGTATTCGTGTGTATTATGATGTATGTTTTTTATGTATGGGATGTATTTAATGTATGTAGTTTTTATGTTTTATTGTTGTTGTATGTGTATGTATGTATGTTGTTTATTTTGGATGTATGATGTTTGTAGATGTAAAGATGATGTTTAGTGTTGTATGTATGTATGTTTAGTAGTATGTTTATGTATGTATTGTAGTAGTAGTGTTGTGTATGTTGTATGTATTATGTATGTGTATGTATGTTGTATGTATTTGTAGTATGTTGTATGTTTGTTTGTGTATGTATGTTGTTGTGTGTATTATGATGGTATGTATTGTGTATGTAGTATGTATGTGTATTAGTATGTGTGTATGTATGTATGTTGTATGATGTATGTATGTATTTTTTATGTATGTATGGTATGTATTTTGTATGTGTATGTATTATGTTGTTTTGTATGTATGTATGTTGTGTTGTATGTTGTTTGTATGTGTTTTTATGTTGTATTTTTTTTATGTATGTGTATTAGTATGTATGTATTTTGTATGATGTATTAGGGATGATGTATTTTTAGTTGTATGTATGTTGTAAATTTTTTGTGTGTATGTTGTATGTTTTTATGTATGTATGTTGATGTATGTTTGTATGTATGTATGTATGTATGGGTATTATGTTTTATGTGTGTAGTATGTATGTATGTATGTATGTGTTATGTATGTAGTATGTATGTATGTGTATTATGATGTTGGGATGTATGTGTGTTTATTTTTGTATGTAGTATGTATGGATGTATTATGTTTTTTGTATGTATGTTTGTATGTATGTTGTATTATGATGGTTTATGTTTTTTTGTAATTTTATGTTGTATGTTTATGTTTTTTGTATTATTTGTATGTTATGTATGATTATGTATGTTTTATGTATGTATGTGTGTAGTATTTGTGTTTGTTATTAATTTTTTATGTTGTATGTGTGTATTTGGTGTTGTATTTTATTATTTTATTTTATTTTTATGGTAGAAAGATGTTGTTTTTATTTTGTAGTATGTTTTTGTTGTAATTGTTTGTATGGTTTTGGAGGGTTTTATTTATGTGAGATGTTTGTGGTTGATGTTTTATGTATGGGTAGAGGAGAAAAAGGGAAAGAGAGAATTTATTTATTTAATTTTTTAAAATCGAAAATAATGGAATGCATTTTGCTTTTTTTAATCTACCCCCTGTGATGCGGGGTTTTTTAAATTGTCACGTTCCCCCACACAAAGGCCCACTCTTACAAAAGCGGAACAGGATTTTACCGTGCGCAAAATGTTCTGCGTGCGTTCGAACCGGGGGCCCCGGTTTATATCTCATCCGAACATAAAAGTTGAAAGAAACAGGAAAAAGGGCGAAACGAAAGGGTTTTAAAATTTTAGTTTAAAAAAAATCTTTTTATGGGATAAAGGTAAGTTTGTGTTTTTTTAAAGTGTGTGTTGGTTTTTGTAATTTGTTTGTTGGAAAAGGTTTTTTGAAAAGGGAAAGGATTTAAGTTGTGGGGTTTGGTGGTTGAATGGTGGGTTTTTGTTTGGGTTTTGGGAAAAGTGGGGTTGTTGTTTTATAGGGTTTTTGGGTGAAGGGGTTGTGTGGGGATGTTTAAATGGTTGTTTTGTTTGGTGTGTATTTTGGTTTGTGTGTGGGTGTGAGTGTGTGTTTTTGTTGTATGAAATTTTTTTTTGTTTTTAGAAGTGGTGTTTTTTTTGGGGGTTGGGTTGTTTTGGTTGTGTGGTTTGTTATTTTTGTGGGTTTTTTTTTGTTGGGGTTAAATTTTTTTTTTTTAATTTTTTTTTTTGTTTTTTTGGGGTTTTTTTGGGGTATTAATGGTTTTTTTTTGTTGGAACTTGGTTGTTTGTGTTTTGGTGTGTGTGTGGAACGAAGCAACACATTTTTGCAAAGGAACCTCCCTACCTCAAATTTGGAAAAAGGCGGTTTTTTTTTTTACCCAAAAACAATTCGTATTGGTAAACCTGAACTTCCGACAAACGACCCAAATCGTAAATAACTGTTAATACAAAGAAAAAAAAAAAACAAAAAAAAATAACCCCAAACAAAAACAACCCAAATGAATATATTATATTATAAATATATTTTATATTTTTTAAAATATTAAGTCCCCCAAAATAAAAAAAGGAGGTTTAAAATAACAAAACTTTTTTTTCTTTTAGAGTTTGGGGAAAAAAAAATTAGAAAGTGATAGAATATGTTTAAAAATTTAAAAATTAAAATGAGGAGTGAAAATAAGGGGAACGAAAACACAAAAAAAATGAAAAAAGGACCTTCCCCCCCCACTTTTTAAAAAAAAGGGTTGGGTTTCTTTTATTTCATTTGGAATAGTAGAAAAATTATTTATCGGATGCCCCTCTCTTTAGGGTTGTAAATTATTAGTTAAAAAGATTAAAAGTAAAAATAAATGTGGGTTAAAAAATAGGAAAAAAAAAAAAGCCCAAAAAAAAAAAAGTAAAGAAAAATTTAATTTTTTTTTAGGGTATTTGTGAAGGTGGTTTGTTAAATTTTATTTAGGAAGGGGAAAAGTTTGAAAAGAGAAGGGATTAAAATAATAAATAATTAAAGTAGGGTGAGTAGTAGTTGTAGAGTATTGAAGTTGTGGAGTAGTATGTGGTAGTAGTAGTAGTAGTAGAAGGGGAGTATGGAGAGTAGTAGAGTAGTAGTAGTGGAGTAGGGTAGTATAGAGTGGTAGTAGTAGGGGGGAGAAATAGTGTAGGGAGGAGTAGAAAGTTGAGTGTATTTTGGGGTGTGTGGGGTTTGGGGGGGTTATTTGTTTATTGATAAATTTTTATTTTTAAAAAAATTTTTTAAAAAAGGTTTACTCCACAGAGTTTTAAGAAAAACAAAAAATTTTAAAAAAAAAAGTTTTGGGTTTTTTTTGTTTGGTTGTGTAGGGGTTTGGGGAAAAGTGAGGTTTTTGTGTAATTTTTTTGGCGATTTTTTTTAGTGAGGGGATTTAAGGGGTATAGTGTAAGGATGGTGGAAATGGGGTGGGTGGGGTAAGGGAGAAGGAAATATATATAGAAAAAAATATGTAGGGAGTGTTGGTGTGGAGTAGTATTTTTTTAATAATAAAAAAAAAATTATATTTTAATTTTTTAAGGGGAATTTAAGGATAGAGTTTTGTAAATTTTAGAGTATGAGGGGAGGGGGGGGGGGTAAGGTGGATAAAATTAAAAGGAGAGAGAGAGAAAAAGGGGAAAGGAAAAAGGGGGAGAAATTGGAGAAAAGAGAGAAGGGGAAAAAGAAAGTAGTAGAGGGAGTTAGAAAAAAACAAGCGGGAAAAAAGAAAAAATAAGTTAAAAGGAAAAAAACAAAAAAAAGAAAAAAAGAAAAAAAAAGGAAAAAAAAAAAAAAAAAAAAAAAGAGAATTTATTTGTAAGTAAGGGGGGGTGGGAAGTAATATTTTTTTTTTTATGGGGTTTTGGTATAGTTAAAAAAGGGGGAATTATTTTGGGGGTTTGAGAAAAAAAAAAGTAATTTAAATTGAAAGGGGTTTGTTCTCCCCTCCCATCTACTTTCCATTTTATTTTAAAAAAATTTTAACAAAAAACCCCAAAAAAAAAAACAAAAAAGGGAATTGAAAAAAACAAGGGGGAAGGGGGGGGGGGGGAAGGGGGTGAAAAACCCAACAAATTTAAAAAACCCCCAAAAACAAAACCCCTTAAAACCGCTGGGAAAGGGAAAGGCCCCGGGGGGGGGGAAAAAAGGGGGAAAAAAGGGAAGAAAAAAACCCCCCCCAAAAAAGGGGGAAAATCCCCCCAAAACCCCAAAAACAAAAAGCCCAAAAAAATGGGGAACTTTTCCAAAAAAAAAAAACAAGGGTTTTTTAAAAACTTTTTTGTTCGGGGGTTTTGTCCCTTTTTTTCCTCCCCCCCTTCCTTTTAAACATTTAAACAAAAAACTCTCTCCAAAAAACCCGATAAAAACAAAACTACCAAATTTTAATCCCGGGGAAAAAAAAACGGATTGAGGGGTAGGATTATTTTTATGAAAAAAAGGAAAAAAAAAAAGGGGGGGGAAAAGGGAGGGGGGGGGGGGGGGGGGGGTGGAGGGGGGAAAAAAAAAAACCCCAAAAGGGGAAAAAATTTGGGGGAAAAGGCAAGCAAAAAAAAACAACCTTTTGAAGGGGGGGAAAATTTTGGGGTTTAAAAAAAAAAAAAAACAAAAAAACCCCCCAAAAACAAAAAAAAAAAAACAAATTAAACCCCCCAACAAAAACCCAAAAACGGGGGAAAATTAAAACTAACAAAACAAAAAAAAAAGGGTTTTAAAAGGGTTTTTGATAAATTTGAATTTTTTCCCTTTTCCACCGGGCCCCTTCCTTTTAAGGAAAAAACCCCAAAAAAGGGGTTTAAACTTTAAAAAGAAGACTTTAGAGGGCGAAACCCAAACGTTTTAACTCCAAGAAAATTTTTCTTTTAAAAAATTCCCAACCGGGGGCCGAAACTTTTATAATGTGGAAAAAAGGGAAGAAAAAAAAAGTTTTAAAAAAAGAAAGGGAAAGAAAGAGAAGGGTGGGAAAAAATGGGGGGGGAGGGGAAGGGGGATTGGGGGGGCCTTTTCCTTAAAAACCCCGTTTTTTTTTTTCACATTTTATTTAGAGAGGGGAGGGGAGAGGGGAGAAGAGAGGAAGAGAGAGAGAAGGAGAGGAAGAGAGGGAGAGAGAGAGAGAGAGAGAGAGAGGAGAGAGAGAGAGAGAGATTGAGAGAGAGATGGCATAGTTCTTTTTAAAAATCAATTTCAACTTTATAAATATCCCCATTTAGTTTTGCTTGTGTGTCTGTTTACGATAATTATTTAAGTGGCTTCTTTTTCTAAATAATTATTACATTGTACTTTTATACATGATAACAAAGCAGTAGAACAGAAAACGTAGTAGTAGTAGTAGTAGTAGGAGAAGTAGTAGTAGAAAACTCCGCTACCAACCGTGCTCCTGGCCAATGTCCAGTCCCTACGTTCCAAAACCGACGAGCTTCAAGCTAACGTCAACTACCTACACCAATATAACAAAGCCGGAATTCTTGCCTTTACCGAAACCTGGCTGAGTCCCACCATACCGAACTGCGACCTCACAATAGATGGCTTCGGTCAACCCATTCGGCTTGACAGAGACTCACACACAACGGGGAAGGCACATGGCGGAGGTTTGTGCTTCTACATCAACGAGCGTTGGTGTGGTGATGTTAAAATTAGAACTACGCTATCCATGGAGGACATTGAACTGCTCTCTATTTCGCTCCGGCCTTTTTACTTACCACGGGAATTCCCGCAACTTTTTTTTACTTTAGTTTACATCCACCCCAAAGCAAGAGTGGCTAGAGCAACTGAACATATATTAGATCACCTCCATGTGCTCGATTCTATATCCCCTGATGCCCCTAAGTTTATCCTTGGTGATTTCAATAACTGTTCCCTTACTAAACTACTGAAGAACTATGAACAGTATGTGACCTGCCCTACACGAAGAAACAAGACCTTAGACTTGTGCTATGGACTGTAGCAGGCGCTATAGATCGTTGCCTTTGCTCCCCTGGGATCATCTGACCACAACTGCGTTCTTCTTGCACCATGTACCAGTCAGTGTTTCGGCGCCTTCAACCCATAGTCAGGACCACAAAAAAATGGACTGCTGATAGTATAGCTAGTCTGCAAGGCTGCTTTGATTGCCTGACTGGGATATGTTTTATGATGTGTTTTTCGGATCTGAATGAGCTCCACTGATGTTATTTGTTCTTATTATTTCATTTTGTGTTAGTTGTGTCATTCCAACTAAGGAGATAACCATTTACCCCAATAACAAGCCTTGGGTTACAAAGGATCTGAAACGTGTTTTAAACAAAAAGAAAGTAGTATTTTACACAGGCACAGAACAACAAAAGAAGGAAGTAAATAAAGAAGTCAAAGCTGCTGTTGCACGGGCCAGACGTATATATAAAAATAAGATAGAAGACAAGTTTGCGGGAACAATTTTCGTGCTGCATGGCAGGGTATCAAAAATATGTCTGCAGTAAATATGGTAGGTGTCCAACATAGGTCAAAGATCAGTTTGCAGGGAGTATGTGATAACAACTTACCAGACCATCTAACGCATTTTTTACTCGCTTTGAAAGCATGATTTCTCAGATGAATTAAATGATCTGAAGCAATCCCTAGTTTCTGAGAATAGCGTCATTGTTGATGAAGAAATTATCTGTAAGCACTTAAAGGCAATAAATATTAACAATCTCCCGGACCAGATGGTATTGTGGAAGAACCCTGAAATTCTGCGCTACTGAGCTTGCCAGTGTCCTTCAACACCTGTTCCAGGCCTCACTGGATACTTGTCAGATTCCGGTTATTTGGAAAACTTCCAATGTAATACCTCTTCCAAAGAAACCCAATCCTTCTCGGCCTAACGATTTTAGACCTGTAGCTCTCACATCTCTTGTGATGAAAACGCTGGAAAAGATCGTAAAATCTCTCATTCTTTATGCTACAGAGAAAGACCTTGACCCACTGCAATTTGCATACAGGTCTCGAAGGGGTGTCGAAGATGCCAAACTATTCATTTTGAACAAGTTGTATAGCCACTTGGAAACACCTGACTCTCATGCCAGAATATTGTTCCGCTGACTTTAGTTCAGCTTTCACTACAATGCAGCTCACATTCTGGTTAACAAAATAATTTCAAAATTTGACGTAGACAATCAACTTGTTCGTTGGCTGATTGAATTTTTAACCAACAGACCACAGCGTGTTTTGGCCAACAAAATATCTTCTTCGGTTAGATTTACCTGCACTGGTTCTCCGCAGGGTTGCGTCCTCTCACCACTTCTGTACATTCTATACACAGATGATTGCAGAAGCAACTATGGAAATTCCTTTCTGGTAAAGTCGCAGACGATAGTGCTCTGTTATCCCTCTTATCCGGATCAGTCTTAGCCACGGTCCAGCCCTCACCGAGTTCGTACACTGGTGTGACGGGCCTATCTGGAGCTAAATGTTTCTAAAACTAAGACCTGCCTATCGACTTCAGAAGATCAGGGCATACTCCTAAGAATATTATTATCCATAATCAGAGGTTGAAACGTTTTGAACTATAAGTATCTGGGAACTGTTTTTGACCACAAGTTAAACTGGGACGTTAACACTTACGCTATTGTCAAAAAGGGACAACAACGTCTGTATTTTTTGAGGAAACTGAACTCATTTTTTGTAGACAAAAAGATCCTTTCCTTGTTTTACAAGTCTTACATAGAGAGTGTTCTAAGTTTTGCTTTCATTTGTTGGTACAATAACCTTAGTGTTAAAAGCAAGAATGGTCTGCAGAGAATTGTAAGAATCTGCTCAAAAATAATTGGAAAAGAACAAAGAGATCTCATGTCGTTCTGCAATCAGCAGCTTGTACGCAAAACCACAGCCATTTTGGCTGATCCTTCCCATGCTTTGTTTCCAGAATTTCAAATGTTGCCTTCGGAACGCCGTTTTCAGTGTCCCATCAGCAAAACATAACAGAAAAAGAATTCTTTTGTGCAGTAAGCATTCGATTCTGAATTCACAATGATTGTGACTACCTAGTTTTTACATTTCTCTGAATTATCTGCCTGATTGTCATTGTTACGAGTGTAGTCAATACATAATTATGTGTGTGTGTGTGGGTGGGTGCGTGGGTGTGTGAAATAAGTCTGTGTTCTAGTCAACTGTCTTAAAACATTGAATTCATATATCGGTGTATGGTGTGCGTGTGCGTGGGCGTGTTCGCACACACACGTACCTGCGTGTGTACGTGCTGCGTATATGCGTGCGTAAAAACAAGTTTTTGTGTCTTCTAGTCAATGGGTTTAAAGTTGTGTTCGCAATTGATGTGTGTGCGTGCGGGCGTTTGCGTGTGTGTGCGCATGCGCGCGTGTGTGTGGTGTGTGTGTGTGTGTGTGTGTTCGTGACATTTTATTTGAAAACCAATATGAAATATAGCTTTTGTGTCTTTGATATATTTGATGTGTATCAATCTGCCTGTCAGTATTGTAATTGCCCTTCTTGGGATGATTAAAGTGTTTTTGACTTGACTTGACTTGACTTGAACAGTAGTAGTAGTAGTAGTAGTAGTAGTAATAGTAGTAGTAGTAGTAATAGTAGTAGTAGTAATAGTAGTAGTAGTAGTAATAGTAGTAGTAGTAGTAACAGTAGTAACAGTAGTAGTAGTAGTAATAGTAGTAGTAGTAGTAGTAGTAGTAGTAGTAGTAGTAGTAGTAGTAGTAGTAGTAGTAGTAGTAGTAGAAGAACCCTAGGAAAGGATTCTTTCAAAACCATGTAAAAATATCTGTTTATTAACGTTGTTTCCAATCATATACTTCCTATAGGTATATAAAAC
This sequence comes from Rapana venosa, assembly GCA_028751875.1. Taxonomy (NCBI): domain Eukaryota; kingdom Metazoa; phylum Mollusca; class Gastropoda; order Neogastropoda; family Muricidae; genus Rapana; species Rapana venosa. Next base: position 14,399,533 of record CM054152.1, on the reverse strand, counting down.
GAACATTGAAAGATCAGTGACATTGAGACACACTCGTGCAAGATCGCACAGAAATATCGCTTGCATGCACAGACAGACAGACAGACAGACAGACAGACAGACAGACAGACAGACAGACAGAAAGGCATCCCTCCCCCCACACACACATACTCTGTATCTCTGTCTCTGTGTGTCTCTGACTATCTGCCTCTCTGTCTATCTGCCTCCCTGTCTGTCTGTCTGTCTGTCTGTCTGTCTGTCTGTCTCTCTCTCTCTCTCTCTCTCTCCTCTCTCTCTCTCTCTCTCTCTCTCTCCTCCCTCCCTCCTCCTCCCTCAAATCTAGACAGCACGCATTTGTCATTGTCATTATTCTCTCTCTCTTCCCTCCCCCTCTCTCTCACTCCCTCTCCATTCCTACCCCCCTCTAACCCTCCCTCCCTTCCCTTCAAATCGAGACAGCATAAAAATGGATAAAAACTATGTTTTTTTTCTTTATTCACTTACGACACGTGGTAAACCCAGTTGTTCTCAGCGGCAGTGAGAGCGGTGGTGATGGCAGACCCTGACTTGGAGGAAGAGCACGTGGTCTGGGCTTCAGCGAAAGTGATGTAGCTGTTGATGAACTTGTAGCAGGACCCTGCAGACAGCTGCCAACCAGCCTCACACTGCGGAGTTGCTGAACAGACACACACACACACACACATACACACACACACACACACACACACACACACACACACACACACACACACACACACACACACACACACACACACACACACACACACACACACACACATTAAAACAAACGTAGTAGAGAGTGGAGAGTAGGAGTAATGAGAATAATGGATAAAAGCAATCACGAAACAAACGAACGAACGAACGAATCAATCAATGATTTATTAAGGGCATACAAATCTCACCACCCAGGTGTGTGACCACAGTATTGCCACCAACCTGCTTTCATGACTACACAAGAGACCAGTTAGTTATTCAGCAAGAGAAACAAGTCTTTTTCCTAACAGATTACGGGTAACGAGAAGAGTCAGCAGAATGCCAATAAACGAATAACTGTATTATTCATATAAGTGCATTTTCCCGAACTCGGAATGCAGCTACCTTCTTTGTGGGCAAAAACGGTCATATACACAAAATCTCACCATTGGTGAACCTCGGAGTCTAGCCGAGGAACGAATAAAAACAAAGCGTATTTTATTTATCTATTTATTTTATTATTTTATATTGAGGATAATGGAATAAGCACTAATTTGCTTTTCTACATCCAGTCCCCGTGTGTATGCGGTTTTGTAAATTCTGTCGTCTGTTTCCACCGGCACACAATGGCCTGTTCTTACGAAAAGCGGAACAGGATTTAACGTGTGCGCAAGATGTTCTGCGTGCGTTCGCAAACGGGGTCTCGGTTTATAGTCTCATCCGAAGGACTTTTGGGGAGAGTGGAGTCTGCACTGATGTTAACTCGAGGGTAAAATATCCCCTTGAACGGGAATCGAACCCGGGTCGTCAGCTTGCGGGCGCAATATTCTAGCCACTAGGCTTTCCCATCCCATTAAAACCTCCAGACCCAAAAGCCTCATCACAACACTGCTGCAAACCATTTACATCCCTTACATACAAGAGGAGATCCAGACCAAAAACAACAACAACAAAAGAAAAATAAACCAAAGAAAAGTAAGTGGTACCCGGTGCAGAAACTTAATTACTTATCATTATACAAGGTCAATACCAGACAACATAGGTATTTGTAACGATGCTAGAGCAATGATGAAAACAAAGAAACATCTCCACCTCTCACTGACCTTGTTCACAGGTGGGACCTTCAAAGTCTGTTCCTGCACAGTTACAGGTGTAACCGTTGGCTGCAGTGCTGTTCTCGCTGCAGATGCCGCCGTTCTTACAGGGCTGGCTGTAGCATTTAGAGTTGTCTGAATGAAAAAAAGAAGCAGAAGAATTTACAGATATGGACATCTTATGTGCACGTGCACACACAAACACACTCGCACGCACACACACATACTCGCACGCATGCACACATACATACACACACTCGCACGCAAGCACACAGACACAGACAAGCACGCGCAGCAAGCATGCTCACGCAACTACATTCATACGCAATATATTTATTATACACACACATACACACACATATATATATATATATATATATATATATATATATTGAATACATATAGATTATAGATAATAGATACCGATATGTATCGGTTCGGTCATTAAGGGGCAAGGTGTCAGAGTCCTCAGCTTCACTAGGGGTCCAGCATCGTAAGCGTGGCCCCCAGCTCCACTCCCTCGCTGCTTTACCTTCCCTGCAGAAGGCAGGTACCCATTTGTAGCTGGGTGGACTGGGGGCTCTACCCTGACCCAGGTGCATGAACGGTCACCACCCATGAGGCAACACCATTCAACGATAAACTAAACTTACTTTGGGGGACAGCAAAGGCTCTGACTACAGACCAGTCCTGTTACAGCTGGATTCCGTTTGCACATGGCATATTGCCAGGAAAAAATGTTACCCCTCATTTTCTGGACACATGCTTCTAAACCACTGACTGTTTTGCATCTGTTTTTCCATATCCATTGCTTTTTCAGAGACTATTTCACTTCTGAATTCCCGTTTTAAACTGTATCTGTAAACAAAAAAAGCAAGCAAAAATTAGGAAAAGGTGTACTTACTGCCACAGGCGTGGCACGAATAGGCACAGTGTGTTCTCATGAAGTCAGCGTTCCGCTGGCATTCACCGATGAATCCCAGCCACCCACAGGTGTCCAGTTTGTCGTAGCAGTCGGGGTCTGTGTTATAGCATTTCCATAGAATCAACTACGTAGAATGAGAAATATTGAGTGAAGAAGCAGAGCAGCAAATGAGGAGGCAAGATAGATTGTTCCAAAGTCTTCTAACATTCAAGCTCTAACAGAGTGGAAAAAACACAGGGCATATTTTTTGTAATGAATCTTTGAGAAATCATTTGCATGCTGTTACCATTAACATTTATTTGTATGTACTGCACGTTTCTGTCTAAATAGAAGTCTGTTGAAACCAATATAAATATATATATATATATATATATATATATATATATATATATATATATATATATATATATATATATATATATATATATATATATATACTCACACCCACATAAATAAATAGATAAATAGAGAGAGATGTATATCACAAAATCTTATTAATCTTTCTATATACCACAAAACATTCACTTGATACCTTCAAATCCAGCTTCAAAACGCACTTATTTCCTACCTGACATTTTCCCTTCATATCTGTTCCTACTTTTTCAACAGCATCCTTCACCTTCATCTCCACCTCTGTGTGTGTGTGTGTGTGTGTGTGTGTGTGTGTGTGTGTGTGTGTGTGTGTGTGTATGTGTGTGTGTGTATGTGTGTGTGTGTGTGTGTGTGTGTGTGTGTGTGCATAAACTTGAAATATCTTATGTTATTTGAGGAAAGTTGCATGCGTGTAAATGATTGAGTGCAAGCGCTTCGATTTGTTTCTTATACAAGATTCAGCGCTATATAAATTCCATATATTATTATTATTATCATTATAAAACATTGCATATGGAGTATATTAGTACCAGATTCCTTTCTTTAATCGCAAAGAGTACCAAGGTATGACAGGCTCTGCAGCTATGAAGTATTCGCTACTCACTGAAGCAGAGATTGCAGCCATGGGGACACAACCTCTTGATGGTGTTGTTAGTGTTGCACAAGCCTGAAGTGATCCAGCCACTGCACTGCTCACTTCTGTCCACACACCCTGGGCCTGCAGAAGTACAGACACCGATTACTTTGACATCAGTATACTACTACTACTACTACTACTACTACTACTACTACTACTACTACTACTACTACTACTACTACTACTACTACTACTACTACTACTACTACTACTACTACTACTACTACTACTACTACCAAAACATCAACAATAATAATAATATATAATAATAAAGATGGTGGAGATGACGATGGTGATGATGATGATGATGATGATTATAAAAAAAATGATATTAATACTACTACTTCTAATAATATATGAAATTTATAAAGCGCTATATTTTGTGGAACAAATTAAAGTGCTTGTATTCAACCTATTCTTACAGAGAAACTTCAGTTCAAAAGTGAGACAAGATCTTATAATTGAAATTAGTCATCTAATTCATTTTCTGATGATACGAGGCACTGGTGTTACCTTTTGCTGGATACCCTCGCACTGTGGTATCTACTTTAATGAAAAAGTTGACAGAATAGCAAAAGGTGGAGCTGAACATAGGGATGGGTCTTGCAGCATAAGTGTTCCTCTATCCATCCACGAGGGCTATAACATGTTACAAAATGCATGTTGGAAACACTTTAAAAAGAAGCTACAAGGTACCAATTATTCCTGGAGTGATGATGTAGCCCATGGATTATCTTTTGATAAGATCAAATGTCGTAATTTACATGAATATAGAAATGTTGTATCTATTATCTGCAGGTTTAAGCTCAATGCTTTTAAGACTAAATTCTCAAAAAAAGCAACATGTATCTGTGGCGAAAATCTTACCAATGATCATATTCTTTTACGATGCAGAGATCTGATAAACGTTTTACCTGCCTTCCCAGTTCGTAGCTTACAGCAAGTTCTACAAGATATTCCATTAATGAAACAAATTGTTTTTTTCATTAAGTCATACTTCGATGTTTAGACTCCTTTAATATGAGGATAGCTTCTAGTTATATGAATTGCAACGTTAATATTTTAACTGTTCATTTTTTCTGCTCAAAATTCTTGTTTATGCTTTTTTTTCATAATATTTGTTTATTGCGATTGATTATTTATGTGCATACCCCTCTCCCTACTAACACACACACCACACGCACACACACACACACACACACACACACACACACACACACACACACACACACACACACACACACACACACACACACACACACACACACACTTTCCCGTCTGATATCACTATTTAGTGGAAGGACGTTAAACTGAAGAACTACTACTACACACACACACACACGCACGCACGCACGCACGCACGCACGCACGCACGCACGCACGCACACACCACACACACACACACACACACACACACGCGCGCGCGAAGGTAATACACTTTGGCGGGATGATGGAGATTTGGGCTGTTGAAGACAGAGACATATCATGAGATGAAACAGCAGCCAGAAATCTTAGGTTGTCATGAACTGGATTTGCAGTGTCATAAGTAGGTTTTTGGCAAAGGGAGAGGGAGGGGGGGAGTGTCATTCCAGATCAATGGACCAGAAATAGAGAGAGAGAGAGAGAGAGAGAGAGAGAGAGAGAGAGAGAGAGAGAGAGAGAGAGAGAGAGAGAGAGAGAGAGCGACAGCCAATGGTGAATTGTCTGAGTCTTGGTGTTTCTAAGCACAGGGTGTCTGCAGCAGAACTGACACGCGTTCACATTCATTTTGTGGCAGCACTAGCAGAAGTAATCACAGTTTTGTTATTGCTACCACTATCATTTTAATTGATATATTAGAAGTACTACTAGTAGTAGCTGTAGCAGTTGTAGTAAAATGATACCGGTGATGGTGGTGATGGAGGTAGAAGTAGTAACAGAAGTAGCAGCAGCAGCAGCAGCAGCAGAAAAAGAAGTGAGAACAATAGTATCCTTCCCCTATAAAAAAACAACAACAACCCCCACCCTTATTCCGAAAGCTCACCATCCACACAGTAGCCACAGGACTTCTGGCACTGCTGGAACATGTTGTCAGGATCCTGCAGACACTGGCTGGGGGTCACAGCTGTGCAGTCTGCTCCACTGTCAGAACAGGGCGACACAGGGCCTGGTGGGGATGCACAGACAGAATGTTTGTCACACTCCAAGAAGAAATATATCTTTAAAGAAAGTTCTTGCTCTGTTACTACAACAGACGACTGCTATTATTAGTCAGTAAAAAGAGTGGACTGGCTTTGAGTGGAATGAATTGCTATGGAAAGCAGAGGATCGCGGGAATGGAGGAAGCTGGTTTCAAAATCTTCATAGTGTCCCCACAGTCCAATGGACTACGGGATAGGGGAGGTGAGGACAAGTGTCCCCTAACTTACGCTGTCCTGACGGAGCGACAAAGCTTAAAGCCTGCCTCTGAAATGTAGAGACAAACCTGTATTGTTTAAAAAAACAAGCCGACCTGTATTGTATTGTATTTTACTGCATTATACTATACTGTGTTGTTGTCTTGTATCGCACTTTATTGTGTGTATAGCACATTTAATCACAGCAGATTTCTTTCCGTGAAATTTGAGCTCCTTTCTCTTGGTAGAGTGAGCGGCCACAGAAGGAATGCCACCTGGTTTTTATCACTGATTTTCTTTTTCTCTAGGTCTCTACATTTGTAAATGTTTCCCTGCATGAATGGCTTTTTCGACAAAATTTTGCCAGGGACAAAGGTCTTCTTTTCTATGACTTCTTTTTTGTGCGGTAAGCGTGTGTAGGGGAACGGGATAGCTCAGTGATCAGAGCACTCGCTTTCCCCAGCCAAGGTTAAGCAGCATCGAGCGTGGTTACCAGTTGGATGGGTTACCATTTGCGCGCCTTGGCTTCAGTATAGTCCCCCAGTTCACCCAGCTGTAAATGGGTACCTGCCCTCTTTAGGGTCAGGGGAAGGTAAAGCAGCGAGGGAGATGAGATGGGCGCTACCCTCAATGTGCTGGCCCCTAGAGAAGTGAGGTCTCTGACGCCTCGCTCCCCTACGACCTTATAGGTTATGGGACACCTTTACCTTTAAGTGTCTGTTGCACATGGGACCTCGGTTTATTTTTTCGCCCAGTTTTTCGGCTAGAGCTCTAAGGTTCACCAATGATGAGATTTTTGCGAATGGGACTGTTTTCCCCCACCGTTTAGGTAGCTGCATTCTAAGTTCTGGGATGATTTATTGCTTAACTTAAAATACTAGCACCCAGATCACTACTTGAGTTCAAGTGGACGGCAGAAAAGTTTGGATTCCCACAAGGATCTAACCTGCGAGACCTTCGATCCATGCATACGAGTTAAGTAGTTTGTGAGGATGTGGAGACGAACTTACCATCACATAAGCCACATGTTCTGCCACAGTGTCCTAAAACGTAGTGTCGCATTCCATTGGTGCACTCCTTCATGGCTTTGTAAATGGAACAGCCACAGATCTTGTCTTGACAGGTCTCTGAGGTCTCTGAAACAAACACCCCAACAAAAAGAGATGTTAAAGTGTACAGTCTATAACTGCTCAAGAGGGTTTTCATCAATTCTTCTATCTTTTACTTTTATTTTTGTCTCATTCTTTCTTTAACTTCAAGCGTAGTAGATCGTGTGTCACTTTGAATAATTGCTCTCCTGATTTCTCCATTTATGACGGCTGAGTGTCAAAGCCTGGGTATTTGCCAATGATTATTTTTCCGTCTTCTTTCTTCTTTGCGTTGCCTGGGTTATGTTGTGAGACCAGATCTTCTGAGGAATTCAGCAGTTGCCTGCAGGTCATCCACCGTGCCGTACAGTTTCTGCTCCAGAGGCGTGGGCTCAGGCCACACTTCCAGCCTTAGCGTCTGGAGAGTCCTGCAGTCTTGTAGGATGTGGGCCGTATCCTGTCCCTCTTCTCCACAGGGGCACATAGCAGATGGTGCAATTTTCAATTTTCTGTGGAGGTGTTTATTCAGCCTGTTGTGCCCTGTGTGTAGTCTGAAAATGACCACCTGTGCTTGTCGTGAAAGCTGGTGATAAGGGTCTGGTTTGAGTGGTGATCTGAAGAGAGATTTGATGATGGTTTTCATCTCCATTAGGTTGACAATTTTTCCGTCCATACTGCACCATTGTTGATTCAGCTTTGTTTATCTGTCCTTTCCTACAACCGCCTCCCTCACTAGTTATTTAAAGAGCTGTATTAGCAGGATTACGGAATCTTGTTACATAACCACACGAACGTTGTGGTTGGGCGTTTCCCAGATTAAGCATCCTGGCGGGGTCACCCAGAACATGCACCCTGTCTCACTCATCACACCTGGAAATGGCTGTGATACCATGGGTACATACTAGATGAGAAGTTTGTGTAGATTGATGTTTTCAAATATCCCGCTACACAGGCAGCCATGCTTTGACTTCAGAGTACTCTTTTCTCCTATGTTGTAGTGTACAAGTTCTTATGCAAAGGGCTTGTCATGGCTGAAAAACCATCTCAACATAATATTTCAAAGTATGTCAACATTTTAATGTAGGCCGCACGTTGGGGGTAACGTAGGCTCTAAGTTAGGAAACCTACAACATTCATATGAAACAAAAGAAACGGCAAGAGAAACTACGATAACTTTCATTCATCTGAAATTTTTAAAAAAACAACTACTTTCTTTAAAAAATAAACTACTTTCTTTAAAAAATCAACTACTTTCTTTTCTTTCTTAATTTTAGAAATTTACCAATCTTCACAAACAAAGCACATAATTACGATTTTGTTATGAAACTTATTCTACCACCTGAGAACAATGTATGCACATGTTTCCGATTCTCTTTAAAATTCACCGTAATGTCAACGTTACAGCTATCTCCTCACCATTTTTTTTGCTTTCACATCGGTCTCCATAAAAGTTGTTGCTGCAGACACACTTGAAGGTTCCTCCACGTACATAGCACTTCCCTGCGTTCTGACAGGGGGAGGTTGCACAGGGGTCTGTACACACAGACACACAGACACACACACACACACACACACACACACACACACACACACACACACACACACACACACACACACACACACACACACACACAGAGTGCTATAAATATTGTTGGTAAAATTAAAACCGATTGGGTTATGCGTAGACAGTGATGGAGATATTATTGCAAAAAGGTCAACAAAAAGTAGTACAGGGCTGAAAATAAAAGACTTCGGGGACAAAATGCTGGGTTTTTGTAGTTTCCTGTTATTAGACATTTCCAGTTTGAAATGGGAGGAAACTTTTCCTGGATGAAAGGTACAGAACTGGTCAAGAAAAGAACAACAGCTTTTCTTCTGTTTACTGTTGGTCAAACTGAACCGAAAAAATCACTTACTGGCAAGTGACTGAGAAACAAGTTTATGTCTATACAGCGAAATAAACCACGCGTGTGTGTATGTCTTCGTTTTAACGTCTATCCACCAAAAGATGATTTTAGACAGGAAATAAATTGTTAAAAGTACCACGTAAATTATTTAAAAAAAATTATGGCTCCAAGCAAAACTATAAAGTACACGAGAAGCCTCCATTTTTAATACAGGAGTATTAAACAAGATAATAGTGAGAACGAAATGAAGATATGGGCACGAGAGGAAAAGTGCAAGACAGCCCTTACCTTGGCAGGTGTTCCCATAGCAGGTCTTGGGACAGGACAGCTTGGCAAAGTCAGGGTCATCCTGACACCGTGACGGTGACCTCTGAACTCTGCTGGCACAGTCGGCAAAGAAGTCGGCACACACACTGCTGACTGGAAAGAAAAAGGAAAGATAGTTGCCACACACACACACGCTGCTGACTGGAAAGAGAAAGGAAAGATAGTTGGCACACACACACTAACTGACTGGAAAGAAGAAGGAAAGGTAGTTGGCACACACACACACACTGCTGACTGGAAAGTAACAGGAAAGGTAGTTGGCACACACACACACACACACACACACACACACACACACACACACACACACACACACACACACACACACACACACACACACACACACACACACACACACACACACACACACTCACTGCTGACTGGAAAGAAAAAGGAAAGGTAGTTGGCACACACACACACACTGCTGACTGGAAAGTAACAGGAAAGGTAGTTGGCACACACACTGCTGACTGGAAAGAGAAAGGAAAGGTAGATGTCACACACACACACTGCTGACTGGGAAGAAAAAGCAAAAGTAGTTGGCACACACTGCTGACTGGAAAGAAAAAAGAAAGGTAATTGGAACACACACTGCTGACTGGAAAGTAAAAGGAAAGGTAGTTGGCACACACACACACTGCTGACTGGAAAGAAAAAGGAAAGGTAGTTAGCACACACACTGCCGACTAGAAAGAAAAAGGAAAGGTAGTTGGCACACACACACACTGCTGACTGGAAAGAAAAAGGAAAGGTAGTTAGCACACACAATGCTGACTAGAAAGAAAAAGGAAAGGTAGTTGGCACATACACACACTGCTGACTGGAAAGAAAAAGGAAAGGTAGTTAGCACACACACTGCCGACTAGAAAGAAAAAGGAGAGGTAGTTGGCACACACACTGCTGACTGGAAAGAAAAAGGAGAGGTAGTTGGCACACACACTGCTGACTAGAAAGAAAAAAGAAAGGTAGTTGGCACACACACTGCTGACTAGAAAGAAAAAAGAAAGGTAGTTGGCACACACACTGCTGACTGGATTGAAAAAAACCAAAAGGATTCCACTTGTCTTCATTTCTGATACACTATAACAATACTCACAGTAGATGATGAACTTAATATACCCAATACGTACATTAAACAGTAAAAAGGTTTAGATTCTGGCCAACAAAAGTTGTTTAAGCTTTTTTAAATCCAACTTATAGAAAATGGGATATTAAAAATGTCCCTGAAGGAAAACAGCTGGATAACTACAAACATGTAAGTACAGACAAAACATAAAATCCACGTGGAGATGGACGGTTAGATATTCAACACAAATACCACAGACCACAGTCTATGGTCACCACACAGCTTACCATACGCAGGTCGCTGACAGATGAAGCCATGCAGCGGACTGGAGCAGTCAGCTGTGGTCCAGTGTAGGCTAGGCAGCACCAGAGTGCAGTCGTTTCCAGTATCGGCCCCTGAACAACAGGGACATGTTGTATCATGGGTATTGATTTTGTGTGTGTGCAAAGTTTTGTTTCATTTCCTGGCTAGAGCTCCAAGGTTCACCAATGGTGAGACTTTTGCGTGTGCGGCCGATTTTACCTCGCCATTAAGGTTGTTGTATTCTGAGTTTAGGGATATGTTTGTTGTTTTTAAAGGATAATGATGCGCATTGAAGAGGTAACTGGTATAATGTGTTGAAGTGATAATGATGAAGTGAAACAATAGAAGACTTGGCAGTTAGAAACAGTCACACAGACACACAGATAGACACAGAGACATATAGACAGATAGACTCACACACATACACACACATGCAGACATACACACACGAACACATACCACACACGCGCGCGCGCACACACGCACGCACACACGCACACACAGGAACAGAGGCTGAGATCCAGAAGCAAAGATATCTTCTACTTTAAAAAGTTCTATATATATTGCCTTTGCACCAAGGACAGGATCTCTCAACTGTACTGAAATACATAGAATCACACACAGTTGTAGAACAATCAGGACATTTGATAACATGAATTTCCGCAGAAATTTTGCAGTCATTTGTGTACAGTGTAAATAAAACAGGACACAGCAGATTGCCTTGTGGTACACCAGAAGAATAGAACGTTAACAAGATATTGCAGATTGCATAGAGACAGACTTAGGTCTACTGTGTAATATATTTATGATCCAAAAGTGGACGAGTTTAGGGTCTACATCTAAATCAAGCAGTTTGATGACCTGGAGGTGATTTTGCATTCTATTGAAAGCTGAGGAAAAATCAAAGAAAAGAATGCAAAAAAGCCTGTGTGATCCATTTGAACGGATGTGTCATGAAGAAGCATTATACTTGCATCACCTATCCTTTTATATGGTCTGGAGGCAAAGAGACGGGATCAAGGAACAGAAAAAAGATCGGT
>CM054152.1:14379481-14387206 GCA_028751875.1 Rapana venosa | reverse complement strand
GTAATAGTAGTGGAAGTAATAGTAGTAGTAGTAGTGGTAGCAGCAGCAGCAAGCAGCAGCAGCAGCAGCAGCAGCAGCAGCAGCAGCAGCAGCAGCAGCAGCAGCAGTAGTAGTCGTAGTAGTCGTAGTCGAAGTAGTAGTCGAAGTAGTAGTCGAAGTAATAGTCGTAGTCGTAGTAGTAGTAGTCGAAGTAGTAGTCGAAGTAGTAGTAGTAGTAGTAGTAGTAGTAGTAGTAGTAGTAGTAATAGTAGTAGTAGTAGTAGTAGTAGTAGTAGTAGTCGAAGTAGTAGTCGAAGTAATAGTCGTAGTAGTAGTAGTCGAAGTAGTAGTAGAAGTAGTAGTAGTAGTAGTAGTAGTAGTAGTAGCAGCAGCAGCAGCAGCAGTAGAGCCCTAGGAAGTGATTCTTTCAAAATCATGTAAAAGTATCTGTTTACTAACTTTATTTCCAATCCTATATTTCGTATAGGTATATAAAAACGAACATTGAAAGATCAGTGACATTGACACACACTCGTGCAAGATCGCACACAAGTCGCTCGCATGAACAAATAGACAGACAGACACCCTCTAACCTTGCACACACACACCACACACACACACACACACACACACACACACACACGCACACACTATGTATCTCTGTCTCCGTCTATCTGCCTCTCTTCTCTGTATGTCTGTCTGCCTCTCTGTCTGTCTGTCTGTCTCTCTTTCTGTCTGTGTGTGTGTGTGTGTCTTTGTTTGTCTGTCTGTCTGTATCTCTTTCTCCCTCCCTCCTTCCCTCAAATCTAGACAGCACGAATTTGTCATTGTCATTATTCTCTCTCTCTCTCTTCCCTCCCCCTCTCTCTCACTCCCTCTCCATCCATCCCTCCCTTCCCTTCAAATCTAGACAACATAAAAATGGATAAAAACTATGTATTTTGTTTCTTTATTGACTTACGACACGTGGTAAACCCAGTTGTTCTCAGCGGCAGTGAGAGCAGTGGTGATGGCAGACCCTGACTTGGAGGAAGAACACGTGGCCTGGGCTTCAGCGAAAGTGATGTAGCTGTTGATGAACTTGTAGCAGGACCCCGCTGACAGCTGCCAACCAGCCTCACACTGCGGAGTTGCTGAACACACACACACACACAGACACACACACACACACAGACACACACACACAGACACACACACACACACACACACACACACACACACAGATATATGGTAATGGTAAGTAAAGGTAAAGGTGTCCCATAGCCTATGTGGTCGTAAGGGAGCGAGGCGTCAGAGACCTCACTTCTCAAGGGCCCAGCATATTGAGGGTGAGCGGCGCCCATCTCCTCTCTCCCTCGCTGTTTTACCTTCCCCTGACTCCTAAAGAGGGCAGGTACCCGTTTACAGCTGGGTGACCTGGGGATCAGTACTGAAGCCAAGGCGTGCGAACGGTCACCCATTCAAGTGGTAACCATGCTCGACGCTGCTTAACTTTGGCTGGAGGAAAGCGCTTGCTCCGACCACTGAGCTATCCCGTCCCCATATATGGAAAAGATATATGGATGTGTTAATTAAAGCTGCGAAGTTGTTTGTTGAGGTTATATTTATAATCCAAGCGGAGATTTCTGGTTGTATTAAAGCTCCAAAGCTGTTTGTTGAGATTACATCAAAATTCCAGCGGATATTTCTGCAGCAGGGGGCCACAAATTAAACACACGGAAACGCTGTAAACTTTATTGCTCGGTTATAGGGCGCAAAATAAAAGGATAAATTGAGAAAAATCAATACCGTCATCAAAAGGCAGTTTACAAATGTCACCTCTCTCAGATCTACCATAGTAATCATTAGTCTGACAACTTTCTCTCTGAAAGAGATCCCAAACTCTTAAGAAATACAAAATAAAACGGTGTTTCCATCCCTGAAACAAGTGACACACCAACTGAAACTGTAAATAACTTTTGTTTTCCTATCAGAGTGTTTTCGAATTTTTGCCAGGGACAATTCACTTGTTGCCGTGGATTCTTTAACATGCAGTTAATGTATGTTGCACACGAAACTTTAGTACACCGTCTCAGACATTCACCAGCTGTGTTCATAGCTGGACTGAGCCAGAATTGATCAGGATGGGACAACATGAACAAGGAATGGAAACAGTGTTCAGTTGGAAAATATTACATACAACTTTTACAACTCTACATCATTTAGCTTAAATGCTGGCAATCATGTCATCTAATTGCTGCCATTCAAAAGATTGCCCAAATTCCAGTAAACCCAAGCAGGAATGTAACAAACGCCACATATATATAGCTAACAGTCTATAGACATTATTTTAAAAATAAATTTAACAGATATTCCGTTACTTCCATTAAAACAAACGTAAGTAGAGAGTGGAGAGTAGGAGTAATGAGAACAATGGATAAAACAATCACGAAACGAACGAATGAATCAATGATTTATAAAGGGCATACAAATCTCCACACCCAGGTGTGTGACCGCAGTACTGCCACCAACCTGCTTTCATGACTACACAAGAGACCAGTTAGTTATTCAGCAAGAGAAACCAGTCTTTTTCCTAACAGATTACGAGTAAAGAGAAGAGTCAACAGAATGCCACTAAACGAATAACTGTATTATTCATATAAGTGCATTTTCCCGAATTCGGAATGCAGCTACCTTCTTTGTGGGCAAAAACGGTCATATACACAAAATCTCACCATTGGTGAACCTCGAAGCTCTAGCCGAGGAAATAAAAAAAATAAAGCGCATTATATTTATCTATTTATTTTATTATTGTATATTGGGGATAATGGAATAAGCACTAATTTGCTTTTCTACATCCAGTCCCCGTGTGTATGCGGTTTTGTAAATTCTGTCATCTGTTCCCACCGGCACACAATGGCCTACTCTTACGAAAAGCGGAACAGGATTTAACGTGTGCGCAAGATGTTCTGCGTGCGTTCGCAAACGGGGTCTCGGTTTATAGTCTCATCCGAAGGACGTTTGGGGAGAGTGGAGTCTGCACTGATGTTAACTCGAGGGTAAAATATCCCCTTGAACGGGAATCGAACCCGGGTCGTCAGCTTGCGGGCGCAATATTCTAACCACTAGGCTTTCCCATCCCATTAAAACCTCCAGACCCAAAAGCCTCATCACAACACTGCTGCAAACCATTTACATCCCTTACATTACAAGAGGAGATCCAGACCAAAAACAACAACAACAACAAAAGAAAAATAAACCAAAGAAAAGCAAGTGGTACCCGGTGCAGAAACTTCAATACTTATCATTATACAAGGTCAATACCAGACAACATAGGTATTTGTAACGATGCTAGAGCAATGATGAAAACAAAGAAACATCTCCACCTCTCACTGACCTTGTTCACAGGTGGGACCTTCAAAGTCTGTTCCTGTGCAGTTACAGGTGTAACCGTTTGCTGCAGTGCTGTTCTCGCTGCAGATGCCGCCGTTCTTACAGGGCTGGCTGTAGCATTTTGACTTAGCTGAAGTCAAATGAAAACAACCGGTACCTCCACATGTGCAAAACCATGACATGAGCTTACACACACATGTGCTTTTAAACGTGGACTTGCACAGGCACAGACACAGAGACACACAGAAACACACAGAAAGACAGACACAGACAGAAACAAACAGACAGATAGACACACATACACAAAAATAAACACATACACACAGACATAGACACAATATATATATATATATATATATATATATATATATATATATATATATATATATATACATATATGCATGCATACATGCATTCTAAAGAAGATAATAATAATAATAATAATAATAATAATAATAATAAAAGGAACTTATATAGATATGCTATATATTCTAAAGATATGCTGTCTATCTTACATTAAAGCAAACACAGTTGTCCTTTACCACTACACCGATGATGGAAGAGTAACAATAGCTGCAAACAGGGGCTCACTTACGCTCTTCACATTCATGCTGATTATTAATGGAATATTGTGTTTTGACCATAGCAGCACATATTGAATGAAGGACACCGGCAACAGAGATGAGATACTTTTGCAAACTTCTCAGTATCTCCTACAGAGATTACATAACAAACGAGGAAGTGAAAACCAGAATTGAAAACCCTATTAGACCATAATTATGAAGAACTCCTGACTTCAGTGACACCCCCCCCCCCCCACAAACTGAAGAGGTACCGGCAGGTCTCACAAACATCTGGACTGACCAAGACTGCTCTGCAGGGAACAGTTCCATGAAGGAAGACAAAGAGGCAGACAGAGAGAATAATGGGAAGGCAATATCAGAGAATATACGGGCCTTTGAGTGAAACAGGATACTAGGGAAAGCTGAGAACCGTGAGGAATGGAAGAAGCTGGTTTCAAAATCTTCAGTGGTGCCCCAATGGCTTACTAGACTAGGAATAGGTGAAGGTGTTTTGACAAAGCCATAGCGCTATATAAATTTCATGCATTCTTCTTCTTCTTCTTCTGCTTCTTCCTTTACCACAAAACACAAGACGATACAGCAGTGATGAAAAAATGCAAGCGTGGTCACCATTCACTGACCTTGTTCACAGGTGGGACCTTCAAAGTCTGTTCCTGTGCAGTTACAGGTGTAACCGTTGGCTGCAGTGCTGTTCTCGCTGCAGATGCCGCCGTTCTTACAGGGCTGGCTGAGGCATTTAGAGATGTCTGAATTGAAAAAAAGAAACAGAAGAATTTACAGATATGGGCATGTTATGTGCACGTGCACACACAAACACACACACTCGCACGCACACACAAACACACACACTCGCACGCACGCATGCACACACATACACACCCTCGCACGCACGCATGCACACACACGCACACACTCAAACGCATGCACACACACACACATCTCTCTCTCTCTATCTATCGCTCTATCTCTCTCTATCTTTCTCTCTATCTCTCTTTCTATCTCTCTATCTAATCTCTCTTCTCTCTATCTATCTATCTATCTATTTATCTATCTCTCTCTATCTATCTATCTCTCTCTCACTCTCTATCTATCTATTTATCTATCTATATATATCAGATATAGTTTGGGTCAATGGTGAGCGGCATGTCAGAACTCAGATTTTCTAGGGCGCCAGCATCTTATGGGGGGCCCCCAAATACACTCCCTCGCTGCTTTACCTTCCCTCCAGAAGGTATGTACCCATTGTAGCTGGGTGATCTGGGGGCCCTACCTTGACCCAGGTGCATGAACGGTCACATATCCATGAGGCAACACCATTCAACGCTTAAACTAAACTTACTTTGGGGGACAGCAAAGGCTCTGACCACAGACCAGTCTTGTTCCAGCCTAGATTCCGCTTGTACATGGCATATTGCCAGCAAAAATTGCTACCTCTTATTTTCTGGACACGTGCTTCTAAACCACCAACACACCTGTTTTGCATCTGTTTTTCCATATCCATTGCTTTTTCAGAGACTATTTCACTTCTGAATTCCCGTTTTAAACTGTATCTGTAAACAAAAAAAGCAAGCAAAAATTAGGAAAAGGTGTACTTACTGCCACAGGCGTGGCACGAATAGGCACAGTGTGTTCTCATGAAGTCAGCGTTCCGTTGGCATTCACCGATGAATCCCAGCCACCCACAGGTATCCAGTTTGTCGTAGCAGTCAGGATCTGTGTTATAGCATTTCCATAGAATCAACTATATAGAATGAAAAAAAATATTGAGTGAAGAATCAGAACAGTACACGAGGAGGTAAGATAGATTGTTCCAAAGTCTTCTAACATGCAAGATCTAACAGAGTGGAAAAAACCCAGGGCATATTTTTTTGGTAATGAATCTTTGAGAAATCATTTGCATGCTGTTACCATTAACATTTATTTGTATGTACTGCACGTTTCTGTCTAAATAGAAGTCTGTTGAAACCAATATATATAATATAAAAAAAATATATATATATATATATATATATATATATATATATAAGTACACACACATATCTCTCTCTCTATGTATATATTTATATATACACGCACACACACATGGATGGATAGATAGAGAAGATAGATAGATAGATAGATAGATAGATAGATAGATAGATAGATAGATAGATAGATAGATAGATAGATAGATAGATAGATAGAGATTCGGATTCGGATAGTTTATTCATTAGGCCATAGTCCCTCATGAAGGGGATAGTGAACATAAACGAAACACACACTTACAAAAGCGTAAAAAAATCAAATAAACATAATAATTTAGTCATTATAAATTTGTAACAAAACATCATTACTATGACGTGGCCATTTCTCATAACTTAAATGCCCTAAACAGAAACAGAGACAAATTCCGTACGTACTTGTGTCTAACAGATGACAAGAGTAGACTTAGTTTGAAAACACATGGCTGTCGGTAATATTTTGGCACTATATATCTTTCTCTAATATCTTGATAAGCTGGACAGCATAGCACAAAGTGTACTTCATCTTCTTTATCTGTTTTGCATAATGGACAAATCAAATCACTATCATTAAAGTCTTTATAATCTAAAGTAATGCGTGATCAAATCAGACACATCTAATCTTAATCTGGTCATAACACATTTCATGTGCAAATCCATATCAAGTGTCAAATATAATTTCAACTCATGTGAAGTAGAAAATGTTCTATACAGACTAAATCGTTCACTACTTTGAATGTGATCCTCCCAATCTTGCCATCTGCTGTCAATTTTTTTTATACCACTTTTTGTCACGAGATTTCTCTGCGTGAAATTCGGGCTGCTCTCCCCGGGGAGAGCGCGTCGCCACATGAGCAGCGCCACCCATTCTTTTTTTGTTTTTTTGTTTCTTTTGGTCTGCATCTGTATTTTGTTTTCCTATTAGAGTGGCTTTTTTCTAAGAATTTTGCCAGGGACAGCTCCCTTGTTGCCGTGGGTTCTTTTACGTGCGCTGAATAATTTTGTGCAACACACGGGACCTCGGTTTATCGTCTCATCCGAAAGACTAGCGCCCAGACCACCACTCATGGTCTAATGGATGGGGGAAAAGTTTCGGGCCCAAACGAGATGTAATTAAACGTTGACGTAAAATTTGAATGAATCCATTTACACTACCAACACCTTGATTTAACCACACATCACCAAAGCCATGTTTACTTAGAAAGACACGTACATCAGTAACCCAGTTATTCTTTCCTCTAATATCGAATTCATACAACATTTTATAAGCCCTAAAAGGATTTCTTGCTTCGTCCATTTGCAAAAGTTTAAGCCAATACCGTATGGTTTGTATAGCAGAATCTATGTAAATTGGATATCTATTACTTTCACCATACACAAAATCATTAGGAGTGCGCCTATCAACGCATAAAAACCTCCTTAAAGCATACAAGTGCAATGACTCACAATGACTAGCTGCATTACTTAATCCCCATAATTCAGCACCATACTGTGCAATAGGCTGTACCTGAGCATCAAACAATTTTAGAAATAACTTTAAAGAGGTATTTTGTAAAGAAGACAGCCTTTTCATTATACATATCTATGCATTTGTTGCTTTACTTTTGAGATCTTTACAAGCTGAAACAAAGCTTAATCGTGTACTAAAATATATTCCTAAATACTTGTAAACATTGACAACTGGCATTATAGTATTATCATACATCCATCTTTCTCTCGCACTCCAAGGGCCCCTTTCCTGAACACAATAATATTACTTTTACTCATATTTACTGTAAGCTGAAGAGAAG